>CM053027.1:563303182-563737544 GCA_028564925.1 Lithobates sylvaticus | reverse complement strand
TTTTTTTATAAAAATTGTATGTACACGCCCCTGTTAAACAGGGGGCTGAAAAATTGTGCCTTAGGCACTGGTGCTGGTGCCACAACACTGCAACCCCTCACAGATACTGTACTTGGAGCACAGCAGTCACACGTGTTGCGAAGCATTTTTTTAAAAAATTGTAAGTACACGCCCCTGTTAAACAGGGGCTGAAAAATTGTGCCTTAGGCACTGGTGCTGGTGCCACAACACTGCAACCCCTCACAGATACTGTACTTGGAGCACATTGTTGCGAAGCATTTTTTTTATAAAAATTGTATGTACACGCCCCTGTTAAACAGGGGCTGAAAAATTGTGCCTTAGGCACTGGTGCTGGTGCCACAACACTGCAACCCCTCACAGATACTGTACTTGGAGCACAGCAGTCACACGTGTTGCGAAGCATTTTTTTAAAAATTGTAAGTACACGCCCCTGTTAAACAGGGGCTGAAAAATTGTGCCTTAGGCACTGGTGCTGGTGCCACAACACTGCAACCCCTCACAGATACTGTACTTGGAGCACAGTGTTGCGAAGCATTTTTTTTATAAAAATTGTATGTACACGCCCCTGTTAAACAGGGGCTGAAAAATTGTGCCTTAGGCACTGGTGTGGTGGCATGGATCATTGAGGAGGAGGAAGAGGATAGTCAGTGAACATAAGAGGACAGTCACTCAGCATCAGCATAGGCAGTCTTGAAGGGATGTGATGTGACATTAAAAATTATTCGGTTATATCCGCCTCAGGTGCCTGGTAGCTGGTGGTGATCCAAGACTGATTCATTTTGATGAAGGTCAGTCGATCAACCGAGGCGGTGGACAGGCGCACCCTATGATCAGTCACAAATCCTCCAGCAGCACTGAATGTGCGTTCGGACAGAACGCTGGAGGCAGGACAGGCCAGTAGCTCAATTGCATACTGTGCAAGCTCTGGCCAGTGATCCATCCTCAGGACCCAGTAAGCCAGAGGATTTTCGGTGGGAAAGGTGTCCAAGTCTGACCTTGCCCCAAGGTATTCCTGCACCATGTATATCAGACGCTGGCGATGGTTGCTGGAACCGATCATACCTTGGGGCTGCGGACTAAAAAATTGTCTGAACGCATCGGTCAGACGTCCACCTTCCCCACCGCTCCTTCTGCTACTGACCGAAGCCTCAGCTACTCGTCGCCCAGGACCAGGAGTTTGTAGCCTCCCAGTTTCTGGGAACGCGTTGCACAGACCTTTCTGCAAGGCCTCCCTGAGATGTCTCATCCTCTGCTCCCTCTGCGACGGCAAGATAAGGTCCGCAACCTTACCCTTGTACCGCGGATCAAGGAGAGTGGCCAGCCAGTAATGGTCCCTCTCCTTGATCCGAAGAACACGAGGATCCTTCCGCAGGCTTTGCAGGATCAGGGAGGCCATGCAGCGTAGGTTAGCTGAGGCATTCGGTCCGGAGTCTTCTGGGTCACTGAGGATGACATGATCGCCAGCCACCTCCTCCCAGCCACGTACAAGTCCACTGGTTTGTTGGGACTGTACATCATCCCTAAAAGACTGCTGCTGCTGATGCTGAGTGCCAGGCTCCACCTCCATGCTCACACAATCCTCCTCCTCCTCCTCCTCATCCTCTTCCTGTGTGATGGGTGGGACAGGAGGAACACTGTCCGGATAAAGGGGGCCTTGAGAGGCAAGGAAGTCCTCCTCTTCCTGCCTCTGTTCTGCCTCAAGTGCCCTGTCCATTATCCCACGCAGCGTATGCTCCAACAGGTGGACAAGAGGGACAGTGTCACTGATGCATGCACTGTCACTGCTCACCATCCTCGTGGCCTCCTCAAATGGTGAGAGGACAGTGCATGCATCCCTGATCATGCTCCACTGACGTGGGGAAAAAAAACCAAGCTCCCCTGACCCTGTCCTGGTGCCGTAGTCGCAAAGGTACTCATTGATGGCCCTCTGCTGCGTGTGCAGTCGCTGCAGCATGGCCAACGTTGAGTTCCACCTGGTGGGCATGTCACATATTAGGCGGTTCTTGGGCAGGTTCAGCTCCTTTTGCAGCTCAGTCAGCCGAGCACTGGCATTATAAGATCGGCGGAAATGCACACAGACTTTCCTGGCCTGCCTCAGGACATCCTGTAAGCCTGGGAACCTGCCCAAGAACCGCTGCACCACCAGGTTGAGGACGTGAGCCATGCAGGGCACATGGGTGAGCTGCCCCTGTCGCAGGGCGGAGAGGAGGTTGGTGCCATTGTCAGAAACGACCATTCCTTGCTTAAGCTGACGTGGCGTCAACCACCTCTCGGCCTGCCCCTGCAGAGCTGCCAGAACCTCTGGCCCAGTGTGGCTCCTGTCCCCCAAACACACCAGCGCAAGCACGGCATGGCATCTTTTTGCCTGCGTACTTGCGTAGCCCCTTGTACGCCTACGGAGCACCGCTGGTTCCAAGGACAGAGCACTGGAGGAAGAAGAAGAGGAGGGGGTGGAGGAGAGAGGTGTGTCACAACCAGTAGCAGTAGTAGCGTTTTGGAGGCGTGGTGGCGGAACAACCTCCAACACTACTGCACCTTGTCCTGCATCCCTCCCAGCTGCCAATAGAGTGACCCAATGGGCCGTGAAAGAAAGGTACCGTCCCTGTCCATGCCTGCTGGACCATGAGTCAGCGGTAATATGCACCTTACCGCTGACCGCCCTGTCCAGCGAGGCATGGACATTGCCCTCCACATGCCGGTAGAGAGACGGAATCGCCTTCCGTGAGAAAAAGTGGCGTTTGGGAACCTGCCACTGAGGAACCGCACATTGAACAAACTCACGGAAGGGGGCCGAGTCTACCAACTGAAAAGGCAGCAGTTGAAGTGCTAGCAATTTAGCCAGGCTAGCATTCAACCGCTGGGCATGTGGATGGCTGGGAGTGTACTTCTTTCTACGGTCCAGCAGCTGGGGCAGGGAAATTTGCCTGCTGCAATCGGACGTCGGTGTACTGCAAGTACTTGGTTGTGACACACCTAATTCTACACCTTCAGTCCTCTCAGAGCAGCTTTCAGAGAGGACTGAAGGTGTAGTGGGGATGGAGATCCCAGCTGAGGAGGAGCAAGGAGAGGTCCGCTTAGTTCTTTGGTGTGGGTCTTTTATGTGTGCCTGCCAACGAGCTGCATGGCAGGTCGCCATATGTCTGGTCATGCTTGTGGTGCCCAAGCGGCTGATGTTTTGGCCACGCGAGATACGCTTGAGACAAATATTGCAAATAGCAGTGGTGCGATCTGCTGCACTCGTCTCAAAAAAGGCCCACACCAAAGAACTTTTCTGATAACGTGCAGAGGCAGCGCCCTGCACAGGCGGAGCTCTGCGGTGTTGTACAGTTGCTGTGCTGGCCTCTACCTGGCCTCCAGGGGGCACCCTGCCTCGTTGGACATGTGACGCCGCATCCTCCTCCTCCTCCTCCTCATCCTCTCTCCCTTCAGGCACCCACGTGGAGTCAGTGACCTCATCATCCCCTCCCTCTTCACCACTAGAGCAAACCTGGCAGTAAGCTGCAGCTGGTGGAACAGTACTGCCAGATTCCTCAAGCTGGGTATCATCATCCGAGCCTTCGAATCGTTGGGCATCCTCCTGGAGCATGTACCCAACACTGTGCTCAAAGAGTTCGGGGGACTCCTCAGGAGGACATGGTGGGTCTAGGGAAGGGGTGGCTGATGATGCTCTGCCAGTACCCTGAGCCTGGGTGAGAGAGGATGAGGAGGATGAGGAGGGCTTGGTCATCCATTCTACCAAGCCTTCAGCATGATGCGGCTCCACATGTCCAGCTGCCGAAAACAAAGACGCGCGTGTCCCATGGCCACGTGCTGATGACGATGCACGACCACGTCCACGTCCACGGCCACGTCCACTAGAAACAGAGCCTGCCTGCCCTGTGTTCTTGGCTCTGCACGCTCTGCCTCCCCTTGGCGGTCTTCCAGCCATTGTAGTCGGTAGTCCTGTGGGTGCTGCTGAGAAGAATATATAGGAGCTCTGTGTGATGCCACTAACACACTAGAAGTCCTGTGGGTGCTGCTGAGAAGAAAATATAGGAGCTCTGTGTGATGCCACTAACACACTAGAAGTCCTATGGGTGCTTCTGCAAAGAAAATAGAGGAGCTCTGTGTGATGCCACTAACACACTAGAAGTCCTATGGGTGCTTCTGCAAAGAAAATAGAGGAGCTCTGTGTGATGCCACTAACACACTAGAAGTCCTGTGGGTGCTGCTGAGAAGAAAATATAGGAGCTCTGTGTGATGCCACTAACACACTAGAAGTCCTATGGGTGCTTCTGCAAAGAAAATAGAGGAGCTCTGTGTGATGCCACTAACACACTAGAAGTCCTGTGGGTGCTGCTGAGAAGAAAATATAGGAGCTCTGTGTGATGCCACTAACACACTAGAAGTCCTATGGGTGCTTCTGCAAAGAAAATAGAGGAGCTCTGTGTGATGCCACTAACACACTAGAAGTCCTGTGGGTGCTTCTGCAAAGAAAATAGAGGAGCTCTGTGTGATGCCACTAACACACTAGAAGTCCTATGGGTGCTTCTGCAAAGAAAATAGAGGAGCTCTGTGTGATGCCACTAACACACTAGAAGTCCTGTGGGTGCTTCTGCAAAGAAAATAGAGGAGCTCTGTGTGATGCCACTAACACACTAGAAGTCCTGTGGGTGCTTCTGCAAAGAAAATAGAGGAGCTCTGTGTGATGCCACTAACACACTAGAAGTCCTGTGGGTGCTGCTGAGAAGAAAATATAGGAGCTCTGTGTGATGCCACTAACACACTAGAAGTCCTATGGGTGCTTCTGCAAAGAAAAAAGAGGAGCTCTGTGTGATGCCACTAACACACTAGAAGTCCTATGGGTGCTTCTGCAAAGAAAATAGAGGAGCTCTGTGTAATGCCACTAACACACTAGAAGTCCTGTGGGTGCTGCTGAGAAGAAAATATAGGAGCTCTGTGTGATGCCACTAACACACTAGAAGTCCTATGGGTGCTTCTGCAAAGAAAATAGAGGAGCTCTGTGTGATGCCACTAACACACTAGAAGTCCTGTGGGTGCTTCTGCAAAGAAAATAGAGGAGCTCTGTGTGATGCCACTAACACACTAGAAGTCCTATGGGTGCTTCTGCAAAGAAAATAGAGGAGCTCTGTGTGATGCCACTAACACACTAGAAGTCCTGTGGGTGCTTCTGCAAAGAAAATAGAGGAGCTCTGTGTGATGCCACTAACACACTAGAAGTCCTGTGGGTGCTTCTGCAAAGAAAATAGAGGAGCTCTGTGTGATGCCACTAACACACTAGAAGTCCTGTGGGTGCTGCTGAGAAGAAAATATAGGAGCTCTGTGTGATGCCACTAACACACTAGAAGTCCTATGGGTGCTTCTGCAAAGAAAAAAGAGGAGCTCTGTGTGATGCCACTAACACACTAGAAGTCCTGTGTGTGCTTCTGCAAATAAAATAGAGGAGCTCTGTGTGATGCCACTAACACACTAGAAGTCCTGTGGGGTGCTGCTGAGAAGAAAATATAGGAGCTCTGTGTGATGGGACTAACACACTTCAAGTCCTATAGGTGCTTCTGGGAACAAAATATATGATCTCTGTGTGATGGGACTAACACACTTCAAGTCCTATAGGTGCTTCTGGGAACAAAATATATGATCTCTGTGTGATTGGACTAACACACTTCAAGTCCTATAGTTGCTTCTGGGAACAAAATATATGATCTCTGTGTGATTGGACTAACACACTTCAAGTCCTATAGGTGCTTCTGGGAACAAAATATATGATCTCTGTGTGATTGGACTAACACACTTCAAGTCCTATAGGTGCTTCTGGGAACAAAATATATGATCTCTGTGTGATGGGACTAACACACTTCAAGTCCTATAGGTGCCTCTGGGAAGAAAATATAGGTCTGTGTGATGGGACTAACACACTTCAAGTCCTATAGGTGCTTCTGGGAACAAAATATATGATCTCTGTGTGATTGGACTAACACACTTCAAGTCCTATAGGTGCTTCTGGGAACAAAATATATGATCTCTGTGTGATGGGACTAACACACTTCAAGTCCTATAGGTGCCTCTGGGAAGAAAATATAGGTCTGTGTGATGGGACTAACACACTTCAAGTCCTATAGGTGCTTCTGGGAACAAAATATATGATCTCTGTGTGATTGGACTAACACACTTCAAGTCCTATAGGTGCTTCTGGGAAGAAAATATAGGTCTGTGTGGTGGGACTAACACACTTCAAGTCCTATAGGTGCTTCTGGGAACAAAATATATGATCTCTGTGTGATTGGACTAACACACTTCAAGTCCTATAGGTGCTTCTGGGAACAAAATATATGATCTCTGTGTGATGGGACTAACACACTTCAAGTCCTATAGGTGCCTCTGGGAAGAAAATATAGGTCTGTGTGATGGGACTAACACACTTCAAGTCCTATAGGTGCTTCTGGGAACAAAATATATGATCTCTGTGTGATTGGACTAACACACTTCAAGTCCTATAGGTGCTTCTGGGAACAAAATATATGATCTCTGTGTGATGGACTAACACACTTCAAGTCCTATAGGTGCCTCTGGGAAGAAAATATAGGTCTGTGTGATGGGACTAACACACTTCAAGTCCTATAGGTGCTTCTGGGAACAAAATATATGATCTCTGTGTGATGGGACTAACACACTTCAAGTCCTATAGGTGCTTCTGGGAAGAAAATATAGGTCTGTGTGGTGGGACTAACACACTTCAAGTCCTATAGGTGCTTCTGGGAACAAAATATATGATCTCTGTGTGATTGGACTAACACACTTCAAGTCCTATAGGTGCTTCTGAGAACAAAATATATGATCTCTGTGTGATGGGACTAACACACTTCAAGTCCTATAGGTGCCTCTGGGAAGAAAATATAGGTCTGTGTGATGGGACTAACACACTTCAAGTCCTATAGGTGCTTCTGGGAACAAAATATATGATCTCTGTGTGATTGGACTAACACACTTCAAGTCCTATAGGTGCTTCTGGGAACAAAATATATGATCTCTGTGTGATTGGACTAACACACTTCAAGTCCTATAGGTGCTTCTGGGAACAAAATATATGATCTCTGTGTGATGGGACTAACACACTTCAAGTCCTATAGGTGCTTCTGGGAACAAAATATAGGAGCTCTGCCTGCCTGCCAGGAACACACTACAAGTCCTATAGGTGCTTCTGGGAAGAAAATATAGGAGCTCTGCCTGCCTGCCACGAACACACTACAAGTCCTATAGGTGCTTCTGGGAAGAAAATATAGGAGCTCTGCCTGCCTGCCACGAACACACTACAAGTCCTATAGGTGCTTCTGGGAACAAAATATAGGAGCTCTGCCTGCCTGCCACGAACACACTACAAGTCCTATAGGTGCTTCTGGGAACAAAATATAGGAGCTCTGCCTGCCTGCCAGGAACACACTACAAGTCCTATAGGTGCTTCTGGGAACAAAATATAGGAGCTCTGCCTGCCTGCCACGAACACACTACAAGCCCCTCTTTCTAAATCAATCTAAATGAATGAATCTATCTAACTCAATCTCTCTAAGTAAATCTCTCTAACTAACTAAATCCAGCAGAGTGTCACAGATCTAGCCTGCTCTATCTGCGCCGGAACAGCATGTGACCGGCGCAGACGGCGTGGCGGCCTTTTATAGGGGGGGGCGTGTACTACAGCCCCTGAGCTGTAATTGGCTACAGGCGTCCTGCCTGTAGCCAATTATGGCTCTTCGAGTTTCCGGGGCTGTGATTGGCCAAGCATGCGGGGTCACAGTGCATGCTTGGCCAATCATCAGCCAGCAATGCACTGCGCCGGCCGCGCCGGCCGCAATGCATTGCGGGGCCGCTCGCATCACACGAACGTAATGCGAGCGGCCAAAATAGTTCTGGGCTCGCCGAGCGAGCGAACGCCCGGTGCTCGATGCGAACGTGGGTTCGCATCGAGCACCGGGCCCATCCCTAGTTATGAGTAGGGATGAGCCGAACACCCCCCAGTTCAGTTTGCATCAGAACATGCGAACAGGCAATAAATTTGTTTGAACATCTTTAAAGTCTATGGGACTCAAACATTAAAAATCTAAAGTGATAACTTTAAAGGCTTTAATGCAAGTTATTGTCATAAAAAGTGTTTGGGGACCGGGTCCTGCCCCAGGGGACATGTATCAATGCAAAAAAACTTTTTAAAAACGTCCGTTTTTTCGGGAGCAGTGATTTTAATAATGCTTAAAGTGAAACAATAAAAGTGAAATATTCATTTAAATTTCGTACCTAGGGGGTGTGTATAGTATGCCTGTAAAGTAGCGCTCGTTTCCCGTGCTTAGAACTGTCCCTGCACAAAGTGTAATTTCTGAAGGAAAACAAGTCATTTAAAAGCACTCGCGGCTATAATGAATTGATACAATAACTTGCATATAAGCCTTTAAAATTACCACTTTAGATTTCTCCCATAGACTTTTACAGAGTGTTCCGCGGCTTTTCGAATTTGCGCAAACACCCCAAATTGTTTGCTGTTCGGCAAACGGGCAAACAGGCAATGTTCGAGTCGAACATGAGTTTGACTCGAACTCGAAGCTCATCCCTAGTTATGAGGAGCACAGCCCATTTCAGCCAGATGAGGTAGGACTTCAGAGGTTTGGGTACCCTATAGTAATACAGCTGTTGCTCTCACCTGAAAGAATAGAAAATAGTATTGTATGTAGACCACAAAGACTTGTTTCAAAAGCAGATAAATTAATTTTCCTGTCCAATAACTATGATGTGAAATCAGCATTATAGCCTCTCTAAATGATGCTACATTTTTTACTGATAATTTCTAATTCTCACCAGTGACCTAACATTAGAAAAAGAGGAATTGCTGTTAATCTGCATTATGTTAGCTGGAGGGCTTGATGACCGCATCACTGCTTTCCAATTACATTGTGACCTCTGGACTTTCTTAGAATCATGGTCCTGAAGGAGTCAATACAGAAGTAACTGCAAATTAAGCCTCTCTGTGTAGCTGTATGTGTGCGTGTTAGAGACTTGAGAGGGTTAAAGAACCATGCCAGTGTCATTTACATACCATTTCCAGTGATGACATTTAATTATGCTGCTGATTAGTCTCACTGCTGTTTTTCCACAGAAGTATCTGCTGCATTGCTGATAACTTCTCAGCACTTGAAGTCAGATTTTGTGTCTTCTTTTTTCCTTGTTTCATCGTGGAGGCCATGTGAGCAATAAAATGCAGGAATTAGCATTTTTCAGTAATTCCTTTGTGTGCAATTAACTAACATTATTATATTTTATGGGCATCTGGTGCTTGAAATAAAAAAGATAATCTTCAAAATCATTTGAACAAAATTCGGCCCAAAATAGCTACTGACCGACAATGTTCAGCTTGAAATGCCTGATGCCTGATTTGAAACAAGTTATCTTTTTGTAATGCTTCTTCATTAAAGCTGCTTTGGTTCTTATGTTAGTCTTGGTGTTAGCAAACTACAAGCCTAGGCTATATGGCTCAGCCAATGCTTTCAAGCTCTTACTCTATTGCCAGCCAGGGCTGACTACTTGGACTGGTAAGAACCAAGCTTTAGGTTTGCTTGGTCCTCCATTATTTCCATATTGTTACCTTTTACACTACCCTCTGATTAGTTGTGATGGTCTGAACCTCAATACAAGCTAAACTGCCTGGTTTTCAGTGCCCATAACGTGATAATTCTGCAAGCGTTTTCTGCAATGTCTTTTCATCAAACCCCTAGAGTCAGTGGTTGTCAATAGGGATGAATGATGAATGAATGTGCATTTCCCAGGGCGTTTGTTGAACCCATCACTAAGTTTGAAAATGTAAAAATTTAACTTGAACCCCTACTGATGTATATTTGTGTGTGTATTGGAAATAAAAATTAGAATGCAATATTTTTTAAGTCAGTAGCCACACATATACTACAGTAGCTGGTTGGTATGTAAGCTTGATTGTGCTGCAATGTAAGGGGGAGAGACAAGGCATTTTTTATCATGAAATACAAATTTGAGTTTATTAATTCAGAGACAACAGCCAGAAGTATTGTACAGACTTGATACACATTATATAAGCAATTTTACTAGGCTGAAATTTAAGAGGGAAAGACCAGATGGGTTTTATTATGAAATAAAAACCTGAGTGTTTGTAAGAGACAATAACCATACATACTGTACAAAATCAATGCACGCTATTTGAGAAGATTTAGCAGACTGCAAATCAAGAGGGAAGGACCAGGCTAGTTTAATCATGAAATAAAAATTTGAGCAAGAGAAAACAGCCAGAAATATTTTATAGACTTCGTATTCAACCCCTTTTACTAGGCCATTTAAGATGAAGTGACCAGACAGATTTTATTGTGAAAAAAAATGTGACTATACTACTTCAGAGACAAAAGCAAAAAACATTGTACTCAATATTATTATTTAATGTGATGATTAATCGCCTTGGAGCATGAAACACATCAACATGTCCTTGTCCTGTTGTAGCTATGATGCTTTTTAAGCCTTTTGGATTTAAAGAATAAAGTTGTTGACTTATATTGGCCTTGGTGTGCGATCATCGATTCAAATTTGTCAACACTTTATTTAAGTAGCTTTAGTAGGTTCCAATTTAAGAGGGAGAAATTAGTTTGGATTTATTATAAAATAAAAATTTATGTATATAATTTCAAAGATAACAGCCTTAAATATTGACTCATTGCACAGTCTTTGTGCCTTTTACCTAGTCTAAGCCACAATATGTAAGCATTTCAACTAGGCAGCAGTTTAAAAGACTGTGACCGAAAGGACACCGACCCTAAGCACACAGCCAAGATAACAAAGGAGTGGCTACAGGAAAACTCTGTGAATGTCCTTGAATGGCCCAGCCAGAGCCCAGACTTGAACCTGATTGAACATGTCTGGAGAGATCTGAAAATGGCTGTGCACCAACGCTCCCCATCCAACCTGATGGAGCTTTAAAGATCCTCCAAAGAAGAATGGGAGAAACTGACCAAAAATAGGTGAGCCAAGCTTGTAACATCATACTCAAAAAGACTTCATGTTGTAATTGGTGCCAAAGGTGCTTCAACAAAATATTGAGCAAAGGCTGTAAATACTTATGTACATGTGATTTTTGTCGGTTTTTATTTTTATTAATTTGCAAAAATTTCAAACAAACTTCTTTCACATTATCATCCTGGGGTATTGTTTGTAGAATTTTGAGGAAGATAATTTATTTAATCCATTGTGGAAAAAGGCTGTAACATAAAATACATTGTGGAAAAAGTGAATCACTCTGAATACATTCCGGATGCACAGTACATGTGGACATCCATATTTGCTTGTTACATATGCACAGTGTGTTTCCTAGTAAGTGAACAAACCTGAACCTTTTTGCATTGAAATTTCAGCAGTAAATGATTTTGACTAAATTTGCTATTTCAGCTCCAGTAAATGCATTGGAGTCAATTGAGAAGGCAAAATTGAAGTGATTTGTGGTGGTATTTAGGGAAGCAATGGCTTTGAATTGCTCCTAAGGATTAGGGAAGCCACTTTAGTTTTTGTACAAAAAAATGGCATCTCATGGGGCATGATACTGTGAAATAGGTGAACCTGAAACCAAAGCTTTCATACCAATGAACAAAAATATGATTTTTTTTAAATTCTGTTTTTAATGATAAGGGAGTTCTATGGTCACAACATACACTTTTATTTTATAACATCAGCATTGCAATCACAGTACAAACAATAGTTATTATTGATGATCGAATGTACTTTGTACAAAATCTCCTTTCTTGTTGTAAGTGCTGCCTGTCAATATGCTGCAGCTGAGAAACATCTATTCCCCTGCTAGGCAGGGCATGCTGTGTGGCAGTGGCTGTTTAACCTCTTTATGACCACCCACCGCACATAAACTGCGGCAGGGCGGCCGCTCTGCTCCAGATCATGTACCTAGCACCTACCACACGGCGGGGTAGAGAGTGCGCCCCCCACGCCCCCGCCACCCTGGCTGTGCTGCGATTGGCTGCAGCACCAACCACTGATTTTTCGCTGATTGGTTGCCCGCACCCGACCATCATCTCTGGACATTACCGAAGAGAGCCCTGTGTAGTTAAACAAACACAGGGCTCTTCTCTGACAGCAGCAATGTGCTGCTTTTTTCTCCCCTCTCTGACGTCATGGGGAAAGCCATAGGGAAGTCCCCGTCAAGTCCCCGTGCGTCAGAGGGGGGCGGGGTAACCAGGTGGCTCCACCCTCCATTATAAAAGACCTGTCAGAAGACGCAAAGCCTCACACAGCGGGAGCCTCCCATTGCGCGAAGCGGCCCACAAAGAAGAAGAGACGCCGTGGAAGAAGATGCCGGACGAGAAGACCAGGGCAAGAAGAAGCGGATCGGAGGAAGAAGAAGATGGAAGAAGAAGATGAAGAAACCGAAGGATGAAGAAAGGAAGAAGGAAGAAGACCAGAAGAAAGAAGATGAAAGAAGACTTTAATAAAGGAATTGTCAAAGACTGTCTCCTGTCATTTTTAACATTTTTGTCACTTTTTTGGTGAAATGGTAGGGGTACTTTTGTACCCCCTTACCATTTCACACAGGGGGAGGCCGGGATCTGGGGGTCCCCTTGTTAAAGGGGGCTTCCAGATTCCGATAAGCCGCCGCCGCAGACCCCAACAACCAACGGCCATCAACATGGGAACATGGTGCTTTGAGGGGTCCTCTCGTCCTCCCCTCTTTTCCTGCGGCCTGCCAGGTTGCGTGCTCGGATAATGGTCTGGTATGGATTTTGAGGGGGACCCCACACCATTTTTTTTTGGCACGGGGTTCCCCTTAAAATCCATTCCGACAATTCATTAGCCGCGAGTGATTTTAAATATCCTTTTTTCCTGCAAAAATTACACTTTGTGCAGGGACAGTTCTAAGCATGGGAAACATGCGCCCCTTCACAGGCATACTATACACCCCCCCCCCCCAGGTACGAAATTTAAAGGAATATTACACTTTTATTGTTTCACTTTAAGCATTATTAAAATCACTGCTCCTGAAAAAAAACGGCCGTTTTTAAAACTTTTTTTTGCATTGATACATGTCCCCTGGGGCAGGACCCGGGTCCCCAAACACTTTTTATGACAATAACTTGCATATAAGCCTTTAAAATTAGCACTTTTGATTTTGAACGTTCGAGTCCCATAGACTTTAATAGGGTTCTAAAGTTTACACGAGCTTTAGGTCTGTTCGCACTCTCACGACTTCTTCATTAGGCCAACCCCATGAATAAGTCGTGAGAGTGACGAAACATGTTGGGGGCGTGGCTGAGCGGCAATCGTTTGTAACAGAACCAGCACCATATTCAAACAGGAGGAAAGCCTTGCTATTTTGGGGGTCTGAGTTACGAGGAAGGGGTGAGATAAAGGAACATCTGTTGTACCTCGAGTCCGCCGTGACTACAGACCGTTGTAGTGATTGTGATATTTAAAGTGAAGCTTGCTGTGGAGATTACCTTTTTCACTTTTGCTGGTTTGATTTTAAAACAATGTAAGTGCATTGGTTGAAGCTTCTGTGTTGTGTGATTTTAAATAAAAGTGGTCTTACTTTATCACACTATTGGAGCACTTTTTTTTTTTACATGCGGATCATCATTACATCACGTAGTGGATAGTGTGGAGAAACCACCGGATTACTGTTTGAGTTCTGTTATGCGTGATTGCTCGTCACGAAAGTGCGAGCTCTGGATCTGGTGAGTGAGATTCATTTGGGAGAGGTCACATAAATACACAGTGGTGTGGTGGAAGAAAATTATTTTCAATACTTTCTGCACTTTTGAGAAAAAGGATTTTGAAGGAAAAAAACTTTATTTTTTCACTCCTGAAGGACTTTGTTTAAACTTTTCACATTCTTTTTGTGTTTGGAGAAAGAAATATGTGATTTTTTTGCTCACTTTTTTCAGTATTCACATTATATATATAATTGTATATATTTTTCTATTTTTGGTGCTATTTTATAGTTTGTGTCACTTTTTTTGCATTCACGTATCACGAGGTGATAATTTGAATATTTTGTACACATAACTGCATTTATATGTTCTTTTCATCACATGGTAATTTGGTAACACAAGATACCTCTTTAGATTAGTGTAGAGCTTGAGCCAGCGCTACTAATTCAATTTAACTTTATTATTAACTTATTTTGTATTCCAATAATTTTGCAAATCATTATTGCTCACTGATTGGTTGCTAGAGGTTACTACACATCATAACCTCTGCATCAAATTGCGGGTGTGGCCAAACTGCACTAGCATTGAGGGGTGCGCTATGCACAGAGTGCAGGGTTGAGGGGTGCACTACATAAAGAGTGCATAGTTGAAAGGTGTGCTAAATACAGGGTTGAAGGGTGCACGATATACAGAAAGCAGTGTTCAGGAGTATGCTAGGTACAGAGTGCAGGGATGTGCTATTTAGAGAGTGCAGGGTTGGGGGGTGTGCTATGTGCCAAGTACTGGGTTGAGGAGTGTGCTATGTGCAGAGTGCGGGGTTGAGGGGTAAGCTATGTGCAGAGTGCGGGGTTCAGGGGTGAGCTATGTACAGAGTGCAGTGTTCAGGGGTGAACTATGTACAGAGTGCAGGGTTAAGGGGTGCGCTACATGCAGGAGTGCACTAGGTGCAGGGGTAAGGTGGGGGCAGAGTGCAGGGGTGAGGTGGGTGCAGAGTGCAGTGTGTGAGAGGTGAGTGCAGGGGTGAGGTGGGTGCAGAGTGCAGGGGGTGAGTTGGGTGCAGAGTGCAGGGGGTGAGATGGGTGCAGAATGCAGGGGGTGAGGTGGGTGCAGAGTGCAGGGGTGAGGTGGGTGCAGAGTGCAGGGGATGAGGCGGGTGCAGAGTTCAGAGGGTGAGGTGGATGCATAGTGCAGGGGTGAGGTGGGTGCAGAGTGCAGGCTCTCCTCCCCCCGCTGATTTCAGTACAGAGCTCCACGCTCCACTCCTTTCCATTACAAGGCAAGACTCTCCTCCCACAACCCCCATTCCAGTACATAGTTTTCCTCTGTCCCAAATGCTACTCACAGCAGGTTGTCCTCCGATGTCGTGCAGCCTGCCAGTTCCAGAGGCAGCTTCCTCTGTGCAGATTCCCCACCCCCTTCCCCCTCTGCTCTCATAGATCGTGTGTGTACCAGAAAGATCAGAGTGGCCGCCGAGAGAGGAGCGATGTCACTTGGAAAAACAGAAGCAGCGCTTCTGTATTTCCAAGTGACAGTAGCCAACAGCCAGCATGCGACCAGCACAGGAGGTGGCCGAACTCCGGCAGGCAGTGCAGGGCGGGCAGTGCAGGGCCCCCCAACAGTGGTGGGGCCCTGGGCAGCTGCCCCTTTTTGCCCCTTTTGACTACTGAGAAGAAGCTGCTAAGTTATTGCTTTTAGCACTGTAAGAGCAATACTCAAAACTATGTTGTCACGGGGCTCTTTGATAGCTTTGGCTAGAGCTGGGCTTAAAGCAAAAATCACTGCAGCTTCCTCTTCCGATGCCCATGGAGGGGGGGGGGGGGTCATTTCTTCTGGACTAGGTGGCACTCAGTAGAGGAATGAATAGATGAACTGAATTCCTTATTTCTTGAAAAAGGTGATTAAGGGAAGATATGACCACCATGTATAAATACATAAATGGTCCATATAGTGAACTTGGTGTCACCACTACACAGAGCAAGTAAGTATAACATGTTTGGTATTAGACTTGTGCACAACAGAAAATTTTATTTTGTTTAGTTTTAATCCGTAAAATACATAATTTCGTTCTGTTATATTTGTTATGTTACGTTAATTTATGTTACGTTTAATTTATATAATTAAATTTATTTTCGGATAATTTGTTATTTCTGTAGTGTCGCTATTTGTTTCCCACAAATCGATTCGTTGTGTATGTATATCGATTCATTTCAATATTTATGTATGTATATACAGTATATTTGTGATAAAGATTCGTAGTTTGGAAAGTCATTTGTTTATTGAATCCATTAACACACACAATGACAATATCTCTTCTCCTCTGCTCAAATACAATACAACACCATTTACAATCAGTTCTTAGGAATGCACTTTGCTAGTAATCCAACCTCCAGTACAAAATGAATCAGCTGATTGGACTGTAAGATTTACTCTGAGTTAACCTTTTTTTCATCAGACCTTTAATGAATGAACGAATCATGTCAAATTAATTCGTTATTTTCACTATAATTTCTTTCGTATTAGTTGAAATTCGTATTTTTTCTTCAAAAGATGCAAAATTCGGCCCAATTTTGATTCATTACGAAATGAAGTGCACGTGTTTATTTGTTAGTTTTAAACAAAAAAAAAACAAGACTTTAACCATTTAAAGACCAGAAGGATTTGCCCCCTTAATGACCAGGCCATTTTTTGCAATACAGCATTGCGTAGTTTTAACTGACAATTGCGCGGTCATGCGACGCCATACCCAAACAATTTTTTTGTCTTTTTGTCCTTTTTTCCCCATAAATAGAGCTTTCTTTTGGTGGTATTTGATCACCTCTGCAGTTTTTATTGTTTGCGCTATAAACAAAAAATAGCGACAATTTTGAAAAAAATATATATATTTTTTTACTTTTTGCTATAATACATATCCAATTTTTTTTAAAACACGTTTTTTCATTAGTTTAGGCCAAAAAAAAATTTCTACATATTTTTAGTAAAAAAATTGGCAATAAGTGCATATTCATTGGTTTGCGCAAAAGTTATTGCGCTTACAAAATAGAAGATCTATTTATGGCATTTTTGTTATTAATTTATTTTTACTAGTAATGGCTGCGATCTCCGATTTTTGCGGGACTGCAATATTGCAGCAGACAAATTGGACACTTTTAACACTTTTTTGGGACCATTGACATTTATACAGTAATCAGAGCTAAAAATAGCCACTGATTACTGTATAAATGTCACTGGCAGGGAAGGGGTTAACACTAGGGGGTGATCAAGGGGTTAAATGTGTTACCTAGGGAGTGTTTATAACTGTGGGGGGATGGGACTGCCTGGAGGAGGAGACCGATCACTGTTCCTAATCAGTAGGAACAACAGATCTGTCTTTCCTCCCCTGACAGAACGGATATCTGTCTATTTACATTGACAGATCTCCATTCTGTCTCTGTCAGGAGCGATCGCGGGTGGCTCCGGTGTCACGCTGTGGGCTCGCGTGCCCCCTTAGTGGTTTTAAAGTGGCCGACGTACCATGATGGCAATGTGAAAATGTGGAATAAACTCCCTCAAGAACTAGTTCTTGAACTATGAGTAAGCATCTCATGATGTGAAACATGTTAGCCATTCATCCCTGTTGTCCTTTTTGACCTGACTGTCATGTTGGAACGTTTTTACTTATTTTTTCTACAATGAAGAAAGCTTTTTATACGGAGTGCGGCAGTCCAGGACTTTTTTCATTTCTTATGTCTTGCGCACAGCCAGCACCTGATAGTTTGTAGGACGGGAGCACCTGTTGAGATCTGGAGGCTTGGTGAGTGGCATTTGTCTTTCAAAAACTAGTTCTGGTTGGCTCAGCAAATTAAAGAAAACTGGATGCCTTCCTAAATGCACAAAATCTAACTGGATATTAAGTAATAATACCAGAGATTGCTGATCCAGGGAATACCAGAATGCTTCCTGGGAGATCAGAAAGAATTTTTTTTCCCACTGCTAGAGCAAATTGGATTTTGTTTTATGGAGTTTTTTGGCTTCCTATGGGTCATCTGTGAGTATGGGATTGTGTATATGGAGGTTTTCTATTTACAGTATCATATCCCCCCTTAAACTCCTCTTCTCAAGAGAGAATAAATTCAGTTCTTCTAATCGACTGAACTGGTGCCTAAAACTGAACTGCATATTCCAGATGAGGTCTTAATAATTTGTACAGGGGCAAAATGATATATCTCTCTCTGGAGTCCATACCTCTCTTAATACAAGAAAGGGCTTTGCTCGCTTTGGAAACCGCAGCCTGGCATTGCATGCTATTATTAAGCTTATGATCTACCAGAACACCCAGATCCTTCTCCACCATTGATTCCCCCAGTTTGTACTCCCCTAGTATGTATGGTGCCTAGACCAGAACACTATTACATTCAGTTGTGTTTAGTGGTGACATAAGAGGTGATATAAGCACACCAGTAATTATACCAGTTATTTAAAGTGGTTGTAAACCCTTACATATACCCAGTGAAGTGACAACCCTCAGATGATGCACAGAAATTACATAAAAACCCTACATAAGATTCACTCTATCATGATTCATCTGTTACCACTGTAACACCTTTCCTGGTGCTTCACACCGGGTTATGTTGTCCCCAAGGGGGTTTAGGCAGTGCTGGAAAATAATGGTGGCCACACAATATTGACACTTTGGGCCCAATTTGGACATTTTCACTTAGGGGTGTACTCACTTTTGTGAGATACTCTATGTATTTTTTTTTCTATTGGTCGAACTACCTGGACGTGTGTTTTTTTTCAACCTAAATACCTTTGTAACTAGACTGAAGTGCTGTGATCTGTGGACTTTCAGTAAATGGGCAGAATGACATGACCATCATTCTGACATGCGAGCACTGGACCGAGGAAGAAACTAGAGTGTGGAGAGGGTAAATAGAACTTGGATTTATTATTTTTTAAACAAAATGACTGGAGTTCCGCTTTAAGTAATAACAAGTCGTAAATGTGACATCACTGTGCAGCAAACACTCCAAATGCTGGCCACTAAGATAGAATTTTACCTTAACACCTAACCTTGGAAGATATGTATATATGTTTATGCAAGCATATAAATTGTTACTTGCAGCAAGTATGCACATAGGTAAAGACCAACATTTTATAAGGTTTCTGTCCAAAGTATATGGTCTTGCTTGCTTAAACCAGTAATTCTACTTTTCTGATTTTTAGCTGCCCCGCAGTTTCATCATGCCCTTCAACATTTTACAAACAAAATGAGGATTTCAGAGACTGATTCCCGAGGCACTGAGTCACATTTGGATGAGATCTCTTCAGTAGTTCTGCTTGCTGCATGTTCCTTGTAGCACAAAATACATTTTGTGAATTGATTCTAGTTTAGTGATGTATTTTCCTCTCCAAAACACACATTTATAACAAAATCAGTTTTGTGAAGTGCTTAAATTCATTTCATTGTCAGTTTACTGTGTAATCTTTCAAAAAGTATTCAGCAATGCAGCCACATAGGGAACGATTACTGTGATGGGAGGGCCCATGGAACCCAGAATCCCTTGGAGAGGTTGGGAAACCCTTGTTTCAGCTCCCCATGCACCTCCTATGTCTAAGTCACCCTGTGTCCCTAATGAGAAAAATGATGGACAGCTGTTTAATGGACAATGAGAAGGTGTTTACTTAATTATAACAGTAATATTTATCCACAATATCTCCCAGGATATATATAAAGAGCTGATCACAGGCCTCTAGAACTTGGTAGGAGCTGGACAGTCTACCCCTACTAGCGTATGTTGCCTACTAGGCCGAGGAGGGGGGATTGTATTGTTAATTGTGTAGCGCTGGCTCCTGACGAGCAGGCACTATTATTTTTCTCAAATTAAGTTGCCTGAAGCCACAGTTGGGCTTCAGGCTAATTTCTATAAATTTCTGGTTTCAATACCAGTCAAGCTGGGTTGCACTGGGTTCTCCTTGACCGCAGGTGTCACTGTCACCACCGGCAAGAGTAGAAAGAAGTCTAGCTGGATGCATTGAATGCCACTTGTCTCTCGGAACCAGTCCAGTGGGAGTGTTCTCCTGCTGTGAATTCTGGGGGGGTGGTATTTAAGGTACCAATGCCATGTTGGAGTGGGGAGTATTTTCTGTCTTTTTGGTTCTGGTGGTCCTCCTGACCCAGCCCCGTGGCCCTCCTGGTCTGGGGTGCGGAACCATGCATCCTGTGTCTCGGGGCTAGCTGGCCCGAGGCAACGCAAATGCAAGGATAGGCCCAAGTGACTTTCAGAGCCTACTGATCCAAGGAAGGTCCGGTGCCATCTCATCTGAAGGTAGAGGCCCAGCAACTGAAGAACCCCAGGGGAGGACCCTTTCAGGAGAAGGCCGTGCGCAAGGCTGGCTTCTCTGAAGGAGCCTGGATACTTAGTTGAAGGGCGCAACCTGGATTAACACATACGGCATCGCCGGATCGGCTGAGAGAAACTGGTACCGTATGTTAGTTCTTTAAAATTCATCCAAATCCCTCAGTGACACTCAAGTGTAACTTACAAGTCTGTGGCAGAGACTTTTATCAAGCATCTCACCAGCTGCTAGGCCTAGTAAGAGAGACCTATCCGGGGGTTGCAGGAATCCAGTTGTGGAGCAGTAATAATCTCTGGATTCTTCTAATATCTTCAGCCTGCAATCTAAGTACCTGAACTCCCCCCTAACCCTCTACCATCTATTGAGAGACATTGTCTTTTTTGCCAAATAAATAACCCAAAAGGATTCAGTGTCAGTCTCAACATTACTTTGGGCCACTTTGGGTTACCTCTCGCAACTAAAGTGAACTGTTTGTGTGGAATCTACAAGGTAGAGTGCTCTTTTCTGCGCCATTTTTACAAGGGGTTGATTGCGGGCTACTGCCTGGTGCGTAGACTGTGGGCGGAGTTGAGAAAAACCCACGAGTTGCGTGACCGGAGGAACCAGTGGGAGGAGTCTTGCCTGTTCTTTTTCCTGCACGAGGCACCGCGTAAGTGTGTCGAAGGAGAGGAAGGAAGAGTGTGTTTTTTTTTTTTTTTGCTAAAGAGAAAAATGTTCGGTGGCCAGATCCGTCATAGGATAACAGCGGTGGAGCAGCGTGTGGGAGACACGGAAGATGCAGTCGCCAGCCATGATGCGTCCATCAGAGCCCTGCAGAGCAAGGTGAAGGCGCTGGAGTACCGGGCCGAGGATGCCGAGAATCGGAGCAGGAGAAACAATCTCCGCATCGTTGGCCTCCCGGAGGGGGTGGAGGGACGTAACCCGACAGCCTTCACTGAGGACCTGCTCCGATCGGTACTTCCAGCGGCCCAGCTCTCTCCCCACTTTACTGTGGAGAGGGCCCATCGTGTTCCACCAAGGCCCGGGCCTGAGGGAGCCCCCCCGCGCACACTGATCCTTCGGCTGCTGAACTTTAGAGACAGGGATGAACTGCTCCGGGCCGCAAGAACCGCTGGGGACATTAATTACAAAAACACCAGGCTAATGATGTTCCCGGACTATACCCTCGAGACGCAGAAGCAGCGTCGGTCTTTCGACGCGGTAAAGGCAGCCCTTCGAGCCAGGAACATTCGTTACAGCATCCTGTTCCCAGCTAAGTTGCGGGTGGTGGACGGCGAAACGATCCGGATCTTCAACCTCCCGAAAGATGCCAGCGCATGGATGGACACCCTGCCACCGGGATGAGAAGCCTGCTCAATTGGCGCCAAGAGACCCACCGGCTACATTTTGCGAGACTGAGTTGGAGTGGAGGTAAGACTGGCAGCTCATTTCCCCCCTGGTGCTATTCCCCGGTTGGGCCTAGAACTAATCACCAGAAGTGACTTACTCCGGCAATCAGCTTTGCCCTCCTGGCCCCGGAGAATCCTGAGATACTTTTACCAGGGGTTCGAGGTCTGCCCATCGGCTCATTCATGTGGTCCGCACCCAGGCCCCGACTCAGTGGTTTTAATTTTCCAGCAGACCCTACTCAACAGGAGAACTGAGCCGCGGCTCCACTACCCCCGGGCCCGATGAGCCACACTCTTCCCCTTCTCCCCCTTTTTTTCCCCCCTTTTTTTTTTTTTTTTTTCTTTTTTTGTTCTCCGTTCCCCGCCTGTTTTACTCTCATGCCCTGACTTGCAATGTTACACTCCAAGTCCTTCACCGGCATGGGAACAAAGGAAAAATAACTTTATCCAGACCCAGCAACTCGATCCAGTGAGTGGATCTAAGACAGGACTCTACACTAACGGTGTTAGCCCCATTGGCGTAGTTCTGTTCGGGCCCACGCCTCCCGATCTGTATATACACCTCAAATGAGGGGTGTTTTGTTTTTGGGATCCAGATGCCTCCCGCTGTTTGGGAGAGCATGGGGTGGGGGGGGGGGGGGGCGGCCGTTGCCCCCAAGGGAGGTAATAGAAGAGGTTTAGTCGTTTTATTTTTGATCCAGCGTTATGCTGGCGTGTTTTATGTTTGGTTGGTCTATATGTGCAATCTCAATGACAAGTATGATAAGGCTGCTGGGGGACTGTGGGCATCGCCTGCCAGGGTATTTCCGGTCCATTTGGGACGAGCAGGGATGCCGTGCACCCCCCCAGCAGCGTATGACAATGCTCTTGAAATCATAATCCTCATGGTATGGTTACATTACTCTCATGGCTGAGTTCACTGTGTTATCTTGGAACGTCAGGGGCCTCAACTCAGCAATAAAGCGCTCCCTAGTATTTAGGTTCCTGAGACAGCATAGCCCTAAAATATGCATTCTCCAGGAAACTCATTTGATTGGTGCTAAAATTCTGGGTTTGAAAAAAGCATGGGTTGCAGCACATTACCATGCCACGTACTCTAATTATGCACGGGGGGTCAGTATCTTGGTCCACAGGTCCCTGGCATTCCAACTGGTGCAGATTAAAATAGACCCGCAGGGGCGCTACATCCTGTTGCAGGCCTTGATTGGGGGCTCTCCCTATGTTATAGCTGGGGTTTACTTGCCGCCTCCGGCTAATGCTACGGTGCTGCACGACCTAATGCATACAGTGGTGCAATTCAATGTTGACAGGGTGCTGGTAGTAGGGGATTTTAACCTGGTGATGGCTAACGATTTGGACAGACTTCACCCCTCCTCCTCCTCATGCACTGGACTTTCACTTTGGGCATCTACTTTTCACCTGACGGATGTGTGGAGACACTTCCACCCATCTGACAGACAGTTTACATGCCTTTCGGCAACATATGGGACTTTGTCGCGGCTGGACATGGCATTTGCGTCCCCTGATATGCTGCGGGTGACATCCTCGGCTGAGATCCTCTCCCGCGGCATATCGGACCACGCTCCGCTGCTTTTGAAGATAGGAGTGGCTCCCCCGGTAGGCCCGAAGCTATGGAGGCTATCCAAGTATTGGATTATGGAGGAAAAGATACAGGAGGACATGCCAGAGGAACTGTGCACATATTGGATACACAATGCGGACACAGCAAACCCGCAGATCCTCTGGGATGCCTTTAAGGCCTGGGTTAGGGGCACCTATATTAAAAAGATAGCTGACAGGCAAAGAGATTATACGCGGTCCTTACAACAACTAGAAGACAGAGCTTCGACCATGGAAAAGGAATATGTTAGACACCCTACCCGGGCAAACTATGCCCCTTGGCAGGGTACTCTCAGGGAACTATCGCTTCTGAGGATTGACATGACCAAAAAAGCCATGCTAGCAGGCACCCAAAGAGTATTCGAATTTGGTAATAAGAATGGGAGGCTTCTGGCATGGCTGGCCAAGGGACAATTCGCCACGACTCACATAGGACGGATTAGGGATACAGGAGGACACACCCTTACCACCCCAGGGGAAATTAGTGACAGGTTCATGAACTACTACCGGCATCTGTATGCTTCCAGGGCCACCTACACTGATGGGCAACTGGCATCATACCTCGACTTGGTTAGCCTTCCCCAGCTTGACTCTGACCAACAAGAAACCCTAGAC
This sequence comes from Lithobates sylvaticus, assembly GCA_028564925.1. Classification (NCBI taxonomy): domain Eukaryota; kingdom Metazoa; phylum Chordata; class Amphibia; order Anura; family Ranidae; genus Lithobates; species Lithobates sylvaticus. The sequence continues at coordinate 563,713,858 of CM053027.1, read as the reverse complement.
AGAGACATCACCCTAGAAGAAGTTCAAATAGCAATGAGCTCTATGCAGACAGGTAAATCCCCTGGCCCCGATGGTATTCCTATCGAATTCTATTCGGTCCATCAAGAAATGTTAGCTCCCAGAATGGTCTCCCTCTTCGCGCAGTTCTCTTTGCACGACCAACTCCCGGACTCTATGGCCGAGGCGGTCGTGGTATTGGTGCCCAAACCTGGCAAGGACCCGGAAGAATGCTCATCCTACAGACCCATCTCATTAATTAACGCTGACGCTAAATTGATAGCCAAAATACTGGCCCTTCGCTTGGCCAAGGTGATTGAAAGTCTGGTGCATCACGATCAGACCGGGTTCATGCCGGGGAGGGGCACCGATATCAATATCAGACGACTTTTTCTCAATCTGGGCATAGCACATGACAATGGTGGTTCCAGGGTCATAGCCTCCCTTGACGCCGAAAAGGCCTTCGACTCGGTGGAGTGGAAATATTTATGGGAGGTCCTTAGGAGGTTTGGTTTCGGTCCTAGGTACTTGACATGGCTAAGCATGCTATATAGATCCCCTAGGGCCAGAATCCGCACTAATGATACCCTCTCGGACTTTTTTCTCCTCCAGAGGGGTACCAGACAGGGATGCCCTCTGTCGCCCAGCCTGTTTGCTCTGGTTCTCGAACCCCTGGCCGCCAGAATTCGGGAGTCGGGGGCGATACGGGGGCTCCGGGTTGGCCCTCTGGAGGAGAAAATCTCCCTCTATGCAGACGATGCCTTGCTATACCTACAGGACGCAGAGACGTCCCTCCAAGCTGCCCTCGAGATTTTCAACGAGTTCGGGAGGTTCTCGGGAATTAATATAAACTGGTCCAAGTCCCTGTTATTTCCTTTAGACCCTCGTTCTGGGACAGGGAGTGGTCCCTCTCCCTTGCAGTGGGTGGAGGAGTTCAAGTACTTAGGGATCGTGGTGTCCAGAGATGTCCAGGCGTTTCACCGCCTTAACCTGCAGCCGATAGTTACACGACTAAAGGACCACTGCACTAGATGGAGGGACCTCCCCTTAAACTTATTGGGACGAATCAACGTTATCAAGATGTTATACCTTCCCAGATTCAATTATATTTTTAGGAACTGCCCGGTGTGGCTCCCTGGTTCCTTTTTTAAGGAGCTGGAGGGGTTCATTGGGTCCTTCCTATGGGGGGGTGCTGCTCCTAGGTTGGCTAGATCAACGCTACAGCTCCCTGTCCGATGTGGGGGACTTGCACTTCCCAGTCTCAGAACTTACTACTGGGCGGCGGTGCTTGTCACGGTAAGGTGGTGGTTCGAACAATCTAGGTCCAACGCCGCCACGTGTCTTGAAGCAGCAATTCTAGGCTCTCTGACAGAACTGGGCAATTTGGTGTACAGGGGATTAGCAGCATACTCCTCCCTTCCAAATGCCACCAAAGTGACATTGAAGACCTGGACTGTGGCTAGGAAGAGATTCCTACCGCCGACCCAATGGTCCCCCCACACCCCGTTGTGGGGGAACCCTTCCCTGAAGCACCTGCGAAACATTCCAGACCCGCAACTTTGGGCCACCTATGGCATTAAGACACTAGGCGACATATTCCGGGCGGGCCTTTTGCTGCCCTTCCAGACTATGGTGCAGAAATTTGGGCTGCCGGGGCACATGCTGTTTAGGTATTACCAACTAAGGCACGCAGTCAGAGCACAGTTCCCAAGAGGGGTGGTGTTGCAGATGGACCCTGTTGAAGAGACCCTTGCCCAGGAATCATTGACCAAGACTCTCTCTTCCTTATATTTTGTATTACTGGGAGTAGACTCCCCAAAAATGAATTCCCTCTGGGACAAATGGCATAAAGATATTCCAAGCATCGATAGGGAAATATGGGAGGAATGTTTTGAGGATGGAGCGAAGTTAGTGATATCCTCTAGGGACAGGCTAATACACACCAAGTTTATGCACCGGGTATACTACACCCCCCAGAGACTGAGTAGGATCTACCCGAACAGGTCACCCAACTGCCCTAAGTGCCAATCTTTAGATGGCACGTTTATACACATGTTCTGGGGGTGTCCACATATAATAAGGTTCTGGACAGCGGTCTTTGACTGCATCAATATGCGCCTACAATTGAACGTCCCAATGCTGCCAGAATTGGCGCTGCTGGGTATTCATGACGACGAACAGAGGCCCAGATATACCAGGTTGCTGATCTCGCTTCTGGTGTTTTATGCCAGAAGGGAAATCCTTAGGACTTGGATCTCTCCCACCCCCCCTACGGTGACTACATGGGACTCTGCAGTTAACGCAGTGCTCCCCCTGTACAAACTGACATACATTAACAGGGGATGCCCACAAAAATTTGATCGGCTTTGGACACCATGGCTGGAGCAATTTTGATACCTGGAGCTTGGAATGTGGGGGCAAGCTAGGTTCCTTGACTGGATTGGCGGCGGGGGTCCTGTTCCCCCTCCCCCCTCCCCCCCACCCCCCCAGAGTGGGGGAGGGGCAACATTAGTTAATACCCTCACTCCTCAAGGTATTTTAAACATAAGGATGCTTTATTGATGTAAACCGTATAGCTGACAAATAGAGTAGTGTGTGATATTATTGTCCGCTGACATTATTTACAGGAATCTGTACTGTTTTTCTTTTAATTACTGTCATTGAATGTTTGTAGTTTGATTGCACTATACCTTGTACTGTACCATTCTACTTAATAAAGACCAACCTTGTTATTAAAAAAAGAGAAAAATGTTCTGGATGCCAGGAACACCGTCCATGATGGGACCCAGGATGTTTTCAGTGGGAAACGCCACAAGTGTGAGACTGCCTGGGATTCTGCTTACGGATTGTGCTGTACACGACAGGAGATGTCGAGGCTCTAGGAATGCTCTGCAGCAAATGCGAGGGACTGGTCGCAAGTCTCAAGCCGTTTGTCTGATGCCTGCAATGCATGGACAGGGCCACGGGCTTCGCCAACGACGAGTCTGCTGCATATGCTCCTGTGGCGATGCCTGCATCTTGTAGACCTACTACTACTACAGCCAGTGTTCCAGAGGGAGATGGTGCTGCTGTTACCACCGGAGGAGCCACTATGGACATCATGAACACTGCTTCGTCTACTACCACTAAAATCCCTACACCTGCTCACAAAAAAGTGGGGTACGTGAAAGCCTCCTGAGGCCTACTTCAGAACTTGCCTGGATTGGATAGTGGGAAAGTGATCGCTCCCATGGAATCCACTGCAGATATGGGTGAGAACTCTGGGGGAATTGTAATAAGCGGGACTGTTTGTATATATTTACCGGCAGAAGAGTTGCGGGACCCAGAAATAGATTCCGTGTCTGACTTATCAAGCGATGATAACTTATTTGAGACTATGTCCCAAGAAATGTTATGGGCTAATGCAGATGATGTGGCTGCAACTTGCAATGTAAATAAAGGGTAAAAAACTGCGCTAATCACACATACATAAAAAAGGACTCTAAATATAGCTGCAATAATAATGGGATAAACACAAATATAATATAAAGAAAAAAATCGCGCTCATAGAGTCCATATGAAGATAGGAAATGTAAACCAATCCAAAAAAAGTTTCTTTTAGTGAAGATGATATCCCTCAGCAGAAATATTTTTCAGCAGTATTGAACCCTGCTCTTATGAATAAGCATGCTTACCAGATGTAAGCCAAAAAATTGCATATGGCTTTAACCCATCCTGGGTTGATGATCCAGGTTGTTTTAGAAGAAAGCACAGCAAGAAATGTAGTGTAGTACTCGTCTCTTCCCAAATGTGGTGCTCACAGGATATGGTTACGCAATACCGAAAAAACAGAAAATATACCATAGCATAATACTGCTACACTTTGCAGGGAATGTGTCACAAAAAGACTGAGTGAATAGATTGAGTGCCAGATTTTGAAAGACACCCGTGACAAAAAATTTAATATGAATGTGCACCACCACGTTTTAGAGGGCCTCCTTACCAGATGCCAAAGAAAAAACACACAAATAAATCAGAAGGTCCTTTCCAAAAGATCTCCCACTTAATTCAGAGCAGTGAAGTGCATCCGTGTGATCTATAAAAACTTATCTTATAAAGTGCCTCCTTACCAAAGAGAAAACACAAACCAACAAGCATGCACTCTCATCAGATAGGCTGTCTCCTTACCACAATCCCAGATTGGGGAAGCATATACTGCGGTCAGAGAGCAATCCTCCACAGCAAACTGGTAAAGATAAAACAGCAGAGTTTTAAAATTTGCAGAGCCGGCCGGCTACAAACACATAGACGCTCCCGTCCTGTTTCGCGTGGTGACGTCAGCATGTTAACCCTCAGACGCGTTTCGTTATAGCTAACATTATCAATGAGGAACGGGCAGCGTGCTGTGTCACCACCTTATAAAGAAAACACCCTCGATCTGAGTCATGGAAGAAAACACCCTCGATCTGAGTCATGGATGTGAAGCTCCGGGCGCCATCTTGATTATGGGCAACCCTTATGTGATGTCTGTACGGAGCTCCTGGCGGATATTCCGTTCCCTCTTGGAGCAAATAATCTCCATTTTAACTGAGGTCAATGTTTATCTACCTAAATGAATTGAGCCAACTTTATTCGAACTCAATGTTGTGAACAAACCCAGAACTAACCCGTATTTTAACCCAATCAATTTATTTAAGCCCCATACACACGGTCGGACTACGTTGTCGGAATGTCCGGTCCGGAAGAACGTCGTGACGTAAGTCGTCGTCCACGAGATTACAAAAGGGAAGTTCAGCACCACGTCAGGCACCCGTTGGGCTCCTTCTGCTGATCCCGTGTTTATCGAGAGTTAGTGAAGTTTGGTGACTTAAGATTCGCGCTTCTCAGTTTTCTGACTCAGATCGTTACTGCTCTTCAGTTTGTGCTTGTCGTGCGTATCTGTTTATTAGTGCGTGTAGTCAGTTCGCATTTGTTGGTCATTGCGGCCTATATCTTGATATAGGACGCTTTGATTGCACTGCTTATTGTCTGCTCGTTGCTGGTATTCAGTTTCGTTCTTTCAGGCCTTGCTGTTTATCGGTGCTTTCTGTTTGTCCGTTCTGACCAGCCGACCTTTTGTGACCTTGTGAGCGATGTTTCCCGTGCGTACTCGTCGCCGAGTTCGTGCTGTTTGGTGTCGGGCTTTTAGCTTTGACCCAAGACCCGTCCATGAACAGAGTGACGAGGAGTATGTGGACCAAGAATTGGTTGCTTCAGCGTGACCAGTTCTCGCACATGCCTTTGCTTCGTGAGATCCGGGAGAATAATCCTGATGATTTCAGGAACTTTCTCAGGATGACGGACCCCGATTTCACCGTCTTTTGGCTTTGCTGACCCCCTTTATCAGCCGGCAGGATACCTGCATGAGACAAGCCATTACTCCGGAGCAGAGGCTTGTTGCCACGTTGAGGTACTTGGCGACAGGGAGAAGTCTTCAGGATTTGAAGTTCTCTTCAGGTATCTCTCCCCAGGCCCTGGACTCATTATTCCAGAGACCTGTTCTGCCATCATTCAGGTCCTGCAGGAGGACTATATTAAGGTAACATTTCTACTTGACTATTCCCTCTATGTATGCTCTGTTTGCTATGTCTTGTATTTTTGACCTCCTTCCCTAATTACCATGATTGCAATATGTTCTAATATGCTGTGCCCCTTTTCTCCTTCATGCATTTTTCCCTTCACTTACCTCACCAGCATGCTCTTCTGCCCCAATAGACACCTATGGCCTAGTCACTTAATCAATGTCTTTTGTCTGCTGCATAGTATTGTTTGCCCCCAAACACCCCCTAAAATATGCACAAATGTTTGCTGTGTGGTTTACTTCATGTAGAGCCCCTTTAGAAATTTTTTTTTTTTGGTGGGGGGGGGGGTGGCAAACTATATACCTACCTCTTTATAGTGGGCATCTTTAGGGATGAATTCAGCAAAGCATGTAGTGCAAGGGGCTGCCTCCATACATTCCATTTCCTAATTTTTTGTCTTCTTTCCCTCCTATTAGCTTTCTTGGTAATTTCAGAATGTCACAATGTGCCTGCCTTTTTTTGGGGTGGGGGGGGGTTGAAATGTTATTTTATCTTTCCTGGGGGCTGCCAATAGTGTTAAGTACAGAGGGTCTGGCCAAACTAGCACACATTATTGAGCCATTTGCCAATCAATGAAGTGCAGAGGGTTACCTGTCCCATCAGAAGTGGGGGGATTGATGGGGGGTGAGTCATCTGTGAAGGGGAGCCTCTACTTTTCTGTGCAAATACTTTCCAGCCTCAAATTTTATACAATGCTCTTGTTCCAAGATGTTGATTGTCTAATCTGCTTGCAATGTTTAAGTGCAAAGTGACTAATTTTTTTGGCTTGTTTCACTCCACAGTTCCCTTCCACGCCACAGGAATGGCAGACTGTGGCCTCCCACTTTGCCAGCCGTTGGGACTTTCCTAACTGCGGAGGGGCAATTGATGGGAAACACGTCCGCATCGTCCCACCGCCCAACTCGGGGTCCTACTATTATAATTATAAAGGGTTTAATAGTGTAGTGATGTTGGCGGTGGTGTCGGCAACATACGAGTTTATGTATGTGGACGTGGGGATGAACGGCCGGATCTCGGATGGTGGTGCCATTACGCACACGGAGTTCTACTGGCGTCTCCAAAGTGGCAGTCTGTGCTTGCCACCTCCAGAGGAGAATGCCGAAGGACTCCCCTTCGTCTTTGTCGCAGATGAAGCGTTTGCGTTGACTCCCCATGTGATAGGCCGTTCCCGATGAGGACCCTCACCCCGGACCAGAGGGTCTTCAACTACAGGCTGTCCAGAGCCAGAAGAGTGGTGGAGAACCACATAGTTCTTGCCTGTTGCATATTGCACAACTTCCTCAAAAGACATAACAGGAACTATGTGGTGCCCGTTGGCCCAGATGTGGAGGGCCCTCCAAATGCGGACCTCACAGCCCTTCAAGTGGCACGTCCAGGCTTGCCCCCTCTAAATGCCCGCGTGGTCCGCAAGCAATATATGGCGTACTTTGTGGGTAGGGGGGCCATTGCTCTGCCTGACGATGTGTGAGAGGCATTTTTTAATAAATCTGATATTTTAACCAACCTCTGATTTCTTGTCATTTCAGTCTTCTTTTTAGCTTATTTAACTTTAACATTTTTTCCCTTTGCCTTCGACAGTGGGAATGCACTTTCTGGGCTAAAGGAGGTAACAGTCTCTTCTTCCCAAAAAGATTATTCTCATGTTGTGTGTTTGCTACCTAATCTTTGGTCTAGAGAAGGTTTGTCCTGCATAACTGACAGACAAAATACTCCTTTTCATCACCAGGTCTGACATGTGTGTGTATTCTCAAAAATGCTGTGCTCCGTGTTTTCGTACAAAGCACTGTGGGTGTCATTTACATAAGTCAAATCCGCTATGCTCTACAAGTGCATTGAAAAAGTTCCCTGGGAAAGGAAATTGCAGTGCAAAGTGGATTTGCCTTTAGTAAATAACACCCATTGCCCCCCATATCCTTTACATTTTACATACATAATGCATTGTTTTTTAAATAAGGAAGCCACACATTTAGAAAAATAAAAAAGTTTACTTGGAAAACATTCACAAGTGCGTTTACAATCTTCACGCCAAAACTGACAACATCTTGGTTATTTACAACATTGTTTACAAACATTCCGCAATTGGTAAAACCAGGCATGGAGCTAACCAGAACCTATGAACTAGGAAAGTTCAACTTTGTAAAGTGAAGACAAGATCAGACATGACTATATGTTCAAAGTGTGTTTGATCTTGCCTTCATCACATGGGGGGGTCACCCCCGAAAAGTGGAAATTTCGAACATGCACACAATTTGGGACTGAAAATGGTCATTAGATGGTAAAACACATGCCTAGAAGCTTCAAAAGTGCCATTTTCCATCATGGGGATGAATGGACGTTTTTTGGGGGTGCAACCCCTTCACCACAACCACTTTCGTAGTTCGTAAAGTGTTTGCACCCCCAAAAAAACGTTGGCATTCATCCACCATGATGGGAGCTAGTACATGTGGACACAATGTGTGCATGTTCCAAATTTCACACAGTTTTTAAGTTGCAAATGTGTTCAGAAGCTGGCACAAATGTGTGTTAATTAATTGGTGCGTTTTCATATTTTTCCTAAAACATCAATGATGTTCTTCAATTTTTGTTGAACATCATTGATGTTTTGCTTTATGTAATCTAGATCTCTATTGCAGACCATTATCTCTCCGATGAGTACGTGGGCACTCTCTGTGGTAAAGTGCGATTTTTCTTCCACAACATCCACGTCACCTAAAAACCACAAACAAACAAAAATGGGGTGTTGGAAATGCAGCCATACATGGATTAGCTTACCAGTAGCTGTGTTCTCCCACACTCACCTGTTGTGGTGTCGATCGAGGTTGCGTACGATCGAATGGACACACACACACGACCATGACAGTGGCAGAAAGATCGAGGCTGAGTACGATCGAATGCACAGACGAACCTGAAAGTGGCCATTTTGGAATGTACAACTTTGTAAAAATCAAACCACAATGGAGCAGTATGCAAGCAAGAAATCAAACACAAAACACAACTACTTACTTTTTTGAAGAATTCGCTTGATCTTTCTGTACTGATCGGCCTCCCTCAGTTTCAGGTCTGACCAGCGTTTCCTCGGTTGCTCCTTGGATCGTTGTACCCCAAACTGATTGTACAGCCTCCTCACAACTTTAGACATGATCTTGGCCTTGCGGACATTGGGGTTGAGGTAAGGCCCATACTTCCCATCATAGTCGCTCCTCTTTAATATGTCCACCATCTCCAACATTTCTCCAAATGACATATTGGAGGCCTTGAATTTCAGGCTCCGGGATCGGGACGTTTCTGCCTCCGGACTTTCCTCGTCCTCCTCCTCGTTGGTGGGATATTTGGGGCGCACCTGCTGTGTCCACGCCATGTGCTCTCCCCACTGCGCCGTAAAGAGAAGGGGTGGGGAATAGACGAGAAAGATCGTCAGGGGCGGGAGGAGTTTGACGCATGCGCACTGTATATAAAACGTCACACGCCTGTGTCGTAGCCACGATCTGGGAGACGAGGGGAGAGAAAACTCACACGAGACGATCGCTACAAACGAAGGTACAATTTGACGTTGGTACATAACTAGCCTAGACTGATTTGAACTTGAGGCTTCTTTATGGAGAAGATTAGGAGAGTTTAGCCTGACATAATTGAGAGGGTTTTGTGTGGTGTTGTGTCTTGCAGAGATTATGCAGGGATTCAACGACATGAGTTTTCTCCCCCTCTTCATTGCCAAATTCAGGGAATTTCCCGTTTTATGGCAGTGTAAACACCCACATTACACCAACAAACCAAAGAGGCACGCAGCCCTGGAGGAACTTGTGGAATTTGTCAAGCCAAGGTTCCCACGGCAACTGTTGATGATCTAAGAAAGAAAATTGGCAGCCTGAGGAGTGCGTATATCAGGGAGCGGAAGAAGGTCGTGAAGTCTGAGGAAACTGCAACTTCAGCAGATGAGGTCTATGTGCCCAAGCTCTGGTACTATCAGAGTCTCCATTTTCTGAAAGACCAGACTGATGTCACGGAGCCAACCTCGACTCCTCCTTCCACGCTTCCTTGCGCGCAGCCCACCCCTGTTGAGGCTTCCGAGGAGCAACCTGGGCCTTCCAGTATGGAAGAGGTGGAGGAGCCCAGCTTGTTCCAGGTATAGTAGTTTTGTTACCATTTCTGGGAATAATGAATGATGTTCACTTAATTCAGGATCCCCAATTGCTTAGTTCCTACGTGTTTGACATATCAACTGACAGTAGTGTTGGAGACATTTGGGGCCAGAATCTAAACTGCAGGGCTGAGAATTGTATGGTTTTCTATTTGTAAACATTTTGCAACAGTCACAAGATGAGAATTGTGTGTGTTTGATGAACAAATAACTGAAACTATGTCCCTTTTTCATACACAGGAAGACCTCAGCCAGGAGGTGGCTGTGGAAGGTGGCAGTCAGGAGGAGGCAGGGGTTAGTGGCAGCCACCAGCTGGGTAGTGGCAGCCAAGAGGGGGCTAGGCCGCGGAGCCTGACTGACACCCAAACCCCTCCCCTCCGCCTTCCGTACAAAAGGGCGAGAAGGGGGGGTTATGCGGCACAGTCAGCGCTCCGCATGATCAGAGAGGCTTCAGACTCCCTACATGCCACACCCGCCGACGAGGAGACCTTTGGCTCGGTGGTTGTCACAAAAATGATGGGTATGGAGGTGAGGCAACGCAACATGTGTGAGGGGCTCATCCTCCATGTCCTAAATAAGGGTAGGGCTGGGGAGATGACCCCAGTCACACATGTTTGCCATAGCTACCATGCTCCGCCTCCTCCTCCTCCTCCTCCTCCTTCTGCCACCCCACCAGCACGACAGCCACAGCGTGCAAGGAAGCGTGGAAGGAAGACCTGAGAGTGACGACCTGCAATCAGTCTGGTCTGAGAGAAGATGGAGCCTCTTGTAGTACCAGAGCCTGGGGACCTAGATGGCATCTGCTGCAGTTCCGGATACTTTGGACTTCACGACCAGATTGCACTCCCCTTAATATACGTACTCCTCAGGCCCCCAATTTTCTACGCTTGAACAATGATGGTTGCCGTGGGGGCCAAGACTTTGCAAATTCCCCAAGTTTCACCATGGCTGCGTTCCTCTTTGGTTTGTTGGTGTGACCTAAATAAAGGTTTTTTTGATTTGAAATAATCATTGACTATTGTGTTTTACTTTTCTACAATGACAGTTTTTCTTGACTAGGCAGGTACATTTCACTAATCCTAAAGTAGAATTAACAAGGGGCACCAACAACAAACAACCTCCTAGTAAATGTAAGCAAGAAATACAAATGTTAACCACTTCCCGACCGCCCCCTGTATATTTACGTCGGCAGAATGGCACGTACAGGCAGAATCACGTACCTGTACGTGACATTCTTCCGGCGGTTGGGGGGTCCGATCGGAAATCCTGAAGGCGGTGCTTGGGTTTCGGGGCCCCGTACGCGGCTAGGCTCCCAAAAAGTCCCACACATGTGGTATCCCCATACTCAGGAGAAGCAGCAAAATGTATTTTGGGGTGCAATTCCACATATAACTATGGCATGTGTGAGCAATATATCATTTAGTGACAACTTTTTGAAAAAAAAAAAAAAATCTTTTTTATTTTTGTCTTTATTCAATCACTTGGGACTAAAAAAAAAAATATTCAAAGGGCTCAACATGCCTCTCAGCAAATAGCTTGGGGTGTCTACTTTCCAAAATGGGGTCATTTGGGGGGGTTTTGTACTTCTCTGCCATTTTAGCACCTCAAGAAATGAAATAGGCAGTCATAAATTAAAAGCGGTGTAAATTCCAGAAAATGTACTCTAGTTTGTAGACGCTATAACTTTTGCGCAAACCAATAAATATACGCTTATTGGCATTTTTTTTACTAAAGACATGTGGCTGAATACATTTTGGCCCAAATGTTTGACTAAAATTGAGTTTATTAGATTTTTTTTTATAACAAAAAGTAGAAAATCTCTTTTTTTTTCAAAACTTTTTTTTTTCTTTTTTTTTTTTCCGTTTATATCTCAAAAAATAAAAATCACAGAGGCAATCAAATACCATCAAAAGAAAGCTCTATTTGTGGGAAGAAAAGGACGCAAATTTCGTTTGGTTACAAAATTGCATGACCGCGCAATTACCAGTTAAAGTAGTGCAGTGCGAAATTGAAAAAAAGACCTCTGGTCCTTTGGCTGCCAAATGGTCCGGGGCTGAAGTGGTTAATAATGTGTTTTTGATAATTTGAGACACACAACCCCCCTCAAAAAAAAAATAAAAAAAACATTCCAATATGTATTCCCCAAAAAAAAAAAAAAAAGACAAATCATGGTAAAAAAATAACAAAGATTCTTTTCCGTTCACAGTCAAAATAAACATGTAGTGTATAAATGCTGCAAAGTAATAAAGAAGTAAGTTTGTGAGAAGTGCGGGTGAATAGGAGCAGCTAAAACATGTCATTCTTGTTGCATTGTAAAGAAAAGAGAAATGCGCTGCATTAAAGACATTTTAACATTGCAGCGTGACGAATGTGCTGTGTCGATTAGGAAAGGTAGTTTTACCTGACCGAGCGCTTCCGTCACAGAATTTTTCTTCTGAGCATGCGTAGCACTTTGTCCGTCGGACAAGCGTACACACGCTCGGATTTGGTGTGATCGGACCGTGTTGACGGCAAATCTTTCCAGCAGGAGATAAGACTTTGTCCGTCGGACAAACCGACGAACACTGTCCGATGGTGCATACACACGGTCTGATTTTTCAACAACCTTGTCCGATCGGACAAAATCCATGAAAAAGTCCGACCGTGTGTATGGGGCTTAAGGCCCCTTTCACACGGACGGACCGTTCAGATCCGCCTGTCAGTTTTGACGGCGGATCTGAACGGGCGCTCCATGTTACTCTATGGAGCGTCGGATGTCAGCGGAGACATGTCCGCTGACATCCGATCCGGTCCGATCCGCCAAATCCAGACGTATGGACCACACGTCCAGATCCGTCGGATCGGGTGAGATCGGGTGAAAACGGACACACTGTCCGTTTTCATCCGATCTCTCCATAGAGATCAGCGGCGCTCGCAAGCCCCTCCCCGCTCAGTGAGCGGAGAGAGGCTTGTCATCCGCCGGCTCAGCGGAGATCAACGGACAGATCTCCCGCTGAGCCGGCGGACAGAGGCGGGCTCCGTGCAAGCGGAGTCCGCCTCGTCTGAAAGGGGCCTTAGTGATACTGTGAACGTGAGTTTGCAATAATGCGGATACCAAAATAACAAAAAAGAGAGTGAGGTGAATTAATTGTGAAAATCCTTATAAAAAAGGCTTGTTTTTAAGAAATGTAAATGTATATATTTGATTAATATAAAAGAATTAAAATTAAAAATTAAATTTAATATGCAAGTGAGCCAAAAGTTGGTATGGCTTATTTATATGTTAGATGCATATGTGCATATCTCCAACCTATATGGAAAAAATATGCATATTACAAGTCACCATGCCTTGCAGATATATAAATAGCCCATATTTAATACAACGTGAACTGTTTATAATTTACTCTATATTCTAATTGTGATATTAGTGCATATATATAAAGATCATGTGCCACACACACAACTTGCAATGTGTCTGGCTGGCTAGCCTTAAATTCAGGGAGTGCATCGCCTCGGGCAGGAACCCCTACAACTGTGAATAAGACTGCCAAGTCCTTACGTCCAAGTCCTTACGTGCGATCACAAGAAGGGAATCCGACATCTGAAACGATGACCCAGCACACAGGCACACGCAATATGCCCAGAATACATTCAAGGAGTTATGAGCTTTAGAAACCATCCAAACTCCTGCAGAGTGTGCATGATGATCCCCATATTGTCCATCAGTGTGGATTGAGTCTCCACTTGCAGAAGAAGGTCATCCTGATAGCCAATCGCGTTAATCCTTGTTGTCTCAGCAATGCCAGGACCATAGCTAGCACCTTGGCAAACACCTGAGGAGCAGAGGCTAGACCAAAGGAAAGCATAACAAACTGATAATGCGTGTCCTTGCATATGTTAACCTCTCAACGCCCATGTAACGCATGTGTGCATCGCCAAAGAGGGTGAGTTTTCATGCCCACATGCCACACATATGAATTTTTGGATGCCCGATGCCTCTGTGCTGAGATCACACTCACTGCATGCTCCAAGCACATTGACCAAGTTGTCACAGGAAGCTTGCGGTCTCTAGTTGCAATCAGAAGCCGGTGGAATACGCTTCTGATCGCGTGACCATTAATCTCGTGATCATTCAGTCTCAGCTCTCCAGGCGTAAAGACACATTTAAAGGAGTGCTGGCGCTGGGAAGTAAGGCGTTAATCTCCAAAAATGAAACATCTTTTGTAATTACATCTGTTTGTTCAGCAAAATTGAGTTGCCAATGAAAATGTCAAATACTATTTGTCTATTCGAAGCCAGTAATTAAGCCAGCTTTCTAAAACATATGCAAATTTAGTAGCTGGTAGTCTAATATGGTTTTATGAACAAATCTGCAACACAAGAAACATTTGGCTTTAGTTTTGATATTAAGAGGAAGATGTGCAGGATAACCTCAGCAGAGTAAAGTCTAAACTCTAGCAGTTCTCCCAGATGATTGCACTGAGTTAAATTACCTGTGTCCTGCAGGCAGAGTGTCGGGGAACGTTTATCCTGGACTGTCACATTCTAACTTCCAGCAAGCGGAAAGAGCGCAGGACAATGCGTGATGACAAGTTCTTGTGCTGAGATATTACAAACAAATTGTTTAAAGTATCCAATGGAATGTAAAGGTAGAATGACCAGTACGAACAATTATAGGGATCTCTGAAAAACTGATGTAGCCCAAAAATTACAAATTTTGCTGTCAACAAGATTTCACCAAATAGGAAACCCTCAACCACGTTCATTACGATGTGTAGATTAAATATTATTTAAATATAATGTATAATTGAAGTAAGTATGATATATATAATGTGACAATGATGTTTTTGTTTCAGTGTATCTTTTATATACTAATATATTTATTTGTATAATTCCAATACCGCCTGTTATCTCCTAGTACAGAGCCTTGAAAAAGTATTCATACCCCTTGAAATTTTCCACAGCTGTATTTATACTCAGATTAAATTACACACAGATGGACTCTATTTACTAATCAGGTGACTTCTGAAGGCAATTGGTTCCACTAGATTTTAGTTAGGGGTATCAGAGTAAAGGGGGCTGAATATAAATGCACACCACACTTTTCAGATATTTATTTGTAAAAAAAATTTGAAAACCATTTATCATTTTCCTTGCACTTCACAATTATGTGCCACTTTGTGTTGGTCTATCACATAAAATCCCAATAAAATACATTTACGTTTTTGATTGTAACATGACAAAATGTGGAAAATGTCAAAGGGTATGAATACTTTTTCAAGTCACTGTACATTGGTCTAAGAAACACAAATCGTAACATTTACTAAAATGAATATTAGACTATGGATGCCGAACTTGCACATCTTCATAACATAGCACATATACAAAAAAAACACTGGCAGTGGCAGGTCGCACAAAAAAAAAGTGAGCGTTGTTCTGGCATTAAAGCTCTGCAAATGCGTGGTTGTATTCAGGTATATGTCATGTGTTTTCAGTCTCCAAGATGTTTTTAGTGAAAACATAGTATAGCTTTTCCCTAAAATGAATGTAATATATACAGTATATTGTGCTAGCTTAAAGCCACAGAGGTTGCACATGACTTTGTGCAACTAAGGAGCTGGTTCCTAAATGTGGAGTAATTAAGTATGTGCGTTTTCTGCAGTTGCGACACATTCGCATGCCAATTTGCTTTAATAAATCAGCACCATAGCCTTCTTACTTTGTTTATCCTATTGGGCATTACACCTTTGATAATGGTTTTAGAAAGATATGTTTATGATAAGTCATTTAAATGTAATGTCATAATAAGACCACCGTAACCCTATAGAGGTAATCTTAATGAAAGCAAGAATTGGACTTGCTATAAAAAAAGATGCAATGATATGCACCTGTCAAACAGGCTGCTCTCTACTCTTTCTTTATGCCGTCCTCCTTGGGGTTGTGCCCCTCACCTTCAGTTTCCTCCCCTGCTCTATCTTGCACCCAAGTCGCATCAGTGACCTCATCATCATCATCCTCATCTCCATCCCCTCCATCTTCATCATTACCACTGGAGACAACTTGGCAATACGCTGTGGCTGTGGCCAATTTGTCTACCAGTGTTCCTCACTCTCTCTAGGCTCACGTTCCTGTCATCCTCAACCTCAGAACCAACATCTGAATCCAGTAATGTCTGGGAATCATCAAGGGGCAAGTGGCTGATGCTGTGGTCAAATAACTCAGCTGACTCCTCAATGGCTGATGTTGGGGCTATGGCAGGAATAGATGTGGAAAAGGAGGCAGGTATATCCACTCTGGCAACTGCAGGGGACTGCACATTTGTCTCTGCTTGCGTGACAGAGGATGAGGAGGATGAGGATGGTTTAGTAAGCCAGTCCACCACCTCCTCTGCATGCTGTGGCTGGATAGCATGGGCAAACTCACTATACAGAGGAAATGATGCCCTGCCTGAGGACTGACCACCATGTCCACCTTTGCCTGGTGGACAGGGTGGACATGGTGGACATGGTTATAAGCAAATGTAAAGAAGAAGTTGAAATCTGTACGTAGATGCACTTTAATCAATGTAAAGAGGTGTTTGGTGCACTTTAATTTGAGTACTGACACTACGCAGACACACTCCACAGATAAAATATAATATACTGTAATATAATGTGCCAAACATACAGTGACGCACAGAACTATATAGCGTTAAACTGGCAGTAACGCACACAGAACTATATGGCGTTAAACTGGCAGTAACGCACACAAAACTATATGGCGTTAAACTGGCAGTAACACACACAACTATATGGCGTTAAATTGGCAGTAACGCACACAGAACTATATGGCGTTAAACTGTCAGTAACGCACACAAAACTATATGGTGTTAAACTGGCAGTAACGCACACATAAGTAAACGGCATTAAACTGGCAGTAACACACACAGAAGTAAATGGCGTTAAACTGGCAGTAACGCAATCAAATAGAAGGCTAACACAAACATTGGACATCCCTAACTGCCTTCCTTGATTTTTGTTTATTTTAGCAGGTTGCTGTTAGCAATTAAAAGGTTACCTTAACAAGTCAATAAGTCAGTTTGTTGTACATATTGAAAAATAGGTTAAATTACATTTTTCATCTTTCCACCTTTTAAATCTTCTGCCCTTTTTGTTCTAACTTTGGATAGTAAAACATATTTTTTCTGCCAGTAAATACCTTATACATCCTACTTCCTGTTTCTTGTCTGGAAAAAAGCCTAGGCTTATGACATCATGCACATCTCTCTCACTCTCGTTAGAGTTTGCCAGGAAGGGAAGGGGTGAATCTTAAGAGGACCAATGAGAGCTACAGAGCTGGAGGTCTGCCTCTGTGTGTCTGTGTAAATCCAGGAAATGAACAGGCATCAGCTTCAGCTGTATACAGTGAGAAAAAGCCGCGCTGGAGTGATAATATGAATAAAATCACATGAAAACACTTAAATGATAATTAATGAAATAAAAACTGTGTGAGCAAATTATTAATACAATGAAGTCCAATACAAAATAAAAGTGATGGTGACACAAAAATAATTATTAAATTAAAGATATTGAGAAAAATCTGTATGAGCAAATTATTCATACACTAAAGTCCAATTCAAACTAAAAGTGACGGTGACACAAAAAATGGTGACATGTAGTTTCCAAAAACGTGAATATAAAAAGTCCACCAAGTGATCTTAATCCACCACCGCTCTAATAGTGTGCTTACCAGAAGGCAAGCTTTAGTAAGCCTGTAACTCGAAAGCCATCAAGGTATAGCCAAACCACTAGGTGTCGCCTCTAGAACTCGTGCTCGACTGATGATAGCGACCAAAAATCCTGGATGAGGCAAATCTCCCTTATAGGGTGTAAATGGGATCGAACTCCTCCAAGGGTATCAAGCCAGGGGATCATGCACTCTCATCATGTGGATAGAAAAAATGAGGGATGCTCCCATAGTGTAAAACCATATGTAAAATTTATTGCATCAAATAAAAGTTCTACTTACATCAATAAAAAGAAATGCTCGCAGAATACATGTAAGGAAAAAACGCCGGCCGGCTAGCAGAACACCCGCTCACAATGCGGAACGTGATGACGTCAGTGCGTCAGCCTCCCTACGTCCGTTTCGACCAATCGTCGTCTTCTGGGAATCAGCTTCAGCTGCCCACAGTTAAAATGGTTGCAGCCAGACTCAGTGGAGGGAGATTTCTGCAGCATTTTTGGCAAGTACAGCATCACAACTTCAGAATGGCAAAGATGTTTTTATTACAAATGATGTGAGCAGACTGCAGTTCCTCTTTTAAGAACCAAGTCATACATGAAGATACAAGGGTATATGCCCAAGTGTCATGTACCTGGTCGTAGAGCCCGATATGCAGAGGAAGGCCTCTCTTACAACTCTGACTCGAGAACCCCTGATAGAGCAGACAGGAAGCTTGGGAGTGCAGAGTGGCACAAGTGCCTGGCAGGATCGCTGATGAAGGGGCTGGAACTTCTGATGATGCCGTGGAGAGACTTCAGTGAGGGAGCTGACTGGAATAGCTGGCAGGCTGGAGACAGGATCAGACTGGAAGCAGGACACAGCAATCAGCAAAGAGGTGTTCTGGAGATAAGAACACAGACAGGTACAGGCAAGCCGGGTCATACACAGGCGGGCAGATCAGGAACAGATGCAGTGACTGGAGCAGAGGCAAGGTACAGGCCGGGTCGGCAAAAGGCTGGCAGCGAGGTTACCAGGGAAGCGGAGTCAAGATCAAGCCGGGGTCAGATGCAAGCAGACAGTAGGAGAAGCCAGGAACAGACCAATAGTCAACTGGAGCAGGTTTTCCAGATAAACAGGTAGCAAGGGTCACAGGGAACGTTGTAGACCAGACAGCATTGAACCTGGGCATCAGTCTCCTTTATATAACGCATCTGGTGCCAAGAACTGTCACAACGTGCGTGGGTCCCTGCGCGCTCACGCACATCGTCATCTGCGCTGGCTTGCCCTTCCTGACACAAAGTGACAGTCTGTTTAAAGTGGAATTGTTGGTTGATAAGACATAAGACCTCTGTATAATATGTATAACCAGTTTTAGTGGCTTTTTTGGAACAGAATATCTGAATACCAAAACATCTTTGTTACCTGTACCTCTGCTGTAGAAAAATGACTATCCTGCATTTCAGATGATGGCTGCTCACTCAGATGTTTCAGAGAACTCTGTAATTTATTTGTACAGAAAATGGTGGAATCCTAATTTTGCATATCAATATCAGTATGTAATTACCACAGAATATATCTAGTTGTGATGACGAGCGTGAAATTGAAAAGGGAAGTTAAATTTGTTAAAGAGCTGTCTTATTGTACCGAGAGGACACTGTGTCATGCCATTTCTCTGGCTCAGTCTTTTCAAACAATATTTCAAATCGCAGTAAATGACAGGAAAACTGAAATACACAGAGTAACATGTCAGGAAGACTTGGCATTTCACTGAGATTTTTGGTACTCAGTTAGAAACAGAGCTCTTCTATAAAATGAATCTGTACTCCATGTTCAAGCCTAATGCCATATGTTAATGCATTTAATGTGTTAGGAAAACATATTACATTTGTTACTATTGGTTAATAGACCACCAGCACCAGCCCATGTGTGAATCACCGTTCAACTGCGTGTACACAGGTCTTTTACTTTTAAAATCCTAGAATGCACTGCAGGTTTCCCTTAAAGTGGTGTTGCCACCAAAAAAAAATAAAAAATTGCTTAAAAATCATAAAAAAAATTAAAAGAAAATAATTGTAAAAAACATTTTTTTACTCACCTCTAAATGCCTGTTGCTATGGGGTCCCTCGTAGTCTGCCACCTTCAGTGCCCGGGCACTGACATCACTTTGTCTCGGTGCCGCACAGTCATCTGGGACCGTCACGTGTCCCAGATGACTGAGCGTCGTATCACGGCGCGCCGCTCGCGCAGTGGGTGCCCACAGTAAGAATGCTGGCGCTGTGAGCGGAGCGGGGAACGAGCGGGGGGGGGGCTTCGTTCCCCTGCATCGCTGGACCCTGGGACAGGTAAGTGTCCGATTATTAAAAGTCAGCAGCTGCAGTATTTGTAGCTGCTGACTTTTAAAAAAAAAAATTTTTAGTGGGCACTCCTCTTTAAGTGAAATTTGACATGGGTAGTAGTAATAATTAAAAGTGGATCCAGCCAGGTAGATGGCCATACACAGTCTAAGTTAATTTTCTTAAAGCGAAAATCCAGCCAAAAATATTTTCAGTTGTACAGTTGTATTTTCGGGTTGTACTTCTTTTCAAGTCTCTGTTATATTTCCTTTTTTTTCCTTTATGCTTTCTCGGTGACCAGCACCAATGATAAGGCAGTACAGCCAGCACTCCTCTACTCCTGAACCTATCGGTTCAAAAAGGGTACCGGACACCTGCCGAGCAGGAGGGCTGACTGTACTGCCTTCCTGCCGACACTTGTGCCCCCCCCCCCCCCCCCTGTAGCACTGCCAGCTTCTCTTTGTTCTGCTTCTGGCTCTGCAGCAGGGGAATTGGTATCTGTGCCCCACTCCTGCTTTCCAGGCCCCCCTGTGTGCCCTTCCTCCCCTGCAGGGGGGCCAATAAATATGTCTGATTTACCGGCCCCTTTCTTTCCTGAATTACCACACTGATCGCGCCTCTGTCCCTTCATCACTGAAGCATAGTAAACTGTGCTTACTATGCTTCAGTTTGTGAACAAACAGGAAGCCGGTCAGCACAGAGCACTTCCAATTACAGTAATTCACTGTCCAGTGCAGGTGAGGCTGCAGAGAAAAGGGACTGATAAATCTCTGTTCTCAGTCCCTTTCTCTAGCTCATATATGAGACATCAGGGGGCTATTTAGACATCTGATATTTCATCAAAGCCCCCCAAAGTAGTCAGCATTTGGATCGGTCTTCAGAGAGCACTTACCAGGAGGTGAGGAGGCAGTATATCGCCTGCTTTAAGCCCGCACTAGCACACTGCAATGCTTTGCACATGGTTGTGGGGCGCTCTCAGAGCAGTGCACCTGAGTGGCTCTTGTTCAATGGGGGTATAATTTCTACCATGGCCATGAAGCAAAGCATCATTTGATATTTCCGGAAAGGGGGGGCTGTCAGGTAGGCTGTATGGGGCCCTATGATTTCTTGAGGCTCTTGAGGCTCTGAGGAAGAAGGTTGATCCTTCGAAACGCGTCAGCCAGCAGGGTCTCATCTAGGACCCCCTACCTTGGTCTGGAATTCCAAGCGATTTAAGAGAAACTAGCCACTCATGTGGCTCGATGAGTGAGTCTATGTTTGTGAATAGAAATTTTTTTGGTTTTATCAGATATTTTTAATAAATGTGTTGGCTAATGTACTAGATCAGTGCGCCCTCGTTCTTTTTATTTATTTTCCTCCAGCATTGCCAGGACGACCCGAGTCCTAGAGGTCAGCAAGGCATCCAAGGAATTATCCATTTTTTGACCTGGTTATAGAGCACCATGGAGTCCGTTCACTGATGCACAGGAGTATGTTGTTTCATTTCTATCAGCAGCCTCGTCGGTGACAACAGCTTCACTTTCCTAAGAAATTAGGAAAATCTCCAACACATCACAGACAAAAATAAAAACACTTTTTTTAGTAGTGTAGGGGAAGCCTAGACCACCAGTCAGCTTTATTATTAAAGGCTGTAACTGACCTATCAATGCCACTATACGTTGCCTATATTTCAGAGACTCTAATGCCCCGTATACACGATCAGATTTTCCGACGGGAAATGTTGGATGTGAGCTTGTTGGCTCCGACCATGTGTATGCTCCATCGGACATTTGTTGTTGGACTTTCCGCCAACAAATGTTGGCTAGCATGTTATCAAATCTTCCGCCAACAAATGTTTGTTGTCGCACTTTCCGATCGTGACAAAAGTTCAAAGTACAAACATGCATGTTCGGAAGCAAGGACAAGCAAGGACGAGCCAGAAGAGCTCTGTCTTGTAAAACTAGCGCTCGTAATGGTGATATCACGCACGTCTTGTACGTCACTACGTTCGTAATTGTTGGCCAACATTTGTGTGACCGTGTGTATGAAAGACAAGTTGGAGCCAACACCCTTCAAACAAAAGTCCACGGTTTTGTTGTTGGAAAGTCCGATTGTGTGTACGAGGCTTGAGCATAACATTAAAGTGTCAAGCCGAGACATTTTTTATACTATTGGATAGAGTATTGAAGGATTAGAACTCCTGTTGGGCTCATATTGCTATCCTATGTAGCGTCACCCCCTGAGGGTGCCATTGAGAATTTCCCCCGGGTCTCCCCTTCTAGTACAGAAGCTGCCTGCCACACAATGCAAGCATACCAAGAATACATGCGCAGTCTGGGGGATGTATTTTTCAGGATTTTGGGGTTCGGGATACTCCAATATAATGTCAAAAAATCCAAAGGAGGACAAGCTTCTTAGCACAAATCCTGTAGCAGTAGCCTTGATTGGAGGTAATTGAAAATGGCTAGTAACTCTAGGTCTCTATAAGAGAAAAAACAGTCCATCCAGTAACTCTTGGCGCTCACTTTCCTTTTAAAAGGAGGCACCAAAACCAGGTCTTATTCACAACGTCCTAGGAGAAGTCTGCCACTAAGCTTCCATGCAACACTTTTCAGTGAGGGGGATAATATATCCCTCTCCAGATCATGACTCCAGAATGATGCTCTCCAGCAAAAGTCCTTTACCAATCTTCTCCAGGCCCTTAGCCACCACTTGCTGAGGCCCAAACAGCAATTCTATTCATACTCTAGTTGCCTCCCAGGGGCAGCAGCCCCACTCGAACTCAAACTCCCCCTGGAGAGGAAAGAACACTCTGGCGAAGTATCCCAAATATTTATCATCTCTCTCAGTCACCTTCTTGTTGTCCCCCCAGGATTGGCTGAGGCCTAATAAATATTCATAACTTAGTGATTGATCCTCCCTGTTCTATTTTCTGGAAGCTTCTTTCAGAAATAGTCCAGAGCAATCAATCAACCAGCCTGGGAGACCCTGACCAGATAAGAAAATCAGATCACCATTCCACTGAGTAGAGTGAAGCCAAAAACTAAATTTAGCCTAACTTTTGGCAGGGTACTACACCTGGATTCATTAAGGGAGATTTACCCTGACAGTTGTTTTTACCAGACAGGAAGTGGATGAAAATCTGCAACAGAGACGCAGGAAGAAATAAAAATCTGCCAGGGGTTCTGGTCTTTTCCCAACTCTACTAATGGAAAGCATTTTAATTTTTTTCTGTGTTTTTGTTGGAGCGTTCCTCTCACTTCCCATCTGATAACCTGCTTCAGCAGGACTTAAAGTGATGTAAATCTCTCTAAGGTATGGATGCTCAACCTGTGGCCCTCCAGCTGTTGCAGAACTACAAGTCGCATGAGGCATTGCAAGCTGCTGATAGTTACAAGCATGACTCGCAAAGGCAGAGGCATGATGGGAGTTGTAGTTCCACACAGCTGGAGGTCCACAGTGGATCGCTTTTCAGATGAATTTTACAGGTGCGGAGGAGGCAATATGTCATCTCCTCACTGCCTGTTTTAACCCTGAAAATTAAGACTCACCACACTGGAACGCACGCAGTTGCAGGACAGTTGAGATACGGTCCCATTCACTTGAATGGGTCACATTCAACAGCAGTACTGCCTGCTGAATCTGATATGCCATATGCCATTTGCCCGCAGCCAAGAAGCATAGTATTGCAGCCACAGCATGTTGTACAGTCCTATGTGACTGCATGCCTTTGTTTAGGTAGGTGGGGGCAGTAAAACTGAAGCTCAACTGCCTGCTTTTACCAAACTCTGTCCACCTATGCGAATGAGCCCCAACAGAGCCTCGGACAAAGGTAATACCATTTTTCTAATCTATATAAAACTAAAAAAAAAGTTTTGCCTGGAAAAACACTTTAAATTGTTTACTGATATTTTTAAAGCCCCCTAACGTGGCCAGTTCCCAATATAGGAATTTGGTCTGCCATAATTGTTAAGCAATTTCTTTAGAGCCTATTCACACCAGAGGAAGTGGGACTGAGCTGGACAGCTTGCAGCCCAAGACAAAATGCCTAGTCTGCTATCAGGCCAGTTCACACCACCCCGTTGCAGTGGTGCGCACTGAAAAAGTAGGGCATGCAGTACTTTTTTTTGTCAGCACTGTGTGGTACAATGCTATTCACCCCCTTGCACCATACTGTGGGTAATACAACTTAAAAAAATCCGTGACATTTCAATAAAGTTCACTACCACCTGACCTCTGGAAGATTTACCCCCCTTCCTGACCAGACCATTTCTTGCGATACGACACTGTGTCACTTTAAGAGCCCTTTTCACACTGGCATCGCCGGGCGTTGGCCGTAAAGCGCCACTAGTTTTAGCTGTGCTTTACTGTAGTTTTTGCGGGACATTTCGGGTGCTAGCAGGATGCTTTTAGCCCCTGCTAGCGGTCGAATAAAGGGTTAAAAGCACTGCTGCCATGCCGCTTTGCAGGCGATTCGGCGGCGCTGCCCATTGATTTCAATGGGCAGGGGAGCTTTAGGAGTGGTGTATTCACTGCTTCTAAAGCTCTGCAAAGAAGCTGCTTGCAGGACTTTTTTTGATGTCCTGCCAAGCGCAGATGAGGCTCTTTTCAGGTGCTTTACAGGTGCTACATTTAGCGCTAAAGCGCCTGAAAAATGCCTCCAGTGGGAAAGGGGTCTTACTGACAATTGTGCAGTTGCGAGACTCTGTACCCAAACAAAATGTATGTCCCTTTTTTCCCACAAATAGAACTTTCGTTTGGTGGTATTTCATCATCTCTGTGTTTTTTTTTATTTTTTGCGCTATAAACAAAGAAGGCCCGAGAATTTTGAACAAAAAAAAACAATATTTTTTACTTTCTGCTGTAAAACATAACCAATAAAAAAAATGTAAAAAAAATTGAATTTCTTCATCAATTTAGGTCAATATGTATCCTGATACATTATTTTGGTATAAAAAAAAAAAAATCCCAATAAGCGCATATTGATTTGTTTGCGCAAAAGTAATAGCGTCTACAAACTATGGGATATTTTTTTATTTTTTTACTAGTAATGGTGGGGAACAGCAAATTATAGCAGGACTGAGATATTGCAGCGGATATTCTGGGACTAACTAACACTTTTGACACTTTTTGGGGACCAGTGATACTAATCAATGCTAAAAAAATATGCACTATCACCTTGGGAAGGGGTTAACATCAGGGGCGATCAAAGAATTAAATGTGTGCCAAGCCCTTGTTTTACTACAGTGTGGGAGGTGCTTGTACTAGGCGAAGACATGGATCCTTGTCCCTGCTTTGCTTTTGTCTTGTTTACATTGGTAGACCGCCATTCTGTCTCTGTGCTGAATGATGACATCAAGTCTGCGGTACTCGCCGCTGGGCTACCACTGTGTATGATCACAGCGGGAGCGAGCAGCTGGTGGTGCACATGCATGCTCCCTACCTGGAAGAGCTGGATCACGTATATATATATATATATATATATATATATATATATATATATATATCCGTATATATATCAGGTATATATACATGACCTGGCACTCAGCTGCTGCCCTATAGCAGTAAAACTGCTATGCTGCAGATGGCAAGTGGTAAAGAAAAATGAAAACTATGCAATGCACTGGCATTGGTGCACCAGCACCAGGACCTGGATATGGGGTGGGCAGGAGGGGCGGTTACCCTGGGCGACATGGTTTAGTGCAGGAATGGGGCACCTTGACCCTAACCCCAAAGGAGGGGGGGTGCAGTTTGGCATCTTGGGCGCTGGATGACCTTGTCCCGGCACTGATCGGCACTGCTGTCATCCCACGGCACACCAGTGGCTGCGTTCCATACAGCTTGAGGGACGAAGAAATAAAGCAGCACAAATCTATTGGTTCCCCATGGAAGTACTGTGAGTTGCAGTGAAAATGCTAGGAGTTTCTGAGATGAACACATTTAAATAAGAATGTTGGTATTTATTTTACATGGCTTTATGGAAAACACTAATGAATGAAGACTGACCTGTCTCAAGGCTCCCAAAATGGATTGTTATTTTGGAAATCCATTTAGCAAGGACCTATTCCAAACCCCAAATCCTAACTCTGCTTTGGTGACAGGTCCACTTTAAATCTTATATAATAATACGTTTCTCATGAAATCTTAGCTTATGTACATTATGTCGGCTGTTTCCATGGCAATAAGAAAAGCTTCATGTAAACCTTTCTCTGATTCTCATTCTGTCTCTGTGTGTGTTCCAAAGCCTCGTATTTCTGACTGACAGCCGAGAGAGACGACAAACGAATTCTTCATCTGACCAACAACCAGTCTTCAAAGCTGTACGGAAGATTAAAAATAGCATCTTTAATCTAAATGTGTTATGCATTAAACTTAAACAAGTCATTTAACTTTTTTTTTCCCGAGGAAGGTGGATGCATAATTTCGGAGGAAGGGGTAGCTTCCTATGGTGTAATGGGGACAGGGATCCCAATAAGAAATGAGAAAAAAATGAAAGGGATCTGCACTGGGAGACCTGTGCCCTTGCAGACCTCCATTCCTGATAATGGTATTTCTCCAGCTATGTGCTGATCAAATGGATTGAAAAGTTACCAGGTCACAAGCTGATCTCCATCTATGAAAGCTAGGCTTGGCTGTCATACTGAATGTAGTACTACCCCCACAGGAGCTGCTTGGTATGTGGGTTCTCTGTTTTGCACTTCGCCTTACAAAAACAACCTCAGTCCCTCTGACACACCTTGCTGGATGAAAGTTACCAAATGCGCTTATAAGTACACAAGTACCTTTAACTTGGCTGGGAATTAGTACAAGGAAATGGACACAAGAACATTTAGTGGTAAATGAACTCAATGCATTGGTAAGGGTTAGAACAGGGTTTCCATGGAAGCCTAGGGTTCCTCCAGAGGTTGCTAGGGGTTCCTTGAGAAATTAGAAATTTCTGTCTCACCATTGGTCTTTTTAGCTACCTGTAAGGGAGTAATTCTTCCCAGTGACCGCAAGTGTAAGGAAAATTCTTCCCACTGACCATCACACTAAAGTATCATGAGTTGTAGATATAGTCATTTTTAGCAGGGGTTCCCTGAGACCGGAAAGTTATATCAAGGGATCCTCCATGTTGAAAAGGTTGAGAAAGGCTGGGTTAGAATGAAGGGTGGTTTGAGCATAAATGAGCATACAGAAGGTAGATTCAGACATAATCTGCTAGACAGTATAATTACTATATAATAATATTAGGTACCTGCTTAAAAAATACACCTTTTAAGAGGAGCTGTTTGTCTTACTACTATAAAAGCTATCTAATCGCTTCATCATTGTATGTCTGACGTCATCAGGGGTGACGTCAGACATACATGACGAATCGTGGTGGGTAGGACTTCCGACACACGTCACTTCCTGTTTACAGAATGCAGACCGGCGTTCCTGATTTCCTATTTGATGCTTGTTTTTATTTGATGTAATTTAAGTGCATATTTTAAATACCTTGAATAAATGATCTTAAATACTACACCATGAGGTTATCTATTACATATTCCCCTTGCTAATGAGACCATGGAGGAATTATCTAAAGGGAGAGGAATTTGGTATGGTCCAAAGCTGACTGCTCTATTACCCTTTACTATGCGGGATATCGATGGACGAGTGACCTCAGCTCCATTTGGAGACACTCTTACTTGAGAGCGCTGTTAGACCTTCTTTGAGAAAAGAGGTCACATTTCTGTGGTCATTGCAGAGTGTTTTCACCTGTGAGCACTGATTGGTGGATTTGTTTGACACTAAGGCACCATATTACACAGCAAGCACCTTTATTATTAATTGCATCAAGCACTATATTGAACAGCAAGCACTTTATTGAGGACTTTTTTCTGACTTTTATGAATTATTTGTCCATTGCATGGAACATTTTATAAGGATACCACACAGCACGCTCTGGTTGTCACATATCTATTCTTAAGCCCCATACACACGGTTGGATTTTCCGATGGATTCTGTCCTATCGGACAATGTTGTCGGAAATTCTGACTGTGTGTAGGCACCATCGGACAGTTTCCATCGGATTGTCCGACGGACAAAGTTCTATCTCCTGCTGGAAAAAATTTCCGACATCAAAGTCCGATCACACCAATTCCGATCGTGTGTAGCGAATTCCGACGGACAAAGTGCCACGCATGCTCAGATCACATTACAAGACCAAAGCTATTGGCTACTAGCCTCTACGTAGTCCCGTCGTAGGCAACAAACATCACCACGTTCAGAATGATCGGATTTTCCGACAACAAAGTCCGACCGTGTGTATGCAACACCAGTGTCGGACTAAATCCGTCGGACAAAATCCGATGGATTTTGTGGTCGGATTTTCCGACCGTGTGTATGGGGCATTACTGTAATTTATTTAGTACCTTATAGTTTTGGCACATTTCTTGTGAGGAGCGTGATTCTTGTCCTTTTTCATTGGTAAGTATAATCACTATGCCAAAGTAACTTAGAATAGAGTTCTGTACCACTAGACTGGAATAAATACATAAATTAGCAAAGTCAACAATAAATAGTGCATATAAACATTAACTGCAATGTGGCAAATAATATTATAACTAGTCTAGAGTGCACTCTAGGAGGATGGCTGAGATATTGTGCAATATCCCCTGAGAGTTACTTCTTAGCATAAGCAATAGGTGAAGGTCCCTGTGTAGTAGCTGTAAAGGGCCAGTCTAAAGCCCCATACACACGGTCGGACTTTTTCATGGATTTTGTCCGATCGGACAAGGTTGTTGAAAAATCAGACCGTGTGTATGCACCATCGGACAGTGTTCGTCGGTTTGTCCGACGGACAAAGTCTTATCTCCTGCTGGAAAGATTTGCCGTCAACACGGTCCGATCACACCAAATCCGAGCGTGTGTACGCTTGTCCGACGGACACAGTGCTACGCATGCTCAGAAGAAATTCTGTGACGGAAGCGCTCGGTCAGGTAAAACTACCTTTCCTAATCGACACAGCACATTCGTCACGCTGCAATGTTAAAATGTCTTTAATGCAGCGCATTCTCTTTTTCTTTACAATGCAACAAGAATGACATCTTTTAGCTGCTCCTATTCACCCGCACTTCTCACAAACTTAGTTCTTTATTAGTTTTCAGCATTTATACACTACATGTTTATTTTGACTCTGAACGGAAAAGAATCTTTGTTATTTTTTTAGCATGATTTGTCTTTTTTTTTTTTTTTGGGGGGGAATACATATTTGAATGTTTTTTTTTTTTTTTTTTTTTTTTTTTGGAGGGGGGTTGTGTGTCTCAAATTACCAAAAACACATTATTAACATTTGTATTTCTTGCTTAAATTTACTAGGAGGTTGTTTGTTGTTGGTGCCCCTTGTTAATTCTACTTTAGGATTAGTGAAATGTACCTGCTTACTCAAAGAAAAACTGTCATTGTAGCAAAGTAAAACACAATAGTCAATGATTATTTCAAATCAAAAAAACCTTTATTTAGGTCACACCAACAAACCAAAGAGGAACGCAGCCATGGTGAAACTTGGGGAATTTGCAAAGTCTTGGCCCCCCACGGCAACCATCATTGTTCAAGCGTAGAAAATTGGGGGCCCGAGGAGTACGTATATTAAGGGGAGTGCAATCTGGTCGTGAAGTCCAAAGTATCCGGAACTGCAGCAGATGCCATCTAGGTCCCCAGGCTCTGGTACTACAAGAGGCTCCATCTTCTCTCAGACCAGACTGATTCCAGGTCGTCACTCTCAGGTCTTCCTTCCACGCTTCCTTGCACGCTGTGGCTGTCGTGCTGGTGGGGTGGCAGAAGGAGGAGGAGGAGGCGGAGCATGGTAGCTATGGCAAACATGTGTGAGTGGGGTCATCTCCCCAGCCCTACCCTTATTTAGGACATGGAGGATGAGCCCCTCA
This sequence comes from Lithobates sylvaticus, assembly GCA_028564925.1. Lineage (NCBI taxonomy): Eukaryota > Metazoa > Chordata > Amphibia > Anura > Ranidae > Lithobates > Lithobates sylvaticus. Next base: position 563,684,220 of record CM053027.1, on the reverse strand, counting down.
CACATGTTGCGTTGCCTCACCTCCATACCCATCATTTTTGTGACAACCACCGAGCCAAAGGTCTCCTCGTCGGCGGGTGTGGCATGTAGGGAGTCTGAAGCCTCTCTTATCATGCGGAGCGCTGACTGTGCCGCATAACCCCCCCTTCTCGCCCTTTTGTAGGGAAGGCGAAGGGGAGGGGTTTGGGTGTCAGTCAGGCTCCGAGGCCTAGACCCCTCTTGGCTGCCACTACCCACCTGGTGGCTGCCACTAACCCCTGCCTCCTCCTGACTGCCACCTTCCACAGCCACCTCCTGACTGCCACCTTCCACAGCCACCTCCTGGCTGAGGTCTTCCTGTGTATGAAAAAGGGACATAGTTTCAGTTATTTGTTCATCAAACATACACAATTCTCATCTAGTGACTGGTGCAAAATGTTTACAAATAGAAAACCATACAATTCTCAGCCCAGCAGTTTAGATTCTGGCCCCAAATGTCTCCCACACCACTGTCTGTTGATATGTCAAACACGTTAGGAACTAAGCAATTGGCGATCCTGAATTAAGTGAACATCATTCATTATTCCCATAAATGGTAACAAAACTACTATACCTGGAACAAGCTGGGCTCCTCCACCTCTTCCAGACTGGAAGGCCCAGGTTGCTCCTCGGAAGCCTCATCAGGGGTGGGCTGCGCGCAAGGAAGCGTGGAAGGAGGAGTTGAGGTTGGCTCCGTGACATCAGCCTGGTCCTTCAGAAAATGGAGACTCTGATAGTACCAGAGCTTGGGCACATAGACCTCATCTGCTGAAGTTGCAGTTTCCTCAGACTTCACGACCTTCTTCCGCTCCCTGATATACGCACTCCTCAGGCTGCCAATTTTCTTTCTTAGATCATCAACAGTTGCCGTGGGGAACCTTGGCTTGACAAATTCCACAAGTTCCTCCAGGGCTGCGTGCCTCTTTGGTTTGTTGGTGTAATGTGGGTGTTTACCCTGCCACAATATGGGAAATTCCCTGTATTTGGCAATGAAGAGGGGGAGAAAACTCATGTCGTTGAATCCCTTCATAATCTCTGCAAGACACAACACCACACAAAACCCTCTAAATTATGTCAGGCTAAACTCTCCTAATCTTCTCCATAAAGAAGCCTCAAGTTCGAATCAGTCTAGGCTAGTTATGTACCAAAGTGAAATTGTACCTTCGTTTGTAGCGATCGTCTCGTGCGTGAGTTTTCTCTCCCCTCGTCTCCCAGATCGTGGCTACGACACAGGCGTGTGACGTTTTATATACAGTGCGCATGCGTCAAACTCCGCCCGCCCCTGACGATCTTTCTCGTCTATTCCCCACCCCTTCTCTTTACGGCGCAGTGGGGAGAGCACATGGCGGGGACACAGAAGGTGCGCCCGAAATATCCCACCAACGAGGAGGAGGACGAGGAAAGTCCGGAGGCAGAAACGTCCCGATCCCGGAGCCTGAAATTCAAGGCCTCAAATATGTCATTTGGAGAAATGTTGGAGATGGTGGACATATTAAAGAGGAGCGACTATGATGGGAAGTATGGGCCTTACCTCAACCCCAATGTCCGCAAGGCCAAGATCATGTCTAAAGTTGTGAGAAGGCTGTACAATAATTTTGGGGTACAACGATCCAAGGAGCAACTGAGAAAACGCTGGTCAGACCTGAAACTGAGGGAGGCCGATCAGTACAGAAAGATCAAGCGAATTCTTCAAAAAAGTAAGTAGTTGTGTTTTGTGTTTGATTTCTTGCTTGCATACTGCTCCATGTGGTTTGATTTTTACAAAGTTGTACATTCCAAAATGGCCACTTTCATGTTCGTCTGTGCATTCGATCGTACTCAGCCTCGATCTTTCTGCCACTGTCATGGTCGTGTGTGTGTCCATTCGATCGTACGCAACCTCGAACGTTCGGCCACTTATAATACGTGTTTTTTTTTTTTTTTTGGGGGGAAAGGAAGTTTGTTCTCACTAGAAATGTCATCAAGAATGTAAAGCCAATTTATTCAATGTAAAGGAGAGGTCACCCAGTAGCTGTTTACACATCTGGACTCTAGAGCACTAGTGCTGGGACACCCAAACCCCCTTTTTATTATGCTTTTCCACACATGTGCTCCAGTGGATACTAGAGGGGGGTCTCCATCACACAAACTTCTACCGAAAAGCTAGTCAGTTTACCACCTTTACAAAGTGACTACATTCATGTAGTTGTCATTTGTAACTGGCCAAACAAAAATAGTGTCCGTCACTTTCAAGCAATGTTTGTCATTTCCTAGTTCTGCCCTCAATAGATTGTGTTGCTAAATCTTCCTTTTGTACATTCTCATAGGGGAGCGAAAACTTGGGCCGTCTGAGGAAACCCCCAAACCAACACCTCCCAAAAAAGGGGAAAGAGCAGAAGCAGAGGAGGAGGAGGAGGAAGGAGAGATCATCGAACTTGGAGAAATTGTCACCACAACAGGTGAGTGTGGGAGAACACAGCTACTGGTAAGCTAATCCATGTATGGCTGGCTCATTTCCAACACCCCATTTTTGTGTGTTTGTGGTTTTTAGGTGACGTGGATGTTGTGGAAGAAAAATCGCACTTTACCACAGAGAGTGCCCACGTACTCATCGGGGAGATAATGGTCTGCAATCGAGATCTAGATTACATAAAGCAAAACATCAATGATGTTCAACAAAAATTGAAGAACATCATTGATGTTTTAGGAAAAATATGAAAACGCACCAAGTAATTAACACACATTTGTGCCAGCTTCTGAACACATTTGCAACTTAAAAACTGTGTGAAATTTGGAACATGCACACATTGTGTCCACATGTGCTAGCTCCCATCATGGTGGATGAATGCCAACGTTTTTTTGGGGGTACAAACACTTTACGAACTACGAAAGTGGTTGTGGTGAAGGGGTTGCACCCCAAAAAAACGTCCATTCATCCCCATGATGGAAAATTGCACTTTTGAAGCTTCTAGGCATGTGTTTTACCATCTAATGACCATTTTCAGACCCAAATTGTGTGCATGTTCTAAATTTCCACTTTCCGGGGGTGACCCCCCCATGTGATGAAGGCAAGATCAAACACACTTTGAACATATAGTCATGTCTGATCTTGTCTTCACTTTACAAAGTTGAACTTTCGTAGTTCATAGGTTCTGTTTTGCTCCATGCCTGGTTTTACCAATTGCGGAATGTTTGTAAACAATGTTGTAAATAACCAAGATGTTGTCAGTTTTGGCGTGAAGATTGTAAACGCACTTGTGAATGTTTTCCTAGTAAACTTTTTTATTTTTCTAAATGTGTGGCTTCCTTATTTAAAAAACACAATGCATTATGTATGTAAAATGTAAAGGATATGGGGGGCAATGGGTGTTATTTACTAAAGGCAAATCCACTTTGCACTGCAATTTTCTTTCCCTGGGAACTTTTTCAATGCACTTGTAGAGCATAGCGGATTTGACTTATGTAAATGACACCCACAGTGCTTTGTACGAAAACACGGAGCCCAGCATTTTTGAGAATACACACATGTCAGACCTGGTGCTGAAAAGGAGTATTTTGGGTGTCAGTTATGCAGGACAAACCTTCTCTAGACCAAAGATTAGGTAGCAAACACACAACATGAGAATAACCTTTTTGGGAAGAAGAGACTGTTACCTCCTTTTGCCCAGAAAGTGCATTCCCACTGTCGAAGGCAAAGGGAAAAAATGTCAAGGTAAAATAAGCTAAAAAGAAGACTGAAATGACAAGAAATCATAGGATGGTTCAAATATCAGATTTATTAAAAAATGCCTCTCACACATCGTCAGGCAGAGCAATGGCCCCCCTACCCACAAAGTACTCCATATATTGGTCGCGGACCACGCGGGCATTTAGAGGGGGCAAGCCTGGACGTGCCACTCGAAGGGCTGTGAGATCCGCATTTGGAGGGCCCTCCACATCTGGGCCAACGGGCACCACATAGTTCCTGTTATGTCTTTTGAGGAAGTTGTGCAATATGCAACAGGCAAGAACTATGTGGTTCAGTTTGTATTCCGCCAAGTTAAATGCCGTCAGGAACAGGCGGAAGCGGCTGGCCAGGATGCCAAAAGTGTTCTCCACCACTCTTCTGGCTCTGGACAGCCTGTAGTTGAAGACCCTCTGGTCCGGGGTGAGGGTCCTCATCGGGAACGGCCTCATCACATGGGGAGTCAACGCAAACGCTTCATCTGCGACAAAGACGAAGGGGAGTCCTTCGGCATTCTCCTCTGGAGGTGGCAAGCACAGACTGCCACTTTGGAGACGCCAGTAGAACTCCGTGTGCGTAATGGCCCCACCATCCGATATCCGGCCGTTCATCCCCACGTCCACATACATAAACTCGTATGTTGCCGACACCACCGCCAACATCACTACACTATTAAACCCTTTATAATTATAATAGTAGGACCCCGAGTTGGGCGGTGGGACGATGCGGACGTGTTTCCCATCAATTGCCCCTCCGCAGTTAGGAAAGTCCCAACGGCTGGCAAAGTGGGAGGCCACAGTCTGCCATTCCTGTGGCGTGGAAGGGAACTGTGGAGTGAAACAAGAAAAAAAAATTAGTCACTTTGCACCTAAACATTGCAAGCAGATTAGACAATCAACATCTTGGAACAAGAGCATTGTATAAAATTGGAGGCTGGAAAGTATTTGCACAGAAAAGTAGAGGCTCCCCTTCACAGATTACTCACCCCCCCATCAATCCCCCCACTTCTGATGGGACATTGGCAATAACTAGGGTTTTGGGGGGGGGGGTGGTGGACAGGTAACCCTCTGCACTTCATTGATTGGCAAATGGCTCAATAATGTGGGCTAGTTTGGCCAGACCCTCTGTACTTAACACTATTGGCAGGCCACAGGAAAGATAAAATAACATTTCAACCCCCCCCCCCCCACCAAGCAAGCTAATAGGAGGGAAAGAAGACAAAAAAATAGGAAATGGAATGTATGGAGGCAGCCCCTTGCACTACATGCTTTGCTGAATTCATCCCTAAAGATGCGCACTATAAAGAGGTAGGTATATAGTGTGTATGGACCTTGGGAAAGCCAGCAGATAAAGGATTGGTACCATCTGACAGAGCAGTTGGGGGAGGGGGTTCCTAATGAGTTTGCCCCCCCCCCCCCCCCACCAAAATTAAAAAAAAAAAAAGGGGGCTCTACATGAAGTAAACCACACAGCAAACATTTGTGCATATTTTAGGGGGTGTTTGGGGTCAAACAATACTATGCAGCAGAGAAAAGACATTGCTTAAGTGACTAGGCCATAGGTGTCTATTGGGGCAGAAGAGCATGCTGGGGAGGTAAGTGAAGGGAAAAATGCATGAAGGAGAAAAGGGGCACAGCATATTAGAACATATTGCAATCAGGGTAATTAGGGAAGGAGGTCAAAAATACAAGTCATTAGCAAACAGAGCATACATAGAAGGGAATAGTAAAGTATAAATGTTACCTTAATATAGTCCTCCTGCAGGACCTGAATGATGGCAGAACAGGTCTCTGGAATAATGATTCCCAGGGCCTGGGGAGAGATACCTGAAGAGAACTTCAAATCCTGAAGACTTCTCCCTGTCGCCAAGTACCTCAACGTGGCAACAAGCCTCTGCTCCGGAGTAATGGCTTGTCTCATGCAGGTATCCTGCCGGCTGATAAAGGGGGTCAGCAAAGCCAAAAGACGGTGAAAATCGGGGTCCGTCATCCTGAGAAAGTTCCTGAAATCATCAGGATTATTCTCCCGGATCTCACGAAGCAAAGGCATGTGCGAGAACTGGTCACGCTGAAGCAACCAATTCTTGGTCCACATACTCCTCGTCACTCTGTTCATGGACGGGTCTTGGGTCAAAGCTAAAAGCCCAACACCAATTCCGCGTACAGCACGAACTCGGCGACGAGTACGCACGGGAAACATCGCTCACAAGGTCACAAAAGGTCGGCTGGTCAGAACGGACAAACAGAAAGCACCGATAAACAGCAAGGCCTGAAAGAACGAACTGAATAGCAGCAACGAGCAGACAATAAGCAGTGCAAATCAAAGCGTCCTATATCAAGATATAGGCCGCAATGACCAACAAATGCGGACTGACTACACGCACTAATAAACAGATACGCACGACAAGCACAAACTGAAGAGCAGTAACGATCTGAGTCAGAAAACTGAGAAGCGCGAATCTTAAGTCACCAAACTTCGACTAACTCTCGATAAACACGGGATCAGCAGAAGGAGCCCAACGGGTGCCTGACGTGGTGCTGAACTTGCCTTTTCTAGTCTCGTGGACGACGACTTACGTCACGACGTTCTTGCAGACCGGATATTCCGACAACGTAGTCCGACCGTGTGTACGCAACACCAACATCGGACAAAGTACGACGGACAAAATCCGACCGACCTGGTCCGCGGATTGTCCGAGCGTGTGTATGGGGCTTAATTCTGAGATGGGCACAAGGGATACCTCACCAGCCAGATGAGACTGATGGAGAAAATCCTTTCATTTGAACTGTGTTTGGCCCCAGGTCTGTTTGAATGTTACATATTGTGAATCTTCAGTAAAGAAGAAGACATGTACGCAGCAGAAGCGCAGTGTAGGCATAGTGCATACATGACAGGGTGCTAGGAACAGAAGCAGTGGAAGGGTTAAATATGTTTTACAGGCTTAGAGTTGTTCTGCACTTACCTGATTGGACGTATTTCAGGGGGGTGGAGTATTATAAAATGTTCAGTTCTGGGTGGAGTCAGCAGTCGTTTGGAGGTCAGCAGGAGATAGAGAAGTTTTCATTGGAGCTGGTACGTAGGGCCTGGGAAAAAGAAAGTAGGAGAAGATGAGTGGGTTGAAGCAGCTTTGGGAACAGCTTAGGGCTGCAGCAGCGACTCTAAGCTGTTCCCAAAGCTTAGAGTCACTGCTTTGGCTGCAATCGTTTGCGATCTTTGCCAGCGTGATCGGGGAAAAAGCGCCAGAGAATTGTTCAGCTCTGTTCTGCTACCTGGAAGCTATTAGCGAGGCCCACAGAGTTTATGGGGGGCTGGCCTGGCTTCGGTATGATGAACAATTTCGTCAGCGGAAGGCAGTGCGCCCGTCAATTAGGTGGGATCACAAGGACATCAGCCTGTGGATGAAGCTGATGACATCATCTAGGGCGGCTGGCCATTTTTTTTCCAGGGTGGGCCGGCGGCGCATCATCCACAGGATCGCCGGCCCTTAAGAAAAAAGGAGTTTGCTGGCAGTTCAAGGAAGGAACTTGCCGATACGGCAGCTCGTGCAGATACAAGCACGAATGCTCGGGGTGTAGCGGGCCGCACCCATTCTCGAGGTGTTTTAGACAAGGAAAAGGTCACTCAGGGGATACCGCTGAGAAAAGGAGTGACGCCGGTGAGCTTGGAAAGGATGCTACCTTTCCTAAGTAAGTATCCGGATCGGGCTGCGGCGCGCCTATTGGAGGATGGGTTTTAGGATCCCGAGTCGGCACGCTTACATCCGGAGGTGGTGTCGGCAAAATTGGCCAAGCAAGTGGCTTTAGGGCGCATGGTGGGACCGTTTCGGGCCCCACCTGTGCCAGGCTTAGTGGTTTCCCCTTTGGGTGTTGTTCTAAAGAAGGAGCCGGGTCAGTTTCGGATGATTCATCATCTGTCTTACCCGAAAGGCGGCTCGGTGAACGATGGTATAGACCCGCAGGCTTGTGCGGTTACCTATACATCGTTTGATGCAGCCGTGGCTTGGGTTAGGAAATATGGGAGGGGTGCACTGATGGCGAAAACTGATGTGGAATCGGCGTTCCGCTTGTTGCCAGTGCACCCTGAGAGCGTTCATTTATTAGGATGTTGTTGGCAAGGGGCGTATTTTGTTGACCGTTGCTTGCCAATGGGCTGTTCGGTTTCCTGCACATTGTTTGAGGCGTTTAGCACATTTTTTGAATGGGCTGTTAGGGAAGATGCAGGTGTTAATTCCATCATCCATTATTTGGATGATTTTCTATGCATTGGACCGCCAGATTCGCGGTGTTGTGGCATATTGCTGAGTACAGTGCAGCATTTGGCGGGCAGGTTCGGGATTCCGCTGGCGGCGGATAAGACGGAGGGCCCGCAAGCGGAGTTAATTTTTTTGGGTATCACCATTGATTCCCTGGCCATGGAGTGTAGGTTGCCGGAGGAGAAACTGGTAGCACTGAGGAGGGAGGTATGTATGGCCAGTCGGAAGCGCAAGCTAAAGTTGAGGGAGGTTCAGACCCTCTTAGGTAAGTTGAATTTTGTGTGTCGCATTATTCCCATGGGACGCATATTCTGCAGGCGCCTGGCAGCGGCCACGGCGGGGGTTAAGATGCCCAATCATTTTGTTCGTTTGACCAGGGAACTGCAGGAGGATTTGAAAATTTGGGATGTCTTTCTGGACTCCTTCAATGGCAGGTCTATATGGCAGGAAGGCCCGGTCAGCAATGCGGACCTGGCGCTGTTCACGGATGCGGCAGGGTCCGGGGGATATGGGGCTTACTGTCAGGGGAAGTGAAGTGCGGGTCCGTGGCCGGAGAGCTGGAGGACAGCGGGTTTCCTGGGCAATTTGGTTTTGTTGGAACTGTTCCCCATCGTATTGGCAGTGGGGACGGGAATTAAGCAATAAGAAGGTTAGGTTCAACTGTGACAACATGGGGGTGGTGTGGGCGATTAACAACATATCGGCCTCATCCCCACCAGTGGTCAGGTTGTTGAGATACCCGGTGCTCAGTTGTTTGCGGATAAATGTCTTTGTGTATGCGGTGCATATCCCTGGGATCGACAACAAACTAGCGGATGCTTTGTCTTGTTTCCAGTGGACAGAATTTCGCAAGCTGGCACCGGAAGCGAATCAGGCGGGGGAAATGTGCCCCCCCGGAATTGTGGAAGATTGCACTGGAATCGCAGCCGGATTAATATGTCAGTCCCTCAGTGCTGGTACATGGAAAGCCTACAGGAAAGTATGGCAGGAATGGGGGGATCTGAGGGAGGAGGTTGGCAGGTCAGAGGACCCAGCGGACGTACAGACTTGGGTGCTGTATTTTATTTTTTGAAATTATACAAGGGGTGTCTCGGCTTCCGCCATGAGTAAAAAAATGACTGCACTGGCCTTTTTGTTTCAGTTGAAGGGTATGGAGGATACCACAAAGGCTTTTGTGGTACGGAGGGCTTTGAGGGGATATAGGAGAGGGTCACACAAGCCGGATTCCAGGCGCCCGGTGTCGTTTACGGTGCTGGAAAAAATTGTGTCTGTACTGGGTGAGGTATGTATGTCAGCCTTTGACTCATCCCCTTCATTCCAAAGGAGGACAAAGCAGTGGTAGTTGGAACAGTCATTAATTCACGACTTGATTATGCAAACTCCCTCTACATAGGGTTACCCCAATATCAACTTGCACGCTTACAACTTATCCAAAACACGGCGGCAAGGCTGATAACAGGAAAAAAAACGTAGGAATCCATCTCCCCTTCCCTGAGAAGCCTACATTGGTTAACCGCAAAGAATCGGGTCATTTTCAAGACCCTCTGCCTCACCCACAAATGCACCCATGGAGACGCGCCTCAATACCTTCTCGAGAAAATAAAACGCTACACACCCAATCGCAGTCTTCGATCGTCCGACCAAAACCTCCTCCTCATCCCCAAGTCCCGCTAAAAATCAAAAGGGGAACGAAGATTCGCTGTCCAAGGACCACGGCTATGGAATGCACTACCAACCTACATCCGCATGGAAGAAAACCATCAGGTCTTCAGGAAAAAATTCAAGACCCACCTCTTCTAAGAAGCTTGACAACAAAGCACTAATTACAGCGCCTTGAGGCGATTCGGTTCGCATTGTAGCGCTATACAAATTATTCATTCATTCATTCATTGAACGAATCTTATTTAGGGCAGTCTTCGTGGTGGCATTCTTCTGGGCCTTCAGGATAGGTGAGTTGGTCTCCCCCTCTAAGCGAGTAGCGGGGGGTTTGAGGTGGGGAGATGTGGCTCTACTAGGCGGGGCGGTGGAGTTGTGGATCAGAAGATCAAAAACTGATCAGGAAGGTAAGGGTGTCAGCGTGGAATTATTTGCTGGCAGGGATACCAATACCTGCCCGATATCGGCCCTGCGTCGATTTTGGGATGTCCGTCCCCCGGGGGGGGGGGGGGCTTTCTTTATTCATCAGGATTGGTCGTGTCTTTCCAGGTTTCAATTCACGGCAGTTTTTCGGAAATGCTGGGAGGTGAGTGGTTTCCCCCCCTTGGAATATGCAGCTCATTCATTTAGGATTGGGGCGGCTACGGAGGCGTCTCGTGGGGTCTCCCCAGGGATGTAATAAGAAGCATAGGCAGGTGGGAATCCACTAGGTACCAACTTTAGGTTAGGCCTCATTTACTGTGACCAGTTATGTTTGCATTTAGTGTGTGTTGTTGGATTTTTTCTGGGTATGATTTTATTTTGTCTTTGCAGATCTCCCCAGATGTCTCGTATGGATTATGGGACACTCCTACGTTTTTTGGGGGGCTAGGAGGGCTGATGTTAGGCCTAATGGGAGACAGCTGAGGTTGGCTAGGGAGGACGGTTTAGTTAGATGGATAGGCCTCCCCGGGATGATGTGGCACAGGGTGGTTCCCGAAGTGCATCAATTTGCACGTTTAGACAGGGCCCCGGACATTCTGGTCTTACACGTAGGGGGCAATGATTTATGTGTCAGGCCTATGAGGCAAATTATTAAAGACATCCAGTGGGATTTTTTCAGACTCAGGACGTCTTTTCCGGACATGACAGTAGTGTGGTCCGACATTGTGGCCCGCATGTCTTGGAGAGGGGCCCGCTCTTGGGAGAAGTTAAACAAGACCTGTATAAAGGTTAACAAGGAGGTGGGGAGATTCATCTCCCGCAATGGAGGTGTTGTGGTTCGACACTGGGAACTTGAGGTGGACACCTGGAGGTATTTAAGGGGAGACGGGGTACATCTTAACCCTGTGGGAATTGACCTTTGGGCGTTGGGGTTGGAGGATGGCATCCAACGGGCTTTTTTGGCGTGGCGGTGGGCACAAATGTGAGGCTTCACATTTGTGCCGCTGTGGCATGGGCCCTTTTGACAGATTCTTTCTATATGTACTGATATATAGAAAATGGCTTTAAAGTTGGGACCCATCCCAGAGATGGAGTCCTTCTGGTGTCAGTGATAACCGTTAAAAGGTTGGGGGTCTGCGGTCAGGTTAGCGAGTCCTTGAGGCGAGTTGGCAGCTGGGGACAATATAATGCTTATAACAGGGACTGCAGGCTCAAAAAAATAAGATGGGGTCGTCAGGGACTAGCATCCGGTTACTTGTTTGACAGTTTATATATTTTCGAATACTTTATTGTTTTAAATATTTGAAATAATATGTTTATTTTATTTTTGTTAATAAAAGGCCGAAAGGCCATTTTCATCCACCAGGTGTCCTCGTGTAATTTCAGGTATGGTTATGGGGTAATGTTTTTATTGGGGTAGTAAGTTATCTGGCTACCCTAGTCAAGACATGTATGCAGCAGAAGCGCAGCGTAGGCATAGTGCATACATGACAGGGTGCTAGGAACAGAAGCAGTGGAAGGGTTAAATATGTTTTACAGGATAAGAGTTGTTCTGCACTTACCTGATTGGACGTATTTCAGGGGGGTGGAGTATTATAAAATGTTCAGTTCTGGGTGGAGTCAGCAGTCGTTTGGAGGTCAGCAGGAGATAGAGAAGTTTAGCGAGTCCTCGAGGCGAGTTGGCGGCTGGGGACAATATAATGCTTATAACAGGGACAGCAGGCTCAACAAAATAAGATGGGGTCATCAGGGACTAGCATCCGGTTACTTGTTTGACAGTTTATATATTTTCGAATATTTTATTGTTTTAAATATTTGAAATAATATGTTTATTTTATTTTTGTTAATAAAAGGCCGAAAGGCCATTTTTATCCACCAGGTGTCCTCGTGTATATTCAGGTATGGTTATGGGGTAATGTTTTTATTGGGGTAGTAAGTTATCTGGCTACCCTAGTCGAGTTTATCAGCATGCAGGCTCTGTATGAGTTATTCAGATAATGCAGCAGATAAAGTGAGTGAGTACAGTTACAGTGATGCCACCGGGCTGTCGAACCCTGGTAGAAGTGGGTCAGCGTCCTGATACCCCTGGGAGTAAGGTGATACAGCAGCGCAATCAGGAGGGTGGGCAGAGGTTCCCCCCGTGAATAGAGGGAGATAGAGAGTGGAGCATGCACAGCAAGGGGTGGTATGCCCAAGAAGTCTGTTATGTTAGGGGTGCTCCGGAGCTGCTGTAGCCACAAATAGGCAGTCCGGGGTTCCCATCAAAGTCCCCTCTTACATCAGTGTCTCTTTCAGAGCCCCCCCCCCCCCCCCCTCATCTGGGTCTCCATCAGCGAAGACCAACTATATTTGATTCTCCATCTGTGCAGATCAGCTACAGGCCGGATAAAATCTTGTAGTGTGCCGGATGTGGCCATAGTTTGGAGACCATTGCTGAGAAGGATTGAAATGCCTGCAAGGTTTTAAAGTGGAACTAAAGGCAAATATTGTAAACAGTTATGCCGCGTACACATGACCGGACTTTTCGACAGACTAGGTCCGGCGGTCTTTCCGACGGACTTTCGGCGGAGTTCCGACGGACTTTCCGAATGAACGGACTTGGCCACACACAATCACACTAAAATCCGATGGATTTGAACGTGATGATGTACAATCTGACTAGAATAAGGAAGTTCGTAGCCAGTAGCCAATAGCTGCCCTTGCGTCGTTGTTTGTCCGTCGGACTAGCTTACAGACGAGCGGATTTCTCGATAGGAACTGGGTCCGGCGGAAAAATTTGAAACATGTTCTATTTCTAAAGTCTGTCAGATTTTTCGACAGCAAAAGTCCAATGGAGCCCACACACGATCAAATTGTCCGACAGATTTGTTCTGTCGGACCTTTGCTGTCGAAAAGCCCGCTCATGTGTATGCAGCATTAGGCTCTTTATCGCAGTCTCTGCAGCAATAAAAATAAACTTTCCTGCCTGTTGCGAATCCTCTGCACAGTGTACACTGCTCTCCGGTCAATTCTGGTCAATGCAGTGCAAAGGAGACCTGTTTTGACCCGATGATGAGAGTTTGAAAAATAAAACATGGATCATGTACAGTGCTCAGCTCTTCTATTTGTATGGGAAACAGCACGGGTCAGAACGTCCATCTTGGACTAGCACATGGCTCAATGACTGATGTGGACGGGTGCACAGCATCTATGCAGAACAGACCCTGTGGGCAGGCAATATGCCTTTCAAGTTTTTCTTTTCCCTTTGACTGGTAGTTTTAAATCAACTCAGAGTTAGCAGGAAACACACCAGGACAGTACAGATCATCCGCAGCAATGAGCAGATTGCTCCAGACAGGCCAACCTCTGATTGAATGTGCTCAGTCTGAACGATTGTGAATTGAGAACCCAATGACTGTAACATATAGAGACGAACAAGCGGATTTCAGCTAGTTGGAGTTGATACCATTTTGCTTGGTTTCACAGGTGTATGAATCAGAGTCAGAGCAAATTTTCAAAATCCTCAATCATCAGTGATCAGTGACAGACATATTTTAGTAAGGTACAAAGCCCTGGATGGTACGCAGTAACCCACATCAACCCTTCAGCAATCATTTTTCTCTGAGTGGCTCATACACTGTAGATTACTGCACTTAGCACAGCATTATTCAGTGTTCTCTGTAGACATTTTTATTTTTTTTTGTTCTTGGTCGGATAAAAAAGTAGCTTGCTGTTCAAAAAAAAAAAAACAATGGCAGTGTAAAAATCACCGAAAAATGGAAAACCTACGCAAATATTGATTACCGTATATACTCGAGTATAAGCCGAGTTTTTCAGGACATTGTATTGGTCTGAAAGTGCCCCCCCTCGGCTTATACTTGAGTCAAGCACTTTTCTGCAGCAGAAAATGACATTTTCCAACCTGACTTTGGGGCCCCGTATCTCGGGGCCTCTTGGTGCTAGGAGCCCCAAATTTGGTGTGCAAACCCAGTGGAACCAACACTACAACATGTTCAAGGTGGGGTTCCTAGCACTAAGGCCGGCTTCACACTGGGGCGGTGTGGGCGGCGACGGTAAAGCAGCGCTATATTTAGCGCTGCTTTACCATTGTTTTAGCCGCGGTATGTGGCCGCTAGCGGGGTGGTTTTAACCCCCGCTAGCGGCCGAGAAAGGGTTAAAAACCTCCACAAAGTGGCGCTGCAGCGGCGCTTTGCCGCCGGTATCCCCGCGGTGTCCCATTGATTTCACTGGGTAGGAGCGGTATAGGAGCGGTGAATACACCGCTCCTTCACCGCTCCAAATATGCTGCTAGCAGGACTTTTTTTACCGTCCTGCTAGCGCACCGCTCCAGTGTGAAAGCCATCCGGCTTTCACACTGGAGTGAAAGGACCTGCTTTTTTCAGGAGCTACACAGGCGCTATTTTTAGCGCTGTAGCTCCTGAAAAACGGGGCCCCAAATACGGTTCAGAAAAATACGGTGATTTAGAAAATGTAATTCTCTGCTGCAGAAAATTTGGGGTTCCTAGCACCAAGTGGCCCCAAGATACGGGGCCCCAAAGTCAGTCAACTGTGTCCATCTGCAGCAATGTTATTTCAGGACCCTTTGGCTGCAGATAGGGGGCATCTAGGAACCCTTAACTACCAAGTTTGAAGTTTGGGGGACCTATGGCTGCAAATGGGCACAGCGAGGCATGCAAATGGGCATTGTTGACTCTCTTTTCACTTACAGTAGCTGTGCATTTCTCACCCTAGGCTTATACTGGAGTCAATACGTTTTTCAATTTTTTTGTGGTAAAATTAGGTGCCTTGGCTTATATTCGGGTCGACCTATACTCGAGTATATACGGTATGTCTATATTTCATTCAACTTCACACAAACACAGGTTTTACTAAAGGATTTGAAAATATAAATTGTGTAAAGATTCACTTGAACTGGTCAATCTTAAGAGAAAAAAAATCCCTGTTTACTTTCTTCATCTACATATAATTGGATAATTGAAGTGAATCTTCAAAAAATTCACTGTGAACATCCTCAAATCCTTTGGTAAATCAGCCTAAATGTGATCTCTAAACTTTCTTTAAACATAAAAGATGAGACTGTGCCACTTTAGCAAATACCAAATATATCTAGGCTCAAAATCACATGTGCTAGTGCATAGGTGTGCACAGCCTATTGCATTAGGGTGTGCACCTCAAAGCTCCAACACATGCGTGTGTCACATATTTACTGTCCTCTTCCCTGCTTTCTAACCTGAAACAATGGGAGGAGGGGAGGCAAGAGAGCACACAGGGGGACCCCGGCAGCAGAAAGTAGAGGAACAGGATGGCATATATTAGTACCGATCCCCTGTATTTTCCTCCTGTGGCAGCTGAATGTCGACGAGAGGGAGAGGAGGAGAAGCCTACTTTCAGCTCCAGCAAGAGGAAAATACAAATCAGTTCCACTAAAATTCCACCCCCGCCGCTTTTACTGTCCAGGTTCTGGGGGTCGGCAAGGAAGGATCATGGTTCACCTGTCACCTTCCCGTGACTGATGGGTAGATCATGATTGACGGGTTGCCAACCCCAGGAAGCAGTGGTCTCATTGCAGATGCTCAGGTCACACCTTAATGAGCCAGAAATAAAGCTCTGCAATCAGCAAAGCTCATGCTCCCCACTGATTGGAGAGCTATGGCTCTGACTCAACAGGAGGCATTCGGACCTCTTAGGCCCCTTTCACACGATCGGCCCGATTGGATCCGCCTGTCCAGTGGGCCACCCATTGACTTCTATGGGCAGGTGAATGTCAGCGGATATGTGTCCGCTGACACCCGCCTGCCATCCGATCCGACAAAATCCACTGAAAACAGACAAATGGCGATATGTTCGCCATCTGTCCATCGGATCGGATGGGATCGGATGAAAACGGACAGGTGGTCTGTTTTCATTCGATCTCCCCCTAGAGGACAGCGGGGCTCTGAAAGGTCCGTCTCTGCACAGTGAGCGGAGACGGACTTGTCATCTGCCTGCTCAGTGGGGATCGACGGAACGATCCCCCAATGAGCTAGCAGAGTCTGTCCAATGGATCCGCCCCCTGTGAAAGGGGTCTTAAGAAAGAGAAAATTGCTTCCCAATGGAGAAGCAGAGGAGCTCCCCCTGTAAGAATACAGTAGCACAACGGGGGGATTCCACCATCCACCTCACATGTGTGGGTAGGGAAATAATTCTGTTTGTTTTTTTCTGATCTACCTGCTGGCTGATTGAATAAAAATGACTCATCTATGGGCAGTCTAAAAGTTAAAGGTACACTATATTACCAAAATTATTGGGAGACCTGCCTTTACACACACATGAACTTAATGGCACCCCAGTCTTAGTCTGTAGGGTTCAAGTTAGGGTTAGTCCAAAGAGTTGACCAACCCTTTGCAGCTATAACAGCTTCAACTCTTCTGGGGAGGTTGTCCACAAGGTTTAGGAGTGTGTCTATGGGAATGTTTGACCATTCTTCCAGAAGAGCATTTGTGAGGTCAGGAACTGATGTGGACAACAAAGTCTGGCTCGCAGTCTCCGCTCTAATTCATTCCAAAGGTGTTCTATTGGGTTGAGGTCAGGACTCTGTGCAGGCCAGTCAAGTTCCTCCACCCCAAACTCGCTCATCCATGTCTTTATGGACCTTGCTTTGTGCACTGGTGTGCAGTCATGGAACAGAAAGGGCCCATTCTCAAACTGTTCCCACAAAGTTAGGAGTATGAAATTGTCCAAAATGCCTTGGTTTGCTGACGCCTTAAGAGTTCCCTTCACTGGAACTAAGGGGCCAAGTCCAACCCCTGAAAAACAACCCCACACCACAATCCCCCCTCCACCAAATGATTTGGACCAGTGCCCAAAGCAAGGTCCATAAAAACATGGATGAGAGAGTTTGGGGTGGAGGAACTTGACTGGCCTGCATGGAGTCCCAACCTCAACCCAATAGAACACCTTTGGGATGAATTAGTGGAGAGCCATGCTTTCTCGTCCAACATCAGTGCCTGATTTCCCAAATGTGCTTCTGGAAGAATGGCCAACATTCCTATAGACACACTCCTAAACCTTGTGGACAGCCTTCCCAGAAGAGTTGAAGCTGTTATAGCTGCAAAGGGTGGGCCAACTCAATATTAAACCCTACAGACGAAGACTGGGATGCCATTAAAGCTCATGTGCCTATAAAGGCAGGTATCCCAACACTTTTGGTAATATGGTGTATATGTCACCTGGAATGGTCAATACGACAGCAAAGAACTACTGAGGATTTACGTGAATTTACATGTTGGGTACTTTAGTAGGAGAAGACTTGAACAACGAGAAGGATTTCCATGTGTAATTTATAAGAGGAGCCCTACTTTTTCTATATAAATTACTTGCAATTAGCCCATGTATTCCAAGTTTATTTTTGGTTTAATTTTGTCTTTAACAATCTCTGAGGATAACCTTGAAAAACATATTTCAGTCAATCTAAGTCAATCCCCTGAAATAAGAAATGAAGCAAAAGCTGTCATGAACAGTCATATGGTATCACTCTGTGTGTTGTATAAATGAAAGGCAGCACACCATACAGCTTACTGTTTAACCAACTGCTTCTATTCTTTACACGAATACTGTGTAATAAAGTCCACAACAGAAAACAAATTAGAACTCATCATCAAAAACATGAAGCTAGACATGAGCAAGTTCTGGCACATAGTACAGCAGTTTAATAACCGGTGTCAGGATTATACATGTGCAATTCGTTTAGTTACTTCGTTGTTTTTCGTTAAAATTCGTTATATTCGTTAATTCGTAAGCATACGATTGAATGAACGGTTTACTAAAAATTCTAACGAAAAACGAACTATCGAAAAGAACGAATATGGAAAACAACGAAAATACAAAATAATGAAAATCCGAAAAATGAAAACAGAAACAACAAATATACCGAACAAAGATTCAAAATAACGAAAATCAAAATGAACGAAAAATCGAAATTATGAATATTCAGAAAACGGAAATCAAAACCAAGAAAATACAAAATAACTAAAATTCTGCTGATCGAGAATTCTAAAGAACTAATTTGTTAGTTCTGATTCTGAAATATTCCATCCAGAGTCCAGATAGGGTGTGGTTGGGTCGGTGGCACTGTTTTGGTGGATATGTGAGTTAAGTTCTGACTTGTGAGAGAGAAATTCTTTGTTTCTTAAACATATAAATAGCATACACATTACGTAAAATTACGAATTATGCTCCGATTACTAATCTATGAAAACCATGTTACGAAAGTATAAATAAATGAGGTAGTCAATCTCACGAAAGTACGAATGTAATTAAATCTCCGAAAATACGAATTTCGAATCAACGAAAATTAGACTCACAGAAATACGAATCATTTCAAATCAACGGAAAAATAGCTCTTACGAAAATACGAACTTGTCCGAATATGAAATATAACGGAAATACGAATCAACGAAAAAATAACTCTTACGAAAATACGAACTAGACCGAATACGAAAACCCACGTCTTACAAAATTACGAATCATTACGAATCAACGGAAACGAACAGAAACTAAACGAAAACTAATTTTTCTGTTGTGCACATGTCTAGTCAGGATGGTGAGATTCTGAGTATCAACAAGTGAACAATGCATAAAGATAGCAGTAGGAGGTACCAGAAATAAAAATGTTAGCAGCTACAGTGCCCATTTAGGTTTGGTTCCTCTTGCTGCCATATCATGGGTGAGGTTAGTGCCCACATAGACCCCAGTTGTGAGCAGGACACCCTAGATGTGATCCTACTGTGATCCTACTGTGAGCTAATTTAAAAAGGGCCCTATGCAAAGCTGAATGCCCAGAACCAGCACAGATGGCATGAAGACTAGCTGGAGTCACCTTGTCTATCTCTGACCTTCTACTGCAGGTCCTGTAGCGTGTTGTGTATGGCCTTGGGGGCCTGTGACAAAGTCCTTTAATCTGAGTGGTAGCTGAAAGCTGGGAATAAATATCAGGGAGCATGTCCAGCTGGGCAAAGCTACAGAGGTGACATTTGGAAGAGACTGGCAGTATACTAATAGAAGGACCTTGTCACCCCTGACCCTTATCTTCAGGTCCTGTGGCTCAATGGTGTATCGCCTAAAGCTGAGAAATGTAGTATACATGGGAAAGTGGTCCCAACTCTGTGGTGCCCTCTAGGAGGGAAGATGTCTAAATATGTGTAATTGTGCTCTGCACAGCAAAAATACTGCAAAATGTGTACTCATGCTAGCCTTGTGGGTATACCTAATGTGATATGTTGTGGGAAGAAACATGAAGTTGCAGTAAAGTGCTATGTGTCCAAGATGGTGGCTACAAAGGCGGGAAGGTAGATACTCTATTTAAGAGGAAGCAGGGTGAAACTGGTATAACTTGGCACCAACAGCTATCCAATCCAGGTCCCCTATAAAGTAGCTCATTGGTATGTGGAGTTGTGGACACATGGAAGCCAGGATGAAGGTGAAGGAGACCAACAACATTTCAGGGAGAACACCTTTCTCAAGTCATATCCACCTAGTGCAGCTGCGCATGGTAGCCAATCAGCTTCTAACGTTAACTTGTTCAATTAAGCTTTGACAAAAAAAAAATGGAAGCTGATTGGTGCATAGCAGCACCAGATTTCGAACTCTCCAGATTTAGTACATCAAACTTCCTGAGTGTTTAAAATGGTTTAACCCTTTCATGACTACGCCTATTTCTGACATTTGGTGTTTACAAGTTAAAATCCATATTTTTTGCTATAAAATTACTTAGAACCCCCAAACATTATGTATATATATATTTTTAGCAGAGAATATAAAGAATAAAATGGCGATTGTTGCAATATTTTATGTCACATGGTATTTGTGCAGCAGTGTTTTAAGCGTAACTTTTTGGGAAAAAGATACTTTCATGAATTTTAAAAAAAACAAAAAGTTAGCCCAATTTTTTTTTATAATGTGAAAGATGATGTTACGCCGAGTAAATAGATACCAAACATGTCACGCTTTATAATTGCGCACAATCGTAGAATGGTGACAAACTACGGTACCTAAAAATCTCCATAGGCAACGCTTTAAAAATGTTTTACGGTTACCAGGTTAGAGTTACGGAGGAGGTCTAGTGCTAGAATTATTGCTCTTGCTCTGATGATCGTGGCGATACCTCACATGTGTGATTTGAACACTGTTTACATATGCAAGCGTGACTTCCGTATGCATTTTCTTTGCTGCGCGAGCTCGCGGGGAAGGGGGCGCTTTATTTATTTTATTTTATTTTAGATAATTAAATTGTTTTTTTTTTTTTGTTTTTTTTAATTTGATCACTTTTATTGCTGTCACAAGGAATGTAAACATCCCTTGTGACAGTAATAGGTGGTGACAGGTACTCTTTATGGGGGGATCGGGGGTCTAAAAGACCCCAAATCCCTCCTTTGCACTTCAAAGTATTCAGATTGCCAAAAATGGTGTATCTGAATACCGTATATTTTTTAAAATCCGGCACCATTGGCAGCCAAGTAAACAGGACGTGACGTTGTGACGTCGCTTCCGTGTTTACATCCAGGAGACTGGAACAAAGCCGTTTCCGGCTTCGTTCCAGTCTGTCTCTAGCCGCCAGAAGCAGTGGATGTTCGATCGGGCCTTCCGATGGAACGGGAGGCCCGTAAGAGCGGCGTGAGGCAGCAGGAGGGGGGGCACGTCCCCTCCCGCTCCTCCGGTGTAACAGCCGAGCGGCTTTTAACCGCATCGGTTGTTATACCTGGATAGCCAATCGACCGCTCTAACCAAAAGTACCGAGCTGATGCATCATCCCGGTATAACCCCCGAAAGCCGAGTACGCATATCTGCGTACGCTCGGCGGGAAAGGGTTAACTGGCATCATAGACATAAGCTGAACCTCCAGCTGGTGTAACATCACTTTCAACTCAAGAAATGACATCACCGTAATGTTTCTGACCAGCACGCTTTTGTAGCACTAAAGGAAAAAATTTAAATATCTCTGCCGGAGATCTTTAGTCTCCAAAGGCTTACCTGTCATTCAGTCTGTAGTCCAGAAGTTGATTCAAGACCTAACCACAGATATAATTCTAACTTCCTGCTTTGTAATAAAGTAATGCCTAAGCCAGACACAAACACCGGCTATTTATTCAGTAACAGAGTGATAGCCAGCTTCTGCTATATTTCCTGATCTAGTATGAAATTACCACCAATTGCTACTATATCAATATAGCACAGTATTTTTTCACATTTATTGCGCTTTATTGGAAATTCTACAAAAAGAGTCATCACTAGACTCCATAACAGATCTATAATGGATGACACTGACCATTGATTCAGCGCTCAGTAGACTAGGCATCAATCACGAGACTTGCTGATTGAACCAAAGTGTTGTTAAATCTACTACCTCTATAACCAGTCTTCATTGAATTAACTATCATTTTCCACTGTATCCAGCTACCATCATCATTTTAGGATAAGTAAACTTTTTCTTTTTACATATACTTTATCTGAAAGCTTAAACTTTATTTTATACAGTGCCTTGAAAAAATATTAATACCCCTTGAAGTTATCCCCATTTTGTCATGTTACAACCGAAAACATAAATGTATTTTATTGGGATTTTAGGTGATAAACCAACACAAAGTGGCACATTATTGTGAAGTGGAAGAAAAAGGATAAATAGTTTTCAATTTTTTTTACAAATAAATATGTGAAAAGTGTGGTGTGCATTTGTATTCAGCCCCCCTGAGTCAATACTTTGTAGAACCACCTTTTACTGCAATTACAGCTGCAAGTCATTTTAGATATGTATCTACCAGCTTTGCACATCGAGAGAGTGATATTTTTTCCCATTCTTCTTTGCAAAATAGTTAAAGCTCTGTCAGATTGGATGGAGAGCAATTTTCAAGTCTTGTCACAGTTGGATTTAGGTCTGGACTTTGACTGGGCCATTCTAATGCCGCGTACACACGGTCGGAATTCTCGTCGGAAAAAGCTCTGATGGTTTTCCCGTCGGAATTCCGACGGAATTTCGCTCAAACTGTCTTGCCTACACACGGTCACACCAAATTCCGATGGTCAATAACACCGTGGCATACAAAACGATCAACAGCACTAGTAAAGGGAAGTTTAATACTTCCGAGCATGCGTTGAATTGTTTCCGAGCATGCGTTGGAATTTTGCGTGTCGGAATTGCATACACGCGATCAAAAAATCCGATAGAAAGGTTTTCCGATGGAAAAATTAAGAACAGGTTCTCAATCCAAAGTCCCTCGGAAATTCCGACAGAAAAAGACCGATGGACATACACACGGTCGGAAAATCCAGTCCCATCGGACTGTTTCCACCTGAAGTTCCGACCGTGTGTACGCGGCATAACACATGAATTTGCTTTGATCTAAACCATTCCATTGTAGCTCTGGCTGTATGTTTAGGGTCATTGTCCTGCAGGAAGGTGAACCTCCCCCAGTCTCAAGAGTCTTTTGCAGACTCAAACAGGTTTTCTTCTAAGATTGGCCTGTATATGGCTCCATCAATTGTCCCATCAACTCTGACCAGCTTCCCTGTCCATGCTGAAGAAAAGCATCCCCACAACAAGATGCTGCCACCACCATGTTTCACAGTGGGGATGGTGTGTTCAGGGCAATGTGCAGTGTTAATTTTCTGCCCAACATAGCGTTCTGTTTTTAAGCCAAAGAGTTCAATTTGGTCTTATCTGTCAAGAGAACCTTCTTCCACAATTTTGCTGTGTCCCCCCACTTCTCCCAAACTGCAAACGGGACATCTTATGGCTTTCTTCTTGCCACTCTTCCATAAAGGCCAGATTTGTGGAGTGCATGACTAATAGTTGTTGTCTGGACAGATTCTCCCATCTGAGCTGTGGATCTCTGCAGCTCCTCCAGAGTTACCATGGGCCTCTTGGCTGCTTCACTGATAAATGCTCTCCTTGCCCGGCCTGTCAGTGTAGGTAGTTGGCTATGCCTTGGTAGGTTTGCAGTTGTGCCATACTCTTTCCATTTTTGGATGATGGATTGAACAGTGCTCCGTGAGATGCTCAAAGCTTGGGATATTTTTTATAACCTAACCCTGCTCTAAATTTCCCCACAACTTTATCCCTGGCCTGTCTGGTGTGTTCCTTGGCATTCATGATGCTGTTTGTTCATTAAGGTTCTCAAACCTCTTAGGGCTTCAAAAAACAGCTGTATTTATAATGAGATTAAATTACACACAGGTGAAATCTATTTACTAATTAGGTGTCCTCTGAAGTCAATTGGTTCCACTAGATTTTAGTTAGGGGTATCAGAGTAAAGGGGGCTGAATACAAATTCACGCCACACTTTTCCTTTTTTTTTTTATTGAAAACCATTTATTATTTTTCATCCACTTCACAATTATGTGCCACTTTGACAAGGATCTCCAAACTACGGCCCTCCAGCTGTTGCGGAACTACATTTCCCATGAGGCATTGTAAAACTGACATTCACAGACATGACTAGGCATGATGTGAATTGTAGTTTCTGAACAACTGGAGGGCCATGGTTTGGAGACCCCTCACATAAAATCACAATAAAATACGTTTACATGTTTAATTGTAACATGACAAAATAGGGAAAATTTCATAGGGGTGTGAATACTTTTTCAAGGCATTTAAATGGTAGAGTAAATGGGGTCCCTCAAGCTAAACAGAATTCTAAACTGTTTTGATGATCTGCATTTACATCATTTGTACAAATTCTCATAAAGTATGACACAAAATCATTACAAATCATTGGAGCTCCATTTCCACATGCAAGACTGCTTGTGGGAAGGGCTTGACCAGCCTACCCAAAAAGTGTGAGGAGTAAACACATGGCGGTACTTAAAGGTTACTTTATATTGTAGAAATTGAATGAACACAGGAATAAGGTAGTGTACAGGAACGGCAATATATATGTTGCAGGTTACACACTCCTTTATTCAAGCAGAAAGTTAACGTCTGTCAACAAAGAACCTTTTCAGTAGCAATATAATATGAGCATACAGACCAACCACAGAAAGCTTGAGGAGAACTTCCCTTAGAGGAGGTATCCAGATTTTTGGGTCACCCTGAGATTCCCAGAGTCCTTGCAGTTTATCTAGTTGATGGTTGGAGACAGTACCAAGTAGCTGGAAGGAGAAAGACTGTGTAAGGGGAAGCCTACTTTTTTGATCCTCATCAGCATGGGCGCCCGCAGAACTTTTTTCAGGGGGGGGGGGGCATCATTTTAGGGTCACCCATGCACCGCCCCTTTTCGACAATGTCATTATCATGGTCCGAGACTGAAGACGTAGTACAGACCCTAGGATCAGTAATGGATAATGGCCAACAGGCCCTCTTACCAGACCCAGCAAAACTACAGCAGTGATCCCTCTGGCTGGATGATCGATCACTATGGGTCCCTCTGGTCAGTAGTGTAGCATGTCTGTACCCCGGTAGTGGCTCAGTCTTTCTCTCTCTGGTGGCGCTGGGCAGCGTGGCTCTCTCTCTGGCTTCCACCCAGCACACTCCTCTTTCTTTGTCCTGTAGCACTCTCTACCTCAGCTTTTTTCCATGCTGCAGTCTCTCAATCTCTCTCTTGATCGAGCTGTAACCTCCTCCCTGCGGAAAATGGGGCCGCCAATCTTTGGGACTACTTGTCCTATGATGCTCTCCTCTCCTAGTCTCATTTGATTGACCCTCAGTTATGGCCAATAGGGAAGGGACGGAGCGGGCAGGAAGCTGGGCAGGGAACCTGGTGAGAGCCGCTGTCTCTTCTCCCTGACAGGAGAAAGGGGGGACGAGCGGGGGGGAACCTCTGATACACACCTTTCTCCTGTCACAGCGCTGCCGAGTTCTCTGCTGGACTGAGCAGGGAAAAGAGCCCACAGTCACACTACACTGATGGGGGGATTGACAGCACCTTGATGGTGTCACCCGACTGGCGGGTGGCACCTGGGTGCGGCCTTCCCACACCCCAATAGCGATGCAGCTGTGCTGAATTTAAGATCTGATCCCTAATTCCAGGGGGGGCACTTGACCCCCCTTGCCCCTACCTGCGGACGCCCATGCTCATCAGGTACCTTTCCTTTACACTGCTCCTACTCTTTCAAACAAGCAAGGTTCATTTCCTAGCCTACTTTTACACTTTGGGTGCACCAAATGACACAGAATGTGCTATTTAAGCACTTCTGTGTCAAGATGGCTACACCAATCTCGTGTGAATTTGGCATCCAATAGCAGATGTCGGCCTCACCAGAATGGCTGCCTGGAACCCATAATAGGGAACAAATTAGTTCCCAGTAATTTCCTGGCAGGATGAAGAAGCAGCACAGTGCCACCTTTAGGTCAGCAGACAAACTGGAGCCCAACACCTGCATGTTGTGATTGTTCAACAATTGTTCAAATTGTTCAAACTAAAATTGTACAAAAACACCTGTACAGTTTTAGATTATCAAATAAAATACACAAAAGACTCCAGATCATTCATTGTGAACGTTAAATACTTAACCCCTTAATGCCTTAGCCCAATTTTTCAACTTTAACATGTGTTAGTAAAACCGTACATATCATCACAACTACTTTGTGCATCCAGGTGGACTATACCTTGTTTTTTTTTTCAGGACAAATTGGGCTTTCATTTTGTGGTAAATGGTAATAGATATCTCCTGATTTTTTTTTTTTTATCAAAGGAAAACTGGCCCAGAAAAGTAAAAAAAAATCCTTTTTTTTTTAAAATATAGCTGTATATTTCTTGCTACTACCATAAGCTACAACCAAAGAACAGCCCAAAATACATTTTTTAATTATCCTGCTCCTGGTGATCTCAGTGATACCAGATACAGTGCCTTGAAAAAGTATTCATACCCCTTGAAATTTTCCACATTCTGTCATGTTACAACCAAAAACGTAAGTGTAATTTATTGGGATTTTATGTGATAGACCAAAACAAAGTGGCACATAATTGTGAAGTGGAAGGAAAATTATAAATTGGTTTTCCAATTTTTTTTTTAAATAAATATGTGAGCATTTGTATTCAGCCCCCTTTATTCTGATACCCCTAACTAAAATCTAGTGGAACCAATTGCCTTCAGAAGTCACCTAATTATTAAATAGAGCCCACCTATGTGTAATTTAATCTCGGTATAAATACTGCTGTTCTGTGAAGCCCTCAGAGGTTTGTTAGAGAACCTTAGTGAACAAACAGCATCATGAAGGCCAAGGCACATACCAGGTAGGTTTAGGATAAAGTTGTGGAGAAGTTTAAAGCAGGGTTAGGTTATACAAAAATATCCTAAGCTTTGAACATCTCATGGAACACTGGTCCATCCATCATCCAGAAAAAGTGCAAAGAGCATGGCACAACTGCAAACCTACCAATACATGGCTGTCCACCTAAATGGAAGAGTGGCAAGAAGAAAGTCATTGTTGAAAGTCTTATTTGCAGTTTGTGAGAAGCACGTGGAAGAAGGTGCTCTGGTCAGATGAGACCAAAATTAAAATTTTGGCCTAAAACCCTGAACACAGCATCCCCACCGTGAAACATGGTGGTGGCAGCATCATGTTGTGGGGATGCTTTTCTTCAGCAGGGACATGGAATCTGGTTAGAGTTGATGGGAAGATGGATGAAGTCAAATACAGGGCAATCTTATGCTGCATACACACGGCAAGACCTTCCGGCAAACTAGGTCCGACTGTCTTCCCGACGGACTTTCGGAATAAATGGACTTGGCCACATACGAACGGACTAAGTCCGCTCGAAAGTCCATTTGTTTTGAACATGGTGATGTAAAGGGACTAAAAAAGAAAGTTCAAAAGCCAGTAGCCAATAGCTGCCCTTGCGTTGTATTTGGTCCGTCGGACCAGCACACAGACGAACGGTTTTCCCAATTTTAGTCCGTGGGAATTGAGTCCGTCAGATAGATTTGATTGCTATTTCTAGGTCCGCCGGATTTTTCCCCCGAAAAATGAACAGATTAGCCCACACATGATCAGATTGTCTGAGGGACTAATCCCGTCGGACCTAGTTTGCCGGAAAGTCCGGTCGTGTGTACGCGGAATTAGAAGAAAACTTGTTAGAGTCTGCAAAAGACTTGAGACTGGGGCGGAAGTTCACCTTCCAGCAGGACAACAACCCTAAACATACAGCCAGAGCTACAATGGAATGGTTTAGATTAAAGCATATTCATGTGTTAGAATGACCAGTCAACGTCCAGACCTAAATCCAATTGAGAATCTGTGGCAAGACTTGAAAATCGCTGTTCACAGACGTTCTCCATCCAATCTGACAGAGCTTGTGCTATTTTGCAAAGAAGAATGGACAAAAAATTCACTTTCTAGATGTGCAAAGCTGGTAGAGACATCACCAAAAAGACTTGCAGCTGTAATTATTATTATTTAAGGTACTTATATAGTGCCGTGAATTTACGCAGTGCATTACATATACTTTGTACATTCACATCAGTCCCTACCCTCAAGGAGCTTACAATCTAAGGTCCCTAACTCACATTCATATACTAGGGCCAATTTAGACAGAAGCCAGTTAACCTACCAGCATGTCTTTGGAGTGTGGGAGGAAACCAGAGTAAACCCACGCAGGCACAGGGAGAAAATGCAAACTCCAGGCAGGTAGTGTTGGGATTCGAACCAGCGACCATTTTTATTGCTAGGCAAGAGTGCTACTCACTACACCTCTCCTCCTTCCTTTCCAGAAAACACTAGAACATTCTGGAAAGAAGTGGGAGGTCTTGGTGATGCTGCCTGCGAGTCATGCAGCTCTGCTCTGAGTCCCTCCCAACCCAGATCAAAACACACTCAGGCTTGGCACCCGGAGCGAGTTACCTCTACTTATCCACCCCCCAAGCCTATAGGAGAGGAGCAGCCAGGTGCAATACCCAGTTAGTCTTTTGAAGGAACAGCCTACAGCTAACCTTCATGCCTGCTTAGGGAAATCCTGAGTTTGGAGTCAGGTGCCAGAGTCCAAGTGCTGTTACCAGTGCTTGAGTTGCTTTTCACCAGTCTGTATGTACAGTTTCCCCTGGAAACACAGTCTAAAGTTCTTTTCTGAGAAGTCAGAGTCAGTTGCAGTTTGTCCTCAAAGTTCTACTTAACTCAGTTTTGGGCATCCCATACCACCCTAACCCCATCCAAGTTAGTTCCCCCTAATAAACAAACAAAACAAAAGCGCTTGGACTGGTTTTCTGACTACCATGTGCCTGCTGAAAATGTTTGTTGCCTCGCTGTGTAGACAAAGGGGGACCCAAAATCCAGCGGTCCCCAAAGGGGGTAGCTAAAAATCTTATTATTCTGAAACTATCTGATTGAGCCCCATCTGGTTTTATTTAACCACTTAAGGACCACCTTCTGCACATTTACGTCGGCAGAATGGCACGGCTGGGCACATCAACGTACAGGTATGTTGCTCTTTAAGAGCCCAGCCGCGGGTCGAGCGTGCATCGCCGGCGGCACGCTCGTGACCCGGTCCTGAGCTCCGTGACCGTGGCCGCGGGTCCCGCGGACCCGATCGCCGCCGGTGTCCCGCGATCGGGTCACAGAGCTGAAGAACGGGGAGAGGTAAGTGTAAACAAACCTCTCCCCGTGCTTCCTACTGAGCCTGTCACTGATCGTCTGTTCCCTGTCATAGAAAAAGACGATCAGTGATGTCACACACCAAGCCACACCCCCCTACAGTAAAAAAAAACTCATAGGTCACACTTAACCCCTACACTGCCCCCTAATGGTTAACCCCTTCACTGCCAGTGACATTTTTACAATAATCAATGCATTTTTAATCGCACTGATCGCTGTATTAATGGTCCTAAAAATGTGTCAAAATTGTCCGACGTGTCCGCCATAGTGTCACAGTCACAATATGTGACTGATCATGGCCATTACTAGTAAAAATTTTTTTTTATAAAAATGCCATAAAACTATCCCCTATTTTGTAGACGCTATAACTTTTGTGCAGACCAATCAATAAAAGCTTATTGCGTTTTTTTTTTTTCCCCAAAAATATGTAGAAGAATACTAATAGGCCTAAACTGAGGAAAAAAAAAATTTATATATTTTTTAGGGATATTTATTATAGCAAAAAGTAAAAAATATTGCATTTTTTTTCTAAATTGTCGCTCTATTTTTGTTTATAGCGCAAAAAAAAAAAAAAAAACGCAGAGGTGATCAAATACCACCAAAAGAAAGTTCTATTTGTGGGAAAAAAGGACACCAATTTTGTTTGGGAGCCACGTCGCACGACCGCGCAATTGTCAGTTAAAGCGATGCAGTGCCGAATCGCAAAAAGGGGCCTGGTCCTTTAGCTGCAAATTGGTCCGGGGCTTAAGTGGTTAAGTAGTTATCTCTGGTTGCTACTTGGAAGTATAATTGCTTCTCTCTGGCTGACTTTCAAGTATCCTGGCTTATTCCTAGCAACTATTACAGTATGGTTTCCAGTCAATTTATATTGCTGACTGTGTGCTGATTAACACCTGAAGAACTTGTATCTCCAAAGCATTGTTATATTCAGTTTGAAGTGTCTATTTCGTTTAACATTGTAAATTATTTATTCCTCATCCATATCAATTGCAAAGCTTCTTCTACAGTATTTTCCTACTTATCTAAGGCCTGGTTCACACTAGTGCGATTTCTGATACGACTTGAGTGGCACAAAATCGCATGACTATGGAAATAATATAGTTTTCAATGGTGGCTTGCAAATGCAATGTAATGTAACTGCGGTGTAAGTTTGGGAAAGCGTCCTGTGCTACTTTAATGCAATGCAGTGCAATTTTGTGGCCAGTAGAGGTTAATGGAAATGGATCAAAAATCCAAGTATATGTGTTTTTTATGTAATTTTGGTGTGAACCAGGCCTAAGTAAAAGTACTGATTACCAGCGATCTGTTAAAAATAACTTCTATTATTTATTTTATTTGATCTCTGTGCTATGGGTTCCTAAACCTTTCAATCCGAGGACACAACTTACAAAATTTTATTGTGCTGAGACTCAAAAAGAAATATATTACAAAAATATGAGCAAATTCAAAGAAGACAAATAATAATGGCTTTATATCAAACCGTGGAAACTCTTCCCCATTTCTGTAAGCTTTAATGAAGCTGAGAGAAATAAATTCTTCATTATATTTGCTTTTTGACATTTTCAATTAGTACTGGGGTCTCTTCACCTCACCTTGTCAGTATAATTTCCTCCGCCTACTGCCTTGCACATGCTCTAGTTGTACTCTATACGTATCTGTGCTGTCATTGTCAATTGTTTCACAGGTTTTCAGAGGGCTGGTGGTGTCATGGACTGGGATTTTAACGCTTTTATCTAAGAGAAATGAACAATCACTGTTATATATTAACCGCATTGTTTATAGACTAGGTCTCAGATCATGATAGTATATGATTTGATTTCAAACAGGTTTGTTATATCCCTCACCATTGAACAAACTAGGCTACGTTTACTACATGTGTAGAACCAACACAAACACATCTATGACACAATTTGGGCCCCAACTCGTAATTTAGCAAACAATTTTCTACGTTAGTCTTTTTCAACCAAGAAGCCACGGTACCTTGGGGTGCCTTCTGGGCGAAATGCCTAAAAATTTATTCAAATTTCCCAGAAATTGTCAATAAGTTGGTAAGTAGATCAAGCCTGCCTTTTTTTGTTACCCGAAGCCACAGGCTTTTATTGTGCAGCAATACAACCTTTGGCACCATGCGAGCCAGCTGCTGGCATTCTAGCAACTGATGATGTCATAGGTTGATAAGGAGGACATCGGGCGCCTGAGGACATCCTTGTTTGACCCTCTCTGTCAGCACTGGGGTCACATTAGCAGAATTACGAGAAGCGCTGGAATACCAGTTTGAAAAGGTATATTTGCATTATAAAAATAAATCACCTCTAATATTCGATGTCCCACATGTGTCAATGCTACTGCATTATATAAACGTATTAGTTTTGTTTTTTACAATTTACAAGGGTGCCTCAAGAAAACAATATTTCAAAGACACAGTACCTAAACAATGTACTTCAAGCGGCTTTATCACATACCTGGTGACAACTTGAATGTTGTCGAGACCACTCTTGCACCTCCTGCCAACACTCCTGAAGGTGGAGACAGAGGGCACGAGTGCTGGAGGAGCTGTCTTGAGAAGTCCACTCCTAGGTGGATGAAGCTGGGGGTCGCAGACTGAAGAACAGGATACTGAAGCAGCTTGGCACCAGAGCAAGAGATGGTAGCAGAGCCGGTGTGCAGGCAGCAACCAGTGGCATCCAGGTAACAAGGGACTGAGTCAGGAGGCAGAGCAAGTCCAGGAAGCAGGTCAAGGTTGGTAACAGCCAGGCAGTGCAGTACAGAATCAGCAGGTAAAGACGAGTCCAAGAAAAAGGCTAAGGTCAGGGCGATCAGGTGAACAAGGTTAATGCAGGGGCAAAGGCAAAGTTTAGGAGAAAGCCGGTGTTCTGTCAAAATAGCCAACTTGTCTAAATCTCCAATAACGTCACGTCCGGTGACTCTCCAACAGCAGATTTCAACGAGTTTGGTTCTACTGCTCATGAGCGTGCGTGCACCTGACAAAACCCTGTTGGATCTTCCATTTGTCGCAGTGCGCATACGCAAGGTACGTACCAAACCTTCCAACAGCTGCAAGTGCACATGCGCAAGGTATGTCACACGCGCGTGCATGGGCAGTAGAGTCAGTTTGCCAAAATCTCAACGAGTTGGCTATTTCTACAGAACACCGGGTCATACACAGATAATGCAGATGCAATGGATCAGGTCACAGGAATACAGGTACAACCTGAAGACCATTCAGCAACTACTCATGGTGACAGGCCAGTTTAAATAGGCAACTGGGCTCTAAGTACGCAACACAAATTCGTATGCGCATGTGCGCGTGTACCTGTGCGAGTGCGTGCACGAATGCAAGCACGATGAACTGGAACAGTACATCTATTGCCTCTTTGCCTAGAAGTATTAGCATGTGAGTAATGCACACGCACGAACATGAGCATCAGCCCGCACTGGTTTTCTGGTGCTGGGAATCTGGTTTACTTTACAGGCTTCCATAAACTGGTGAACTCGGCTTGAGTGCATTGCTGTGCTCTGCCTCATTTTTACATTATGTAAACTTTCAGGAATTTCGTAGAGATTTTTCCTGCGTATCTTAGCTTTGAATCGCATTGTTTTTTAAACTTCTGACCTAATTTGTATTATAAAATTAAACACCACATCAATTGTACTAATGATACTGAATGAATAGTAGCAGTAGACCTGCTCAGGTCATCATTGTCAGATGAATGGAGAATAGGCCAGTCTGTGAAACTGCAGCTTTTACTCACTTACATCTATTCAGCTGACTAATACCAACTTTGGAGCTATAAAAGCTGCCTTAGAATATAAATCAAGTAGGTGATAGATAGATAGATAGATAGATAGATAGATAGATAGATAGATAGATAGATAGATAGATAGATAGATAGATAGATAGATAGATCCTGGCAAAGTCTTATGTGCTTATTCATAAAAATAGCATTGCACACATATACTCAAGATACAGAAATGTTGTCTCTAGCTGGTGACCACAGTTAACCTCTCACATGCCATTTCCTGAGGTGGCTCGGGGGTATTTATGCCAGGAGCAGAGCCATTCTCATTACCAGCCTAGGACATATTCATTTCAATGCTCTAATGAGCACCAGTTTCTCTGTGGAGAAATTGGGCCTGGGGGATGCCTTTTACTTACCAGGATTTAAAGCTTTGGGTTTCTAATCTGGTCACTGAGAAAGTAGAATAATCTTCCAGTGCTGCTTCCTTCTAAGAAGCAGTGTTTTTCTATCCAGAGACTGGCATTTTAAAGTATTTTAATTACCATACAAATAGGCAAAGGATAGAAATGTTTTCATTTTAAATGTTGGTGCTGCTGCTGCCGATGCAAGAAGAATGGAAAGTGAACTTTTGTTGTGATCCTTTCAGACTGCCTACATTATGGTTCCTACAAGCAAGAGTGGCTTGGCCCTTGTCCAATGCAAAATTATGACTTTAGAGAGGAAAGGTCTCCACAGATAAGTCATTTAACAATATCCACATAGTATTATTAACACGTTTGCCATATCACACCCGTTTTTCCCCGAGTATACTAGCTGCCTATGAGATAAGGGATTTGTTTTAAAACTGTCCGACAATGCGCTAAGCAACCGATCAGCCACTGCCAGTTATTTAAAAACGCTTGTGGAACTCTGCATCATATTCTTTGATTCAGTGGCCTAGCCACTGAACCTACCCGTGCTTACCTGGTGGGCTCTGATTCTATAATGTGTTTGATTAAAGTAAAAAATTAGAAAAAATAACTACCGTATTTAATAATTTTCTGATATCCTGAAAAACCTGGAAGCTGATTGGTTTCTATGCGGGGCTACACCCGATTTTAGTCTCTCCAGTTTCAGTAAATCAACCCCAATGTACAAACTCAAAGGATATGGTGTATCGCCAGGCTCCAAGGTAAGGAAGAAGAGACACAGTTAAGTGAAGGCAGATTCCCCCCAAAGCAAAAAGAGGGAGATCAAGCCTAAAGAAGCCCAGTCGTTAGGGTAGGACAAAGCATTCCATCATGCAGTAGTGTATTTAGGTTTTGTGTTGCCTTAGGCCTGACTAAAATTTGTGCGCCCCCTAATTTAAATATGACCCAGCCCTTCCTGTCAAGGCGACACCCCTTGCTGTTTAAGACCCACCTAATTCTGAGGGCGGGGGGGGGGGGGCAATGGATTCCCTTAATTTGCATAGATTTCCTCTCACTTCCTGTTTGGCTATGGGGCAGGAAGTGAAAGGAAATATCTTCAAAGGGACAGGGATGGTAAAAAAAAATAAACTGACAGGGGCTATAACCCTCCCTTATTCTATCCAAAATTAAAAAAAAAGTGTTGCCTATAGTTCTACATTGAGCACAAATGTCTGATAATTTTATGGAGAGGACTAAGAAGATCTAACCATGCCAATGGTGCAGAAGAAAACGTATAGCACAGTGAGGAAGGTTTGTGGTCCAGGATGATAGGACAGTCAAAATTAGAGGCGGCGCCCCCCACAGTTGCAGAATGCCGGCCACCCGCATACTGGAAGCAGTGCAGATGCTTTATGGGGGCGCTAGACTAATTTGCCTCTCAGCCCAGTCCACCCCATAAAACTGGCGCTAAACTAACAGTGTAGCGCAAGCCGGCGGGGACTCTTTCCGTGCTGCCCCCCTGCAAAGTGCTGCCCTAGGCCTGGGCCTTGTCAGCCTAGGCCAGGATACAGCGTTGCCATCATGTCCAGGAAAAAACTGTTTATGCCGATGGGGTCACTAATCACAAAGTTAACATGTTTTCTGTACAACAGAGTGGTGAGGAGTATCCTATCACATGGGGGACCTGTGGCCCCACACTGCTCTGTTGCACAGAAAACATGTTCGCTTTGTGAATGGCGATCCCATAGACAGGTTCTGTCTTCTCCTGGCCTTGATGGAACGCTTTGGCCTACCCTAACAACTGGGCTTCTTTAGGCTCAATCTTACTCTTTTTCCACCTTTCCTAATTGTGTCTCTTTTTCCTTACCATAGAACCTGGCAATACACCATAACCTTTAAGTTCATTGTATTATGTAATTATCCTTTGCCCTGAAGAAGCTTTCTGTGAAACACGTTGGGACACATCTCTTGATATATATATTTATCTCATGCTTGGGTAATTCACTGTCATCTTTATTGTATATGATGAGTTTTGCTATATGACTACAATATATACTTTGTTATTTATGAGATTGAATAGCAGAAGTTTTTAAGTGGCAATTCTATGAATTATATATATTTCAATAGTGAACATCTTAGGGTTTTTATGCGCTATGCGCCAATCATGTTTTTTGAGTGTATATAATAAACGTTTTTATACAAAAATTGTTGACTCTGGGGAAATGTTTGCGCCTTTAATTAAAAGTCTGTTTTTCTGACTATAGTTATAAGGGATGGGGTACATGGAGTATATCAACCAACACCATATATTGTCTACATATACTTTAATGGCAAGGTATAACTTAGGGCAAAACTTTTTTTTTGTTTTAAATGGGGGAATTAGAACACCTGTCAGGTTTTTATTGCTATATGTGTCCTTGTTAGAAATATTCACCTATTTGTCCTGGTGACTGTTACCACTGAAAGAGAAGGAAAATCCCTGATGTTGAATGGTCACCGGAATAGGAATAGAGGAAAAAACATTTAAAGGGGACACTAGTTCTGGTGACCCTGTGGACTACCAAGAATTTGCTTGACTCTGGAAGCATTTTCTCCCACTTCCTTTTGTGGCAGAAAGTAAAGGGAATTCTCCCTGACGGAACACAGGTGGCAAAAAAAAGCCCAAAATTGGTTATAAGTCTCCCTTACTGTATCCAACACAAAAAAAAAAAAGGTTTTGCCTTCAGTTTCTTTTGGAGTAGGGGAGTAGTGGGGTTAAAGCAATGTATGAGTGTATCTAGATATGGAGTTTGGCAGTAATCACAGCTTGTAATGACCGGAGCAAGTCCCATTGTCGGTTTTATGTTCTTTTTAGTTTGGATGCATGGTGATATTTACACAAGCTCACACTGTGTTTTAGCTTTAGAAAAAAATAGCAAGTGTGGCCTTATCTCATGAATACATCCATTATCAGACAAGTTCAGAATAAATTGAGCTATGGAAATGGATATTGTGGTCAGCTGTATTGCAGCAATTTTCGTAATAAACAACAGTAATTGTAGTGCTGCTACAAAGATGGTAAGATGATGAAACACAATTTTTTCGGGCAATTAAAAGGCTTCTACGTCGCATGTGAACCCACATCACAAGACAAAACAGGAACCAACAGATAATCCAACCACACCTAAATAATAGGTAAGGGATATTAGCAAGGATTTTGATTGGTTTAGTTGCCTCATTATTATTTGTGATTGGAATCCTGCATTGACAAAGAACTGAAACACTTAAATTAGAACAATATGCAAAACTTTTTTTTTCATTTAGCATAGAGCAAGGGTGGGTTATAACCCCTGTCCAATTTATTTCATTCATCATCTGTGTCCCATTGAGGAGATTTCCCTTCACTTCCTGTCCCATAGCTAAACAGGAAGTGAAATCCCTGCAGACTAAGGAAAAAAAAGGTTTTGTCTTTAGTTATACTTTAACCACTAGAGATCCGCGCTATTGCCAAATGATCTACATTGCTACAGCGCAGATCTACATTGCTGGGACTACGTCCATTGACGTTGTCCCGTGCATGAGTGGCCTGTGCGCCCCCTGAAGGGCGCGCGCGGCGTGCTCTGTGATCAGCGAGTCTGTGAGACTCGCTGGATCACAGATCCGAGTAAGGGGTCGATCCCGACCCCTTACCACGTGATCAACTGTCAGCCAATGACAGCTGATCATGTGATGACAACACAGCCAGTAAACGGCTAATTTTCCTCCTCGCGCTGACAGCGTGAGGAGAGAAAAAAAAGTGCCACCTATTAGTGCCATCTATCAGTGCCCTCTATCAGTGCCCATCAGTGCCATCTATCAGTGGTACCTATCAGTGCCCATCCGTGCCACCCATCCGTGCCACCCATCAGGGCCCATCAGTGCCATCTTATGTGTCCCCATCAGTACCGACTTATCTGTCCCCATCAGTGCCACCTTATCTGTGCCCATCAGTGCAGCCTATCAGTGCCCACCAGTGACGCCTCATCAGCGCATATCAATGAAGCAGAAAAATTACCTGTTTGCAAAATTTTATAACAAACTATTAAACATGATTTTTTTTTCCATATTTTTTTGTTTGTTTAGCAAAAAATAAAAACCCCAGCTGTGGTTAAATACCACCAAAAGAAAGCTCTATTTGTGGGAAAAAAAATGATAAAAATTAAATTTGGGTACAGTGTTGTATGACCGCGAAATTGTCATTCAAAGTGCGTCAGCGACGAAAGCTGAAAATTGGTCTGGTCACGAGGGGGGTTTAAGTGCCCAGTAAGCAAGTGGGTAAGGTGCCATGCACAATGGGCATGTTGCCCAGTGCATTAGACTCCAGTGTTTCGGTGTGGGCTCAGCCCTGCGAACATCAGCCTGTAAAACTCTATGGGAGTGTCATCGGGGAGTTGGGTGTAATCTTCCAAATGGGTTGATCAACATCAATAAAATGTTTACTTTTTCAAAACTTCCACTCATTTTACCTTTAAAGGGAACCTTCCCTTTGCAAAATGTAGCTTTCCCACTTATTTCCCACTTATAAATTAGATCAATAGTTTATAGTTGCCTAGTTGCTATTCTGATCTTGTGGCTTCATTTCTAATAATGTCCATGATAATGTAAATGGGAAAGTCTGCCCTTGTCTACTCACCTGCTGATTTTCACTCACCAGGAACAAGTATTATGCAGAGTTGGGATTTCTGACCTGCATACTTCTTTAAAGTCAGCATCCTACTCTACTGTGTAGTAACATGACAGCCAGAAAACTAGCAAGCTCTGGAGGACAAACACAATGGCATCCCCTGCAGTCAGATTTCCCAGTCTTTTCATAGTGTTTCTGGGTAATGCTGGACTTTTTGTGCTTTCTGCAGTACATTCTTCTACTCATAATCAAATAATTGTGAGGAGGCTGCAGATTGCTAAAAGAACAGTTTTTGGAATTAGTTTAATGCTATTTATAAAGAAAATCACTGTGGGAATTTGCTGTATTCAGAAAAAACAATACTGGACATTATAAGCAATGAGCCAGCCAGCCCTGGGTGGAGTAGGCAATGAACTGGATGACTATTGATGGACATGGTAATGGTGCCAGAGAGATTGTCATTTAGTGGATGATGATATTTTTCCTATCCTTTAAAGTAGAAATCAACAATACCAACTGTCCCCATTCTTCTTGTGATGGGTCACAAAATAGTGTCTGGGTCTATCGGCTCCATGATATCAACCGACAGCACAGCTCAGGCAAAAATAAATTACAGAAGCAGGATTGTAGTTTTTTTGGCAGTAAGACTAATGCCCTGTACACACGATAGGATTTTCCGACAACAAAATCCAAGGGATTTTTTCAGACGGATGTTGGCTCAAACTTGTCTTGCATACACGCGGTCACACAAAGTTGGTTGGAAATTCCAAACGTCAAGAACGCGTACGACGAGCTGAAAAAAATGAATTTCAATAGCCAGTGGCACTTTGTGCATCGGAAGTGTGTACAACGGATTTTGTTGACGGAAAATGTGAGAGCCAGATCTCAAATTTTGTGTGACGGAAATTCCTATGGAAAATGTGTGATGGAGCCTACACACGGTAGGAATTTCCGACAACAAGGTCCTATCACACATTTTCCATCAAACAATCCTATCGTGTGTACATGGCATAACTCTAGCAACAATGTGTTTTTTCTTTGTTATTATGAAAGGAATGATTGATCATCAAAGAGGTGGGTCTTCTTCCATAGGGCGACATATCTGCATACTTATGTTTTTGCACTCCCAGTATGGAGACTGAACTGCAGTGTGCAGTGGCGACTGGTGAGTTTTTTTTGGGGGGGCGAAAAACAACCACCCATCCCCCCGAGCTGCACCCACCCCCCCTCCCTGCTGTTTGCCGATCGGTCCGGCACTCACCCCATTGTGGCGGGCGGCAGGCAGCATGGTGCAGCGGCTCAGCTCTGAGTCCTCTCCTCCATGGCGGCTTCCAGGGGTCGTGACCAGATGTGATCGAGGCAGGACGTGTCTTCTTGGAGCTCCGGCTATCCTCCTTAACATTACTCAGAATTCAGCTAGTTTGATCGACTTTTACCTTGATTTATACCATTTCCGCACTAGCGGAGATCCCCTGGAGCAAAAGGATGGCATCTTCGGCATCCAAAAAGCTGAAGGAACAACGACCGCAGCCACCGTTGGATCAGAGGCAGCTCCGTTCCCAAAGCAGCATGGCTGCTAGCTCCACCCACGCCATCTTGTTTCCTGTGTCCACCTCACAGCGCGCCAGACTGCAGACCACGAGCATGGAGCAGCAGGCGCAACAACATGTCCCAGAAACCGGAGATCTCCCCACAGTTGTTACTGGAGATTGAGGTGGATGCAGCAGCAATTACTGGACCGATCCTGGAAGTCATAGCGGCATCAAAATCAGAGCTCATGGGCCTCATTGATTATATGGCCTCAGAATGCAATCTCGTTAGGCATCTCATTAGGCATGATTTGGACAAAATCAGAGGCAGACTCACCACGGCAGAGGATCGGATTTCTGAGGTGGAGGATGTTTCCCATACCCAAGGCTCACAACTGGCAGAGCTCAGAGATATGGTAAGATCGCTGCCCCAAATATGTTTTGGAAAGAGCACACAGGAACAAGACCCTCAGGCTCTCCACTATGGCCATTCCTAGTCAGGTTTCTTAATTATAGAGACCTTGAAATGCTGCTGGCTGAGGCAAGAAAGCATCAAGATTTAAAATTTGAAAATGCATGCATCATGCAACGAGGATTTGACTAAACCATTGTCAGCAACGTACAAATTCCTATTAAAAAAAATACCTCTGGGGGTATCCAGATGCAGGGAGCGGTGGGAGAGGGAAATTACAGATCTACAAGGAGAAGACTGGGATGATATGTGGGATCTCCCTTTCAAGCATTTGGTGTCTGCCAGGGACCGTCTGATTCAATGTAAGTTCTTACATCGATTTACTATACACCAGCCAGGTTGTTCAGTATTTATGCCTCCTCTAATGGTGAATGTTGGAGATGCTCGTACTCCCCAGAAGATGCGGAACATGTCTTTTGGAGTTGCTCGCAGATCCAGAATTTCTGGTCTGGTATAACCTCCTGCCTATCTGAGTTACTCAGTGTCCCAATCCCTACAACACCAAAAGTATGCCTCCTTGCACTGGCTGAGGAGGTGGTTCCCTCTCTGCCACACCGCATCTTGCAAAATATTGGGTTGTTTTACGGTAGGAAGGCTATCCTACTAAACTGGAAGAAGTCAAATGCTCCTACGATGTCATATTGGAAGGGACTGGTAAACTCTGTGATACATCTCTATAGAGCAATGTACAGGTCAAGGGGCTGTGGGAAAAAGTTCCAAAAAGTATGGCAGGCATGGCTTGACTCTTCATCTACTGTGGGTTAAATGACTAGGTTCCCAACCTAGATGACGTGGAATAGAGTATCCTCTGAACGAATAGTGTTTGCCTCAAAACGCACTTACCTATCTATCCCCTCGGCTAGTGTTGAACATACAGTTCAAGGAATGTCATGGTAAAACTCTGTAATACTACGGGTACTGTTAACAGAGATTTCCTGGACTTGGCTGTTGGTTGGAGTTGGGGGGAGGGAGGTGGGGAACTTTGACTTTTGGTAAGTTGAACTATGTTAGTTCCCAGTTACTGGCCCTGCGTGGCCACTCGCCAGAGCAGGTATGTTGCCTGCTCCGGTTTTGTGTTCTATGTTTGTACTGTACTGTATGAAAATTTAATAAAAAGAATAATAAAAAAAAAAAACGCTTCCTGATTGGCCGGGAGGAGGATCAGTGTTACAACAGTGAATATTGAGTCGTTGTTTCAACGCACCTGGGTGGGCTCGGAGCGCACTCTCTGGGACCCAAGCCCACCCTATATTGAAGCCTATTAGAGCCTCTGGCTCTAATCGGTGCTTCAAAAAAACTGCCTCTCTGCATTGGAATTCATGCGCCAGTGTCCTAAAAGGGGCCGGACGCATGTATATGGGAGGTGGTGATGGACAAGGGGGGTAGTGCTCTTGCGCCCTTAATGGACAAGCCACTCCAGCTGAGCTGTCAAAAACTCTCAGAGGACCAGTTCTCGATCTCATGATTGCTGTGATAGCCTGTTATTAGTACTCTCTTTCTCCTCTTGAATGGAAAAAAATATACATTGTATACGTTTCTTCTTGCTAAAGGAGAAAAGTGTAAACAAAAAGAAGTCTGTGACAAAAAAAAGAGGATAAAATAGCTAGATCAGGGTTTGATATAGAATGGATAAAAAAAGTCTACAAACCCCCGTTAAAATTTCAGGTTTCTGTGACAAAGATAAATAATTTCAGATTTTTTTCCACCTTTATTGTGAACTATAAACTGTACAACTCA
Source organism: Lithobates sylvaticus (assembly GCA_028564925.1). NCBI lineage: Eukaryota > Metazoa > Chordata > Amphibia > Anura > Ranidae > Lithobates > Lithobates sylvaticus. The sequence goes on along the minus strand of CM053027.1, from coordinate 563,643,101 downwards.
ATTGAAAAACAAACTGGAGTCTTTTAGGGGTGTAAGTAAAAATAAAAAAATAAAATAAGGCGGTTGCATAAGTTCGCACACCCTCTTATAACTGGGGATGTAGCTGGGTTCAGAATTAAGCAATCACATTCAAACTCATGTTAAATAGTAGTTAGTACACCCCTGCCATCATTTAAAGTGTCTCTGATTAACCCCAAATAAAGCTCAGCTGTTCTAGTAGGTCTTTCCTGACATTTTCCTAGTCACATCCTGCAGCAAAAGCCATGGTCTGCAGAGAGCTCCCAAAGCATCAGAGGGATCTCACTGTTAAAAGGTATCAGTCAGGAGAAAGGTACAAAAGAATTTCCAAGGCATTAGCTATACCATGGAACACAGTGAAGACAGTCATCATCAAGTGGAGAAAATATGACACAACAGTGACATTACCAAGAACTGGACGTCCCTCCAAAATTTATGGAAAGACAATAAAACTGATCAGGGAGGGTGGCAAGAAGCCTGCAGCAACGTTAAAGGAGCTGCAGGAATATATGGCAAGTACTGGCTGTGTGGTGCATGTGACAACAATCTCCCGTATTCTTCATATGTCTGGGCTATGGGGTAAGGAGGCAAGACAGAAGCCTTTTCTTACGAAGAAAAACATCCAAGCTCTAAATTTTGCAAAAACACATCTGAAGTCTCCCAAAATCATGTGGGAAAATGTGTTATGGTCTGATGAAACCAAGGTTGAACTTTTTGGCCATAATTCCAAAAGATATGTTTGGCACATCACCAAAAGAACACCATACCCACAGTGAAGCATGGTGGTGGCAGCATCATGCTTTGGGGCTGTTTTTTTTCAGCTGGAACAGGGGCCTTAGTCAAGGTAGAGGGAATTATGAACAGTTCCTAATACCAGTCCATATTGGCACAAATATGCGTGCTGTGATCACTGAGTCACTGAGACTCGGGTGATCACAAATCCGAGTAAGGGGCCGATCCCAGCCCCTTACCATGTGATCAGCTGTCAGCCAATGACAGCTTATCACGTAATGTAAACAAAAGCTCGGTAATCTTTTTTTTTTCTCCTCACGCTGATAGCGTGAGGAGACAAAAAAGCCAATCACCGACTTATGTACAAGGAACATCGGTCACGAAGAGGAAGGAGGCATCTGCCTCATCTGTGCCCACAATTACCTCCTGCCAGTGCCACCTGACAGTGCCACCTACCAGTGCCCACAGTGCCCACCAGTGCCACCTATCAATGCCCATGAGTGCCACCTATCAATGCCCACAAGTGCCACCTATCAATGCCCACCAGTGGTGCCAATCAGTGCCACCTAGCAGTGCTGCCTATCAGTGTAACCTACCAGTGCCGATCAGTGCCCTACCAGTGCCGATCAGTGCACATTATTGCCACCCATCAGTGCCCATCACTACCAGCGATCAGTGCCCATCACTGCCAGCTATCAGTGCCACCTATTAGTGCCACTTCTCAGTGCCCATCAGTGCCACCTATCAATGCCCTTCAGTGCCACCCATCAGTGCCACCTCTCAGTGTCACCTTTCAGTGCCCACCAGTGAAGCCTATCAGTGCCTATCAATGCAGCCCATTGGTGCCCATCAGTGCAGCCCATCAGTGCCCATCAGTGCAGCCCATCAGTGCAGCCTATCGGTGCCCATCAGTGCAGCCTCATCAGCGTACATCAATGAAGGAGAAAAATTACCTGTTTGCTAAATTTTAAAACAAAATATAAAAAAAATATAAATTCGGTCTTTTTAAAAAAATTTAACAAAAAATAAAAACCGCAGAGGTGATCAAATACCACCAAAAGAAAGCTCTATTTGTGGGAAAAAAATCATAAAAATTTAATTTGGTTACAGCGTTGACCGCGCAATTGTCATTCAAAGTGCATCAGCGTTGAGGGCTGAAAATTGGTCTGGACAGGAGGGGGGTTTAAGTGCCCAGTAAGCAAGTGGTTAAGGGTGTGCACACTTATGCAACCATATTATTTTTGTTTTTTATTTTTACTTCCCTCCACCTAAAGATTTCAGTTTGTTGTTCAACTGAGTCGTACAGTTTATAGGTCACATTAAATGTGGAAAAAGTTCAGAAATGATTTATCCTGTCTCATTCTTTTACATCACAGAAACCTGACATTTTAACAGGGGTGTGCAGACTTTTTATATCCACTGTTGGTCAGAGATAGCGTCAAGGTCAGGTCAAAGGTCAGACTTTGGGGTCAGGATCATTCTGTTCCTAATTAGAATTTAAAAACAAATAAAAAAAAGCTTTTTTATTTAGTATCAGTGTCAGTTAGGCCCTTTTCACACTAGTGAACCCGATCAGGTCCACCTGTCAGTTTTTCAGGCAGACCTGAGCGGACCCTCCAGTCTCCTCTATGGAGCAGCGACATCCGATCCAATCCCACCTGCTAAAAAGAGAGCAGGCTGTGTCTGGTCTGCATAAGCAGCGGGGATCAGTGGACAGATTCCCCGTTGAGCAGGCGGACTCCAACGGAGCCTGCCCAGATGTGTCTTAGGTAGAATCAGAAAGCAAAATGTGCACTATGATGTCTAGGTCCCATTACCGGTACAAACAACAAATAATGTATACACATATGATAATGTCTCTATTATTAGGACAAGGTATAATTCACCTGAATACACTAAGTTGTTGCAAAGATATGTACAGTTTTACTAATACATGTCAAAGTTGTAAAACGGTTTTCAGGCAAAAAGATTTGCGTTGACCTTCACCATTAAGGAGTTAAAGTAAATATAAACCCTTAAAGTGTATGCCAAAGTATAAGCACTCCCTGGCTGCCAGAGGTCATCATGGCTGATACTCACTGCTAGAGGTCTACACTAGAGATGGAGCTCGGTCCCAGCCCACTTGCCCCTATGCATTTTAGGAAATAATTCAATACAGTCTTAAGCCCTCCTACCAGTTCTCCTTGTACAACATAAGGTCCTTATCACTTTTTCACCCTTGTGCAAGAACAGACGCCACAACAATACATACTCATGAGCAGAGCCTTCCTTCTTACATGGTCTTAGACTTGGTCACTGGGTGGGATCCTGCACCATGACCAAGGATTGCCCTGTAGTAGCCCAGTCATCCAGGTGGGTGCTTAATGAACCTTTTTGACCACTCCACCACCGGGACCACCAGGACCCACCGTCACCTGGCCACCACCCACTCCTGTCCTGAATTTCATTCCCCTGATAATACTCATAGTTTGTGTAGCACCCTCTAGTGTGTTAAGAGGGTGAAGTGTTTTTTGGACAGGTAAATTTCCAGGCTTGGCTGACAGCCAAGCCTGGGTGTGTATTTTGATCTGGGCTGGGAGTAGCTCAGAGTAGGAATGGGGTGACTCACAGAGTGGCATCACTGGGACCTCCTACTTCTTTCTAGAATGTTCCAGTGGTTTCTAGACTGAGAGGCTGAAGGGGAGGTGGAGCGACCTGGGGTATTCTAAGGAGCCCTGACCAATCCCCAATCTGAATTGGTAGGGGGCAGGCCTCCCAAAATACCCAGGGTCAGCCCAGTTAAGTAGGATCTGTGCAGGAAGAAGCTGGAGATGGAGTGCTGGGCTGTCGGTGGCCTTTGAGGGAGCACCCCAGTCTGGGGGGGGGTGACATTGGGCCTGGGCTCGGGTGCGGACGGGACCCTCGTACAAATCACAGGGGTGTCCTGGACAAAAGGCACAGGAGGAGCAAAGAGAGGACAGCAGAAGAGATCACTGCCTGGGCAAAACTCCAGGGAGAGGAACAACTGGATGCAGCCAGGAGGGCTGGTGAGTGACATGTATAGCAGGAGAGGACTGGGGAGGCTTGCCTGGGAGGACTGGGAGCATGCAGTCTGGGATGGGTGTAGAGCCAGTGGAGTGGACTGTGATGTCAAGGGCAGTAGAGAAGGACAACTGCAGCCAGGAGGGCTTTCCTGCCCTCCTGGCTGCAAATGAAAACATTCTATTTGCTGCATTATAGGGGCCCGTGGTCAATGCCTGCAAAAGATAATTGCTAAGGCCTGGCTGAGCCAGTGTCAGGCCTAACCACGCGGTGCTAGCTGTGCCTGGAAGTTCAAGCAAGAGTTGTGCTGGAGGAGCTGAGGAGTGATAGTCTGCAGCAAAAGTTGTGCTGGAGTGGAGAGTGAAGTGTATATACCAGAGTGTATATAGTTGTCCAGAACAAGTTCTTCTAATTCTGCTGAGCATCCCATACTTCCCTTATCCCATCCAAGGTCAATCCCCTTAATAAAAATACAAAACAAAGTATATGGACTGTTCTATGTCTCAGAGTGTCTGAGAATTGAATGCCGGGCTGGGCAGGGTGACAGGTGGACCACAATATCCAGCAGCTCCTACATGGGTACCGCTACATTTGTATTATAGCCTACAGAGGCCCACCACCACATCTCTGTGCGACACAAGGACAATTGTTGCAGGATGTTGCTTTACTTTACCGTACAGTCGCATGCTGCTATTTGCTCACAAGAGGAGATGTTGCAGTTGCTATAAACTCTTTGCCCTGGAGTTAGACACTTCTTTATTTATCTGCTCTGAAGTTCTTAATGTTTTCAACCCAAAGCAAGGAAGACTTCCAAAAGAAAAAAAGACTAGTGCAGGTTGCTTCATTCCAGTGCCTACTGAAGATATGGGGCAGAGCAATAGCACATTCCCCCCTGAAGGGATCCCACCCGGGGCCTGCTTAAAACTGTAGACATGATGCTGCCCCTTCCTTCTCCCATATGCAGCAGTCTGATTTTAGTCTCCACCTAAGAAACGTGGCAGGATGACACCACAGGAGAGAAATCGGGAGACAGTTGTCACCCTATAGCAGGAAGAGCCTGAACACAACCCTTCATGGCAGAAGAGATTTATTTTAAGGAAAGTTGCAGATCTTAAAATGTTGAAATAAAATTTACAAATATTGAAATGACTTTTGAAAACATTAAAATGCTAAAGCTTATGTGAGCTTTTAGCGATTGGATTTGGATCTACTTTAATCACCATAGCAATGCTGTGGTAGTGAAGATCATAGAAATGATGCTGTGCATTTTTGTCTCTGCTAGTTTAAATCAATGTAAGTATGCAGAGAATCTTTCTGCGTTATGAATAAATGCTGTTCAGGTTTCAACTGTAATATGAATCATTATATCCATACTGTGACAGTCTTTCTGTGATAGTGTACACAGAGCAGAGCTTTTTTTATAACCTGAGGTAGGCACCCCCAGGGGAACATAGCATCTCTTCACTCACATCTGACACGGGATGCCATGGTAATGCTGCATGTCCACTTAAAGTGGTTGTAAACCCTTCCACATACCCAGTGAAGTGACCATTCCCCGGTGATACACAGAGATGACACAAATCTTCCTGCATAGTTTATCTGCAGTCTTCTTTTCTCTACAGCTGTTCAAAGTGCAGAATTTATAAAGCTTGTCTGAGCTGTCAGAAAAAAAGAGGGTGGAGAGCTGAAGTTACTCACTGCATAGCTCAGAGAGGACAGTTCTTAAGACTGAGGGAAGGGACACACTCTCCCTTACACAGTGCACAGGAACAGAGCTGAGGTTGTCAATCAGTTGGAGGTCCCCTCCCCTCAGGCCTGTCGCGACAGGACAGGCAAAACAAGCTTGGGGCCCCGAGCTGGCCTGGGGCCCCAGCCGCACCACCGGCCACCGCTTCCTATAAGCTGCAGCCTGTAGTGTGACCGAGCTCCTCTTCCTTCCTTCTGCAGTTTGCGTGGTACAGGAGATTCAGTTTCCTGTTCCCGGCCGGACTGACAGGAAGTGCACACACTGAGTGCTCACTTCCTTTCAGTCCGGCTGGCCTGGAACAGAAAACTGAATCTCCTGCCGCGCGGTACGCGGTAGGGAGGGGGGTTAAAAAGGACACGGGGGGAGTAGTAAGGGGGGAGGCAGTCATCAAGACCTATTTAGTAATAAAAATATGGTAGCTTGCTGACCATAATAAAAACAATTACCATATGACTGTGATTCCTGTAGGTTTTGCGTGCGCGCGGGGGGGGGGGGGGAATTCCTTCAAACGGCCCTGCCTCCCCTGTCACATTTTTTTTCTTGGTGTCAGAAAAACTTGCCAGAAGTGATTCATGCTGATAGCAGAGGTACAAAGCAGCAGACAGAAATTACATTTAGTGCTCTTATTTGAGACAAGTACACACTAGAGAGATATATGCTTTGTTTATGTTTCATGTCTGAGGGTTACAACCACTTTATCTTACTGGCTATCCAACCTTCCAGTGAAAGCCTACCTTGCTGGCACACAAGCTCATCTTTTGTTTTTTTCATGCTGCAGGCAAAAAGCCACGCTTTGTTAGGCCAGGGTGCCTTTAGTCAGACTCATTACAGGCCCTGCCCCTGCCTCTTACCCAGCAGTTCGAAATGTCTCAGTTAGTGTTGGAAAGCAGCTAGGTCTGAAAAAGCAAGGGAGCGACCCTAAACTTGGGATCTGGATGTCTAGTAGGGTAAACACTTGGCCTCCCCCTGACTGACTGACCAGGGTTTATCTTTGGTGCCCCCCCCCAATTGTTTGGCAGGGCTGTGGACATATTGGTGTCTCCTACTGTTCTCCCCTGATTGGCTAACTTGAGCTGTGGATGTGTTGCGGCCAACTCCTGTCGCCCACGTAGATGACACTGTTAAATATGTTTCATCATTGCTATTAAGCTACTCCTCCCATCTCCCCCAACATGGAGTGGGGTACAGTTTGTGTTACTGAGCTGCCAGCTTTTAATGTGAATCAGTTGTCTGCTTTAAGAAAACTGAAAGTTTCTCCAACCTTTACTAGGAAAATCCTGACCGATGGGACGCTGTCATATTTGGGATCTACTGATTGGGTGTTGTCACTTTTGGACTCTACTGATGGGACAGTCTCACATTTGAACTCTTTTTGATGGGATTCTATCACATTTGGGCTCTCCTGATGGGATGCTGTCATGATTAGACTCTATTGATGGGACACGATTAAGTTTGATGATTCCTGATGGGACGTTATCATGTTTTGACTTTATCGATGGGATATTGTCATGTCTGGACTCTATGGGAGGCTGTCAAATTTAGACTCTACTGATAGATTGCTGTCACATTTGGACTATACTGATGGGAAGCTGTCTCATGTGGACTCTTTATGATGGGATTTTGGCATGTTTGGACTTTACTGAGGGAACGCTGTCACATTTGGATTCTACTGGTGGGACCCTGTAATTTTTGGACTCTATTGATGACGCGCTGTCGTGTTTGGACTCTACTGATGGGATGCTGTCACAATTGTACTCCTTCTGTTGGGGTACTGTCACGTTTGAATTCTACTGATAGTAAACTGTCATGTTTCAACTGTTTCCAATAAGATACTGTCAGGTTTGGACACTTTCTGATGGGACACTATCACATTTAGACTCTACTGATGGGATGCTGTCACATTTGGACTCTACTGATGGGATACTGTCATGTCTGAACTTTACTGCTGGGACGCTGTCGGGCTTGGACTCTTTCTGATTGGACGCTGTCATGTTTGGACTCCACTGATGGGATGTTGTTATGTTTGGACTTTACTGAGGGGACGCTGTCACATTTGGATTTTACTGGTGGGACACTTTCATTTTAAAATTCTATTGATGGGGCGCTGTCACGTTTGGACTCTACTGATGGGATGTTGTCATGTTTCAACTCTACTGATGGGACACTATCAAGTTTGGACTCTTTCTGATTGGACGCTGCAATGTTTGGACTCCACTGATGGGTCATAGTCACCTTTGGACTCTTTCTGATCGTATGCTGTCACATTTGTACTCTTTGTGATGGGTCACTGTCACATTTGAACTCTACTGCTGGTATACTGTCATGTTTCAACTCTTTCCGATTGGATAGTGTTATGTTTGGAACATTTCTGATGGGACACTGCCATGTTTAGAATCTACAGATGGGTTGCTGTCACAATTTGACTCTATTTATGGGAAATTGTTGCTTTTAGACTCTACTGATGGGTCACTGTCACATTTGTACTCTTTCTGATGGGACACTGTCACATTTGAACTCTACTGGTTGGATACTGTCATGTTTCAACTCATTCCCATGGAATACTGTTACGTTTGGACCTTTTCTGATGGGGCATTGCCATATTTAGAATCTAGAGATGGGATGCTGCCACATTGTGACCCTATTTATGGGAAATTGTTGCTTTTAGACTCTACTGATGGGTCACTGTCACCTTTGGACTCTTTCTGATGGTATGCTGTCACATTTGGACTCTTTCTTATCAAACCCCATGCTTCTGGACTCTACTGATGGGAAACTGTCACATTTCGATTCTACAGAAGGAATACTCACATTTGGACTCTATTGATGGGATGCTGTCACACTTGGAACCTTTCTGAGAGGAAACTGCCATGTTTAGAATGCTACCACATTTTGACTTCATTGATGGGACATTGTTGCTTTTAGACTCTACTGATGGGATGCTGCCACATTTTGACTTTATTGAAGGGACATTGTTGCTTTTAGACTCTACTGATGGGACACTGTCACATGTTGACTCTTTTTGAAGGAAAGCTGTCACATTTAAATGACATTATCAATCAATATAACAACACTATCAAAGTATTTCTGCGGTAGTATAAATGTGAAGACTAAGCAGTTCTTCCTGTGACACCACAAATCATATCGTGAAGACTTTATGAATCAATGTGCAGTAGAGGTGCAAGGGTTTTTCCTGTGATGGCACGAATAACTTAACCAAGCATCTCAGCATCTTCTCCCCACCATCAGCCTTGGAGGCGATGTGCAGCTTCCCTGTAGCAGCAGCAGCAGACACCGGGGGTGCTTTGCACAAGACTGATGGTGTGTTGGGAGTGAATGACAGCAGTGCCTTGTGTAAGAATGTGAATGAATGAAGTGTTGCTGGGCAGGTCTCTGTGTATAAGGGCATGGATGGATGACGGAGCTGGTGCTGGTGCAGGTCTCTGGATAAAGGGGGGATGGATGACGAAACTGATGCTGTGTCTGGATCTCTGAAGGCATCAGCATCCCTGCGGGCAGACAAGGGTTAATTCCTCCTGTATCGGTCCTGGCTGATTCCAGTAGCGCCTTCCCATGCTATGGGGAAGCAGCTGTTTTTTTTTTTTTTTTTTTTTGGGGTGGGGGGGTGGGGAAGGGATCTGGTCACACAGACACTGGAGGAGATAGACACACACACGCTGCCATAGCTGAGCATCTGTGATAGAGGCAGCCTGATCCCAGCTCTATAGGACATCGCTGGCTGCTGTGACTCTGCGGTAAGGTGTGGGGGTCCTGTCTCTGCGGTGCAGGGGGGGAGTGCTGCTGCTTCTATATGCCATCGCAGGCTCCTCTCCAGTGCAGAGTGTGAGCAGACTGGCCCTGCCTGCAGGTGAGTGTTGTAGGTGCATGCATGATCCCCATTGATCCCCCCCTTCCCCTCCTCCCTATGGCAGGCTCTGCATCATGTCACATCCATAGTGTTTGTCATTGTGCATGCTCCATGTGTGTGTGTGTGTGTGTGTGTGTGTGTCAGTGCCTATACCCTGTGCATATCACCCAACATCATCCATAGGTAACATGCTGTCTGCTCTGTGGTCCCATCAAACGTAGATCGCACATTTCACATCGCACAAGGCAGCTCCAACTGATTGCACATCTATAGTTTCTGTTTTTCTTTTTACAATCAGCTTTGTGCATTAAGTCATATGAGTATACAATGGTGCTCCTTGTATAATGTGGCTGCTACAGCAAGAAATACACTGCAGGGATGTCAGGGATTAATTGTCGGGGTATTTTTTTTTGAAGGGGAGATCTAGAATACTAGAGTTTGGAGGAGATTTTTTTATGTAGGTGTGTCTGAACAGCATAATAGTGGCATCAGAATTACAATAAAAAAAAAAAAAGTCTCATCAGCTTCATTGACATTTGCCTCCTTGGCATTCAGTTACACCACTTATGTGCTGGCTGTTGTGTCTGATGGTCCAGTTGGTGGCCAGGGGACATGTCTTCATCACATGCCTGCTACAGTAACTCATCTCAGTGTATATGCAGGGATTCCGATCGTTGGACATGTGACATTTATTGCACTCTGTATCATTCCTTCATAACATTCCTCTTTTATTCTTAAAGGGTTTGTATTATGTTTTTTTTAAAGGTTTTCACTGTTTTATAAAGGTTGTGTATTGTGCTCTGTACAGGTTTTGTATTATGGTTTATAAAGGCTGTGTGTTGTGTTTACAAAGGTTTTGCATCATGTTGGATCAAGGTTGTGTATTGTGATTTATGGATGTTATGTGTTGTGCTTTGTACAGATTTTGTATTGTGTTTTATAAAGGTTGTGTGTTATGTTTATAAAGGTTTTGTATCATGTTGGATAAAGGCTGTGTATTGTGTTTATAAAGGTTTTGTATCAGGTTGGATAAAGGTTGTGTATTGTGTGTTATAGATGTCATGTATTGTGCTTTATACAGATGTTGTATTGTTTTTTTATATTGGTTGTGTATTGTGTTTATAAAGGTTTGGTATCGTGTTGGATAAAGGTTGTATATTGTGTTTTAAAGATGTTGTGTATTGTGCTTTATACAGGGTTTGTATTGTGTTTTATATTGGTTGTGTATTGTGCTTTATACAGGTTTTGTATTGTGTTTTATATTGGTTGTGTATTGTGCTTTATACAGGTTTTGTATTGTGTTTTATATTGGTTGTGTATTGTGCTTTTAAAGGTTTTGTATCAAGTTGGATAAAGGTTTTGTACTGTGTTTTATAGATGTTGTGTATTGTGCTTTATACAGGTTTTGTATTGTGTTTTATAAACTTCTGCAGCTGTGTGTGTAAACACAACATCTATGCATTAATTATAGATAGGACATGTTTCTTAAACTGGCCATACATTATACAATGTTCTTATTCTATAGATTTACCTTCAACTATGTAGTGCAAGGACCTGCCTGATTGCATACAAATTAACAGTGTTTAGGTTTGACCTCATATTATATGGTTTTGGTTAATCGAAAGGAAAATTGTACAAGAAAAGTGTGTAATGTATGGCCAGCCTTATACAGATATGTTTGTGAAGTCAGGGTCCTGATAGGGATGCTTATCTATTATTTTTGTCTTATTTTGTATTTGTATTATTTTTTGTCTTGGTATTTGTATAGAGGACTATGGTCTCTCAAAGTATGCAGACATCCACTATCATGAGTTAAATGCATCCTTTAATGTAACATACAGAAACAGCCTTTAGAATAAAAATAAATAAATAGATGATAAAACAGTCACGTTAAATGATTTAAAATAAATAGAGAAAGAGCAATTTAAATGTATCACTTATGTAGCTGTCTGTTGGCTTAATAGGGATAAATGTGTAGATTTTCCCATTTAAGCTTACAGTCACCTAGACTTTTCTCCCTTTCATAGCTCTTAATTTGCGGCGTTATAATCCTTTGGCAGCCAAGAGTCTTAGATTCACCTGTGGCTGTATATGGTGTAAATACTGTGGCTGATTTACCAAAGCGGTTATTTTCACCCTGGCTTGTGTTCACTACAATGATCCAATCAGCTTCAGGTGATTTATTTTTTTAATCCTACAATTTGATTGGGTATTTGAAGTGAGCCCAGGCTAAAATGACCCCTTCAGTAAGCTAGCCCTATTGTGCCCACCACTGCTGGAAGTCCATAGCTACTTAAATGTTATATTGTGTTGGCTGTCATTGACACATAAGTCAAGACAGATGCCATTCATTGGCCACAGCTAAAATTGAGCAATTATTGCCCATTGCAAAAATCATAAAAATGCATTTTATTTTTATTTTTTGTGTGGAGGTAATCACATACATTATGATCCAGAGGCATATAAGCATGCAGATGAACTTTTGTATTGACTGATCTGGAAAATCCAAACTGCATTTTACTGTTCAGGGACAAATACTGAAATGTTACTGTATCAAATTTATCAGCATGTCTGCCCAACACAGGGATCGATGAAAGTGCATAGCTAGTAGAAACATTTGTCCTAAAGTCTTGTACTATTTATACAAGAAATAGGAAACACAAATCAGAGCTGAAGCATTTAATTATTTACATTTTTCAAGTGGTTACATTAAGTTTTTTAAACCTTTTTAAACACCTGTCTAGGTAAAACAACAGACTGCAGCCTTCTGCCAGTGATAAATAGGTGGGTCGCTCAGCCCTGCTCTATGCCCTACCATCTCTTCATCCTACCATAAATTGATACTTATGCCCCGTACACACGATCAGACTTTCCGACAACAAAACCGTGGAATTTTGTTCGAAGGTTGTTGGCTCCAACTTGTCTTGCATACACATGGTCACAAAAATGTTGGCCAACAATTACAAACATAGTGATGTACAAGACAGATGGTGAGTGGCACGGTGGTGTAGTGGTTAGCACTCCCACCTTGCAGTAAGAAGGGTCGCTGGTTCAAATCCCCACCACGACACTACCTGCCTGGAGTTTGCATGTTCTCCCTGTGCCTGCATGGGTTTCCTCTGGGTGCTCCAGTTTCCTTCCACAATCCAAAGACATGCAGGTAGGTTAATTGGCTTCTGTCTAAAACTTGGCCCTAGTATATGAATGGGGACCTTGGATTGTGGACTCCTTGAGGGTAGGGACTGATGTGAGTGTTCAATGTACAGGGATAAGGACAATTGTAGACACTCACTCAGGTTGAACTGGATGGACTGATGTCTTTATTCAACCTTACTAACTATGAAACTATGAGCCGATAAAAAGGAAGTTCTATAGTCATGTGATAGCTCCATTACGAACGCTAGTTTTACAAGACTGAGCGCTTCCGGCCCGTACTTGATTCCGAGCAAGCGTGGACTTTTGTGCAACGGACGTGTGTACACACGATCGGAAAGTTCAACAACAAACATTTGTTGGTGGAAAATTTGAGAACCTGTTAGCCAACATTTGTTGGCGGAAAGTCCGACAACAAATGTCCGATGGAGCATACACACGGTCGGACTTTCCGCCAAAAAGGTCACAGCCAACATTTGTTGTCGGAAAATCCAATCGCGTGTACGCGGCATTAGAGAATTTTACTAAAATTGCTATAAAGTTTGACTTGTATTGGAACCGTAACAACCATTTAAAGTAAACAATTTCCCCAACTTTAAAAATTGCAGGTAAAAGTACGGAAAAATTAAGATGTTCACATGTTTACTTGCAGTGTTTTTTCCTTAACATAAATAACTATTTTATTATGCAACATGCCTTTTGAACATGCTCGAAAATTTGACTACTCCAGAATAAGCCCCCTCCCTCCATGCATGTCATAGCCCTCTCCTCTTCTAGGCGTGTCTAATTACTGTCTGTGCTGGCTGAGCTCCTCCGGCCTTCCCTTCACATCTCTACAAACCTTTTTATGTAGCAGCCAGGAAAGACGCAAAGGAAGAAACTACAGAGCATCTTTTCTCAACCAGGGTTCCTCCAGAGGTTGCTAGGGGTTCCTTAAGAAATTTCTGCCTCTCAAATATATAGGCATTGATACCAGTAATATTATTAGGTATTTGCATCCAAGGCAGGCCATACATGGTGCGAATTCCCTTCCTGCAACCACACATTTTCATGACTCCCCCAATAACACAGACACTGCTGACAGGGAAATCCCTCCTGCTAAGCAATTAGCTGCTCCTGGTGCAGGCGGGCTCTAGCAGCCACTAGCGATAATCGCAAGAGAATCCGGCAGGCTGGTTTTACCCAAGTTAATCACCGATCAACTTGGTACATTCAACATGCCCATTAACTGTTCGAATCTCAGCCGGTTCCTGCTGAACCGGCCAAGATTTGAACCATGTCTGGCCAGCCTAAGACAGGCATTCTTCCCACTGTAAGGACATAAGGAGAATTCTTTCCATTAATCACCAGTGTATGTTCTTTCCACTGTCCACAAATTGCAAGGAGACTTCATTCCACTTACAACAAACGTAAAGAGAATTCTTCCCACTTACAACCAATGTATGTAAGAGCATTATTCACACTGACCACCATGCTAATGTACTGTGAGTTGTAGAAATTGTAATTAGTCATAGGGGTTTCCTGAGAGCTGAAAGTTATTTCAAGGGTACCGCCTCTGTGTTAAAAAGGTTGAGAAAGGCGACTAGAGTCTCATTTGAGTGGCAGCTCTAAGTCCACTAGGGCTGCTGACATCACATCTAAGATGGCGGTGCCCTGTGGCAGTCTTATGCGGCGTACACACGCCGGAATTTCCGATGGAAACAGTCCGATGGGAGCTTTTCAACGGATTTTCCGTCCGTGTGTATGCCCAACGGTCTTTTTCTGTCGGAATTTCCGACGGACTTTGAATTGAGAACCTGTTCTCAATTTTTCAGACGGAAAACCTTTCTATCGGATTTTCCGATCGTGTGTATGCAATTCCGACACGCAAAATTCCGACGCATGCTCGGAAACAATTTGACGCATGCTCGGAAGCATTAAACTTCCCTTTTATAGTGCTGTCAAACGTGTTTTATGCCGCTGTGTTATTAACTGTCGGAATTTGGTGTGATCGTGTGTAGGCAAGACAGTTTGAGCGAAATTCCGTCAGAATTCCGACGGGAAAACCATCAGAGCTTTTTCCGACGAGAATTCTGACCATGTGTACGCGGCATAACTGTTTTTGTGTATTTGGCGTTATAATCCTTTGGCAGCCAAGAGTCTTCCGCACAGCTTGAGCGGAATTCCATCGGAATTCCGTTGGAAAAACCATCGGAATTCCGTCGGAAAAACCGTCGAGTTTTTTCCGACGAGAATTCCGATCGTGTGTACGTGGCATTAGGGTGTTTTGATGTCTACACAAGGGATCCTTTTGCAGGCAAATAACATAATTAAAATACGTTAAATGCAGATACTGTATAGTCTTGTGGAAATACATGATCTGGGGACAGGGTCTCTTTAAGGATGTTTCTTTCTAAGTAAGACAAAGCAGACAATAACTGATTACTGATTGGTTGTTGGCATATATAACTGTGGTATAAAATTTTACCCCAAAACAATGTTAGAAAACAACGTTATAGCTCAACTCTCTTTCTGATGCATCTGTAGAGAAGCAATAGCAGTGATATAATGAACAATTAAACGGCGTTTGTTACCTGTATCATGCATATTCACACCCTGAAGTTTAGGGCATTTCCAGGACAGTGATAAAATAAGTCCTGCTGGTTCGGTTCAGTTTTACATTTAAATATTTTAAATTTATTTGGAGCACTTAGACCTCTCTAAAGGAAATTCTAGGCACCTAGAAATGAATGGTAATACAAAAAATACATAGTGGCCATTTTAATACATGGGGACAATGGAGGGGGAAAGGGGCAGATGGGCCGAAGAAAAGCACAACAGAATATATGTAAGGGTTTGTTTAAACCAGAGGCATGTGTTAAAGCATACACAGTTTTAACTTAAATACAGGTTAACTCTGTAGAAATGCAGTAACAGTTTATTAATGTAAATAGGAGTTTCCAATAAAGTTGAGTGCATAGCAATGCACAAAAATGTACCGTTTTAGAAGTATGATTTCCCCCCAATGGAAAATGCTCTGTTTATGGAATGTTCACCTTACAATTCTTGGAGCAGCTACACACAGTGGCATTACAAAGACACAGCTGTGACTGCATTTCCTACATAGCAAAAAAAACAAATAGCTAATGTTGTAAGTAATGCACAGATTACGTCAAAAGATTTTTTTGAACGCTCACTTGGTTCTATTTAATCCTTTATATCTCAAATCCAGAAGACCACTGTAGATGTCAGTTAGAGCTGGTAATTACTGGGTGCTGCTAAAGCAACTTGCTATCTGCATCCTGAACACAGGGGTTCCTGTCTCAGCACCTTCACTTTTCACAAGTAGGGATGGGCCCGGTGCTCGATGCGAACCCACGTTCGCATCGAGCACCGGGCGTTCGCTCGCTCGGCGAGCCCAGAACTATTTTGGCCGCTCGCATCACGTTGGTGTGATGCGAGCGGCCCCGCAATGCATTGCGGCCGGCGCGGCCGGCGCAGTGCATTGCTGGCTGATGATTGGCCAAGCATGCACTGTGACCCCGCATGCTTGGCCAATCACAGCCCCGGAATTTCGAAGAGCCATAATTGGCTACAGGCAGGACGCCTGTAGCCAATTACAGCTCAGGGGCTGTAGTACACGCCCCCCCCTATAAAAGGCCGCCACGCCGTCTGCGCCGGTCACATGCTGTTCCGGCGCAGATTGAGCAGGCTAGATCTGTGACACTGCTGCATTTAGTTAGTTAGAGAGATTTACTTACAGAGATTGAGTTAGATAGATTCAGTTACAAAGATTGATTAAGAAAGAGGGGCTTGTAGTGTGCTCGTGGCAGGCAGGCAGAGCTCCTATATTTTGTTCCCAGAAGCACCTATAGGACTTGTAGTGTGTTCGTGGCAGGCAGGCAGAGCTCCTATATTTTGTTCCCAGAAGCACCTATAGGACTTGTAGTGTGTTAGTGGCAGGCAGGCAGAGCTCCTATATTTTGTTACCAGAAGCACCTATAGGACTTGTAGTGTGTCCGTGGCAGGCAGGCAGAGCTCCTATATTTTGTTACCAGAAGCACCTATAGGACTTGTAGTGTGTTCGTGGCAGGCAGGCAGAGCTCCTATATTTTGTTCCCAGAAGCACCTATAGGACTTGTAGTGTGTTCGTGGCAGGCAGGCAGAGCTCCTATATTTTGTTCCCAGAAGCACCTATAGGACTTGTAGTGTGTTCGTGGCAGGCAGGCAGAGCTCCTATATTTTGTTCCCAGAAGCACCTATAGGACTTGAAGTGTGTTAGTCCCATTACACACAGACCTACATTTTCTTCCCAGAAGCACCTATAGGACTTGAAGTGTGTTAGTCCCATTACACACAGACCTACATTTTCTTCCCAGAAGCACCTATAGGACTTGAAGTGTGTTAGTCCCATCACACAGAGATCATATATTTTGTTCCCAGAAGCACCTATAGGACTTGAAGTGTGTTAGTCCCATTACACACAGACCTACATTTTCTTCCCAGAAGCACCTATAGGACTTGAAGTGTGTTAGTCCCATCACACAGAGATCATATATTTTGTTCCCAGAAGCACCTATAGGACTTGAAGTGTGTTAGTCCCATTACACACAGACCTACATTTTCTTCCCAGAAGCACCTATAGGACTTGAAGTGTGTTAGTCCCATCACACAGAGATCATATATTTTGTTCCCAGAAGCACCTATAGGACTTGAAGTGTGTTAGTCCCATTACACACAGACCTACATTTTCTTCCCAGAAGCACCTATAGGACTTGAAGTGTGTTAGTCCCATCACACAGACCTTTATTTCCTTCCCAGAAGCACCTATAGGACTTGAAGTGTGTTAGTCCCATCACACAGAGATCATATATTTTGTTCCCAGAAGCACCTATAGGACTTGAAGTGTGTTAGTCCCATCACACAGACCTTTATTTCCTTCCCAGAAGCACCTATAGGACTTGAAGTGTGTTAGTCCCATTACACACAGACCTACATTTTCTTCCCAGAAGCACCTATAGGACTTGAAGTGTGTTAGTCCCATCACACAGAGATCATATATTTTGTTCCCAGAAGCACCTATAGGACTTGAAGTGTGTTAGTCCCATTACACACAGACCTACATTTTCTTCCCAGAAGCACCTATAGGACTTTAAGTGTGTTAGTCCCATCACACAGAGATCATATATTTTGTTCCCAGAAGCACCTATAGGACTTGAAGTGTGTTAGTCCCATTACACACAGACCTACATTTTCTTCCCAGAAGCACCTATAGGACTTGAAGTGTGTTAGTCCCATCACACAGAGATCATATATTTTGTTCCCAGAAGCACCTATAGGACTTGAAGTGTGTTAGTCCCATTACACACAGACCTACATTTTCTTCCCAGAAGCACCTATAGGACTTGAAGTGTGTTAGTCCCATCACACAGACCTTTATTTCCTTCCCAGAAGCACCTATAGGACTTGAAGTGTGTTAGTCCCATTACACACAGACCTACATTTTCTTCCCAGAAGCACCTATAGGACTTGAAGTGTGTTAGTCCCATCACACAGAGATCATATATTTTGTTCCCAGAAGCACCTATAGGACTTGAAGTGTGTTAGTCCCATCACACAGACCTTTATTTCCTTCCCAGAAGCACCTATAGGACTTGAAGTGTGTTAGTCCCATTACACACAGACCTACATTTTCTTCCCAGAAGCACCTATAGGACTTGAAGTGTGTTAGTCCCATCACACAGAGATCATATATTTTGTTCCCAGAAGCACCTATAGGACTTGAAGTGTGTTAGTCCCATCACACAGAGATCATATATTTTGTTCCCAGAAGCACCTATAGGACTTGAAGTGTGTTAGTCCCATTACACACAGACCTACATTTTCTTCCCAGAAGCACCTATAGGACTTGAAGTGTGTTAGTCCCATTACACACAGACCTACATTTTCTTCTCAGAAGCACCTATAGGACTTGAAGTGTGTTAGTCCCATCGCACAGAGCTCCTCTATTTTCTTCTCAGCAGCACCCACAGGACTTCTAGTGTGTTAGTGGCATCACACAGAGCTCCTCTATTTTCTTTGCAGAAGCACCCACAGGACTTCTAGTGTGTTAGTGGCATCACACAGAGCTCCTCTATTTTCTTTGCAGAAGCACCCACAGGACTTCTAGTGTGTTAGTGGCATCACACAGAGCTCCTCTATTTTCTTTGCATAAGCACCCACAGGACTTCTAGTGTGTTAGTGGCATCACACAGAGCTCCTCTATTTTCTTTGCAGAAGCACCCACAGGACTTCTAGTGTGTTAGTGGCATCACACAGAGCTCCTCTATTTTCTTTGCATAAGCACCCACAGGACTTCTAGTGTGTTAGTGGCATCACACAGAGCTCCTCTATTTTCTTTGCAGAAGCACCCATAGGACTTCTAGTGTGTTAGTGGCATCACACAGAGCTCCTCTATTTTCTTCTCAGCAGCACCACAGGACTTCTAGTGTGTTAGTGGCATCACACAGAGCTCCTCTATTTTCTTTGCAGAAGCACCCACAGGACTTCTAGTGTGTTAGTGGCATCACACAGAGCTCCTCTATTTTCTTTGCATAAGCACCCACAGGACTTCTAGTGTGTTAGTGGCATCACACAGAGCTCCTCTATTTTCTTTGCAGAAGCACCCACAGGCCTTCTAGTGTGTTAGTGGCATCACACAGAGCTCCTCTATTTTCTTTGCATAAGCACCCACAGGACTTCTAGTGTGTTAGTGGCATCACACAGAGCTCCTCTATTTTCTTTGCAGAAGCACCCATAGGACTTCTAGTGTGTTAGTGGCATCACACAGAGCTCCTATATTTTCTTCTCAGCAGCACCCACAGGACTTCTAGTGTGTTAGTGGCATCACACAGAGCTCCTATATATTCTTCTCAGCAGCACCCACAGGACTACCGACTACAATGGCTGGAAGACCACCAAGGGGAGGCAGAGCGTGCAGAGCCAAGAACACAGGGCAGGCAGGCTCTGTTTCTAGTGGACGTGGCCGTGGACGTGGACGTGGTCGTGCATCGTCATCAGCACGTGGCCATGGGACACGCGCGTCTTTGTTTTCGGCAGCTGGACATGTGGAGCCGCATCATGCTGAAGGCTTGGTAGAATGGATGACCAAGCCCTCCTCATCCTCCTCATCCTCTCTCACCCAGGCTCAGGGTACTGACAGAGCATCATCAGCCACCCCTTCCCTAGACCCACCATGTCCTCCTGAGGAGTCCCCCGAACTCTTTGAGCACAGTGTTGGGTACATGCTCCAGGAGGATGCCCAACGATTCGAAGGCTCGGATGATGATACCCAGCTTGAGGAATCTGGCAGTACTGTTCCACCAGCTGCAGCTTACTGCCAGGTTTGCTCTAGTGGTGAAGAGGGAGGGGATGATGAGGTCACTGACTCCACGTGGGTGCCTGAAGGGAGAGAGGATGAGGAGGAGGACGAGGAGGAGGAGGATGCGGCGTCACATGTCCAACGAGGCAGGATGCCCCCTGGAGGCCAGTTAGAGGCCAGCACAGCAACTGTACAACACCGCAGAGCTCCGCCTGTGCAGGGCGCTGCCTCTGCACGTTATCAGAAAAGTTCTTTGGTGTGGGCCTTTTTTGAGACGCAGCAGATCGCACCACTGCTATTTGCAATATTTGTCTCAAGCGTATCTCGCGTGGCCAAAACATCAGCCGCTTGGGCACCACAAGCATGACCAGACATATGGCGACCTGCCATGCAGCTCGTTGGCAGGCACACATAAAAGACCCACACCAAAGAACTAAGCGGACCTCTCCTTGCTCCTC
Source organism: Lithobates sylvaticus (assembly GCA_028564925.1). Classification (NCBI taxonomy): domain Eukaryota; kingdom Metazoa; phylum Chordata; class Amphibia; order Anura; family Ranidae; genus Lithobates; species Lithobates sylvaticus. The sequence goes on along the minus strand of CM053027.1, from coordinate 563,622,768 downwards.
CTCAGCTGGGATCTCCATCCCCACTACACCTTCAGTCCTCTCTGAAAGCTGCTCTGAGAGGACTGAAGGTGTAGAATTAGGTGTGTCACAACCAAGTACTTGCAGTACACCGACGTCCGATTGCAGCAGGCAAATTTCCCTGCCCCAGCTGCTGGACCGTAGAAAGAAGTACACTCCCAGCCATCCACATGCCCAGCGGTTGAATGCTAGCCTGGCTAAATTGCTAGCACTTCAACTGCTGCCTTTTCAGTTGGTAGACTCGGCCCCCTTCCGTGAGTTTGTTCAATGTGCGGTTCCTCAGTGGCAGGTTCCCAAACGCCACTTTTTCTTGCGGAAGGCGATTCCGTCTCTCTACCGGCATGTGGAGGGCAATGTCCATGCCTCGCTGGACAGGGCGGTCAGCGGTAAGGTGCATATTACCGCTGACTCATGGTCCAGCAGGCATGGACAGGGACGGTACCTTTCTTTCACGGCCCATTGGGTCACTCTATTGGCAGCTGGGAGGGATGCAGGACAAGGTGCAGTAGTGTTGGAGGTTGTTCCGCCACCACGCCTCCAAAACGCGACTACTGCTACTGGTTGTGACACACCTCTCTCCTCCACCCCCTCCTCTTCTTCTTCCTCCAGTGCTCTGTCCTTGGAACCAGCGGTGCTCCGTAGGCGTACAAGGGGCTACGCAAGTACGCAGGCAAAAAGATGCCATGCCGTGCTTGCGCTGGTGTGTTTGGGGGACAGGAGCCACACTGGGCCAGAGGTTCTGGCAGCTCTGCAGGGGCAGGCCGAGAGGTGGTTGACGCCACGTCAGCTTAAGCCAGGAATGGTCGTTTCTGACAATGGCACCAACCTCCTCTCCGCCCTGCGACAGGGGCAGCTCACCCATGTGCCCTGCATGGCTCACGTCCTCAACCTGGTGGTGCAGCGGTTCTTGGGCAGGTTCCCAGGCTTACAGGATGTCCTGAGGCAGGCCAGGAAAGTCTGTGTGCATTTCCGCCGATCTTATAATGCCAGTGCTCGGCTGACTGAGCTGCAAAAGGAGCTGAACCTGCCCAAGAACCGCCTAATATGTGACATGCCCACCAGGTGGAACTCAACGTTGGCCATGCTGCAGCGACTGCACACGCAGCAGAGGGCCATCAATGAGTACCTTTGCGACTACGGCACCAGGACAGGGTCAGGGGAGCTTGGTTTTTTTTCCCCACGTCAGTGGAGCATGATCAGGGATGCATGCACTGTCCTCTCACCATTTGAGGAGGCCACGAGGATGGTGAGCAGTGACAGTGCATGCATCAGTGACACTGTCCCTCTTGTCCACCTGTTGGAGCATACGCTGCGTGGGATAATGGACAGGGCACTTGAGGCAGAACAGAGGCAGGAAGAGGAGGACTTCCTTGCCTCTCAAGGCCCCCTTTATCCGGACAGTGTTCCTTCTGTCCCACCCATCACACAGGAAGAGGATGAGGAGGAGGAGGAGGAGGAGGAGGAGGATTGTGTGAGCATGGAGGTGGAGCCTGGCACTCAGCATCAGCAGCAGCAGTCTTTTAGGGATGATGTACAGTCCCAACAAACCAGTGGACTTGTACGTGGCTGGGAGGAGGTGGCTGGCGATCATGTCATCCTCAGTGACCCAGAAGACTCCGGACCGAATGCCTCAGCTAACCTACGCTGCATGGCCTCCCTGATCCTGCAAAGCCTGCGGAAGGATCCTCGTGTTCTTCGGATCAAGGAGAGGGACCATTACTGGCTGGCCACTCTCCTTGATCCGCGGTACAAGGGTAAGGTTGCGGACCTTATCTTGCCGTCGCAGAGGGAGCAGAGGATGAGACATCTCAGGGAGGCCTTGCAGAAAGGTCTGTGCAACGCGTTCCCAGAAACTGGGAGGCTACAAACTCCTGGTCCTGGGCGACGAGTTGCTGAGGCTTCGGTCAGTGGCAGAAGGAGCGGTGGGGAAGGTGGACGTCTGACCGATGCGTTCAGACAATTTTTTAGTCCGCAGCCCCAAGGTATGATCGGTTCCAGCAACCATCGCCAGCGTCTGATATACATGGTGCAGGAATACCTTGGGGCAAGGTCAGACTTGGACACCTTTCCCACCGAAAATCCTCTGGCTTACTGGGTCCTGAGGATGGATCACTGGCCAGAGCTTGCACAGTATGCAATTGAGCTACTGGCCTGTCCTGCCTCCAGCGTTCTTTCCGAACGCACATTCAGTGCTGCTGGAGGATTTGTGACTGATCATAGGGTGCGCCTGTCCACCGCCTCGGTTGATCGACTGACATTCATCAAAATGAATCAGTCTTGGATCACCACCAGCTACCAGGCACCTGAGGCGGATATAACCGAATAATTTTTAATGTCACATCCCTTCAAGACTGCCTATGCTGATGCTGAGTGACTGTCCTCTTATGTTCACTGACTATCCTCTTCCTCCTCCTCAATGATCCATGCCACCACACCAGTGCCTAAGGCACAATTTTTCAGCCCCTGTTTAACAGGGGCGTGTACTTACAATTTTTTAAAAAAATGCTTCGCAACACGTGTGACTGCTGTGCTCCAAGTACAGTCTCTATGAGGGCCGTGTTGCAGTGTTGTGGCACCAGCACCAGTGCCTAAGGCACAATTTTTCAGCCCCTGTTTAACAGGGGCGGGTACTTACAATTTTTTAAAAAAATGCTTCGCAAAACGCGTGTGACTGCTGTGCTCCAAGTACAGTATCTGTGAGGGCCGGGTTGCAGTGTTGTGGCACCAGCACCAGTGCCTAAGGCACAATTTTTCAGCCCCTGTTTAACAGGGGCGTGTACTTACAATTTTTTAAAAAAAATGCTTCGCAACACGTGTGACTGCTGTGCTCCAAGTACAGTCTCTGTGAGGGCCGTGTTGCAGTGTTGTGGCACCAGCACCAGTGCCTAAGGCACAATTTTTCAGCCCCTGTTTAACAGGGGCGGGTACTTACAATTTTTTAAAAAAAATGCTTCGCAACACGTGTGACTGCTGTGCTCCAAGTACAGTCTCTGTGAGGGGTTGCAGTGTTGTGGCACCAGCACCAGTGCCTAAGGCACAATTTTTCAGCCCCTGTTTAACAGGGGCGGGTAATTACAAATCTTGATCTAATAGTTCACAGCAGGGCCCATTCCTGCGCCCACCAAGAGTAACTATGAGGGCCTACAGTCTTGTGGCAACACCGTCCACCACCACCGCCAAAGGCCCAATTTTTCTGCCCTGTTCATCAGGTGCTTGCAATTACAAATCTTGATCTAATAACTCACAGCAGGGCCCATTCCTGCGCCCACCAAGAGTAACTGTGAGAGCTTACAGTCTTGTGGCAAAACCGTCCACCACCACCCCCAATTTTTCTGCCCTGTTCAACAGGTGCATGCAATTACAAATCTTGATCTATTAACTCACAGCAGGGCCCATTCCTGTGCCCACCAGTCTTGTGGCTACACCAACATCTAATAGGGCAAATTTCTGCAGAGTATATACGCCAGGCCCCTACTTTCAAACATCCAACTTACAAACGACTCCTACTTGCAAATGGAAAGAGAAAACAGGAAGTGAGAGGAAATCTACCCCTAGGAAGGGAAATTCTATCCTGTTAGATTTAATTTGGGAAAAAGGTATCTCCTCTCTACTGATACTTTATCACCAATCCTTGTTTCAATTAAAACCCCACTTTTTCCAAAAACATTTGTCATTGGGACGGAAAGTTAGGTGACATGTTTTGAACAGATGTGCAAAGACAGCAAATGTTACAGGGGTGATAACCCCTCCCTATGTTCTCCAAAAAGCTTAAAAATAGATTTTTTTGGGATGGAGCTACACTTCATAATGTACCTGTTCAGATTCTACTTAAGAACAAACCTAAAGCCGCAAGTGGTTTTAAATGGCTTCTTTTTTTCCTTTACAAATGTCATTTTGTGCAAGGACAGTTCTAAACACGGGAAACACATGCCACTTCACAGGCATACTTTAGACACCCCCCAGGTACCATATTTAAAGGAAAATTTCACTTTTTTTTTTTCACTTTATGCATCATTAAAATGACTGCTCCCGAAAAAACGTTAGTTTTTAAAAGTTCTTTTTGCATTGATATATGTCCCCTGGGGCAGGACCCGGGTCCCCAAACCTGTTTTATGACATTAACATGCATATTGGCCGTTGTAATTAGCACTTTTGATTTCGAACGTTCGCGTCCATTATAACGTATAGGGTTCGAAAATTCGCGCGAACTTTCGGTCGGTTCGAAGGTTCTGGTGCGAACCGAACCCGGGGGTGTTCGGCTCATCCCTATTCACAAGTATATCTTGTAATATTTTCAGTGAATACAAGCATGGGTGTCTGCAGGTATGGGGCAGCCCCCCCCCCCCCCCTGGAATCAGGGATCGGATCAGGAGTGATTACCCCCATCACCCTTCTCTCTCTCTCTCACACCCCTCTGTCTTTTTCACCCCCCCCCTCTCTCTGTCACCCCGTCTGTCTCTCTCTGTCACACTCCTCTCTCTCTCACCCCCTTTCTCTCTGTCACCCCCCCCCCCCCACATGTATGCAGTTTCTGACAGTCTCTTGGGCCATGTATGCAGTCTCTGGTCATCTCTTGTGCCATGTCCACAGTCTCTTACAGTCTCTTGAGCCATGTATGCAGTCACTGACAGTCTCTTGGGCCTTGTTTGCAGTCTCTGACAGTCTCTTGGGCCATGTCTGCAGTCACTGACAGTCTCTTGGGCCATGTTTACAGTCTCTGACAGTCTCTTGGGCCATGTCTGCAGTCTTTGACAGTCTCTTGGGCCATGTCTGCAGTCTCTGACAGTCTCTTGGGCCATGTCCGCAGTCTCTGACAGTCTCTTGGGCCATGTCTGCAGTCTCTGACAGTCTCTTGGGCCATGTCCGCAGTCTCTGACAGTCTCTTGTGCCATGTCTGCAGTCTGACCATCACCTGTACTACGTCTGCAATCTCTGACCGTGATAATGTGATAATGACATTGTCGAAAAGGTCAGAGCAAGGGTGACCTTAAAATGATGCCCCCCCCCTGAAAAAAGTTCTGTGGATGCCCATGAATACAAGGCATTCTCTGATTGAACGAAGCAGAGATTGTGACATCATCCATCCCACCTCTCATCTCAACCAATCAGAGAATGTCTTGTATTCATTGAAAAGATGCAAGACAATATTTGAATGGTAGAGGTGCTGAGCGAATGACCTGCTGGGTTCATGGCAAGTCGCTCAAGATGTACTTGGAAAAGACCAGTGCCGACTGTATGTAGCATAGGCTACTACAGTGAATTTTTTACATTCCCTATTAGACAGAACCAAGCTGCACTAATGTAAGTTTGAACATTAATTCTTGGAGCTCAACTTTAGGCATAAAGAAACAAGAAATAGGAACATTATTAAAGATTTTTTTACTGTCTTGCCTTACAATTTTATATATGTCAAAAATGGAGGAGCCAGGCTCTCTGGATACATGTACAGTACATAAACATTTGAGCATGGTCCTTCACTTTAAAATTGACCTGCCTTGAAAAAATTTGTGGGGCTTCCATTGCTAAATGATGGGTGAGGGTGCATGTAGAACAGGGGTCTTCAAACTTCCTAAACAAAGGGCCAGTTTATTGTCCTTCAAACTCCAGGAGAACCAAGGAAAAAGGATCCCCCTTCGTTGGGACTTTGTAGGCAGCAACCACACATATGAATTTAGAAAATAATTTATTAGGTATACATAAAATCACTCGATCATATAATGACCCATGGTTAAAAGGACATAGAAAAAATACTACACATGTATACAAAACAGCGTAGACAAGACAAAAAACACAACAGGTTACATGGTATGCATGACAAAAAAATATAGTTGTTACTCTCCGGTATATAATGATCTCCGGTACCCGGCGCGTTTCTGGTTCAAGCGCCTTCGTCAGGGGTATTTAATAAGAGTATATGCAGTCATAATTTTGTCTTACATGTGAAATGTTCCACCATATAACTTAGAAAAATGGAACAAGCACTGCCAGCGTGGGTGTCAATAGATGTCCACCAAAAGCATCAAAAATGCACGATAATCTCAGAAAAACGTGAATTTGCCTATTCGATTTGCCTGGTGATAGCAAGGAGTCAAATATGGCGGATTGCCAAACAAGGTCTGTAAATTTTTAGGTTAAAGCACTATCCGAAGCCTTAAATATGGCTCCTGATCCGTATATAGCAGCAACACATTCCAAATCCTAGAGTATTAGACCTCCATATGGACAAAAAGGCCCTCTCTCTTTGCATCACCCCACTCTGCAGTGCTCCTAGCTTCGAACTTCGGGGGGGGGGGGGGGGGGGGGTGCCGCACTGTGGCTAGTGAAGTAGAAAATGTCCTGTTGTCAGAGGGAGTAAACCGTGCCCCATGATTATCATTAGGGGGCGTAATAGTGCCCCATCGTTGATATCAATGGGAGGAATAGTGCTCCATCAATTAGTGTCAATGGGTGGAATAGTGCCCCATTATTGGTGTCAATGGGAGGAAGAGTGCATCATCATGGGTGTCAATGGAAGGAAGAGTATGCTATCATGGGTGTCAATGAGAGAAAGAGTGTGCCATCATGGGTGTCAATAAGAGGAAGAGTGTGCCATCATGGGTGTCAATGGGAGGAAGAGTGTGCCATCATGGGTGTCAATGGGAGGAAGAGTGTGCCATCATGGGTGTCAATGGGTGGAAGAGTGTGCCATCATGGAGGTCAATGGGAGGAAGAGTACGCCATCACTGGTGTCAATGGGAGGAATAGTGCATCATTATTGGTGTCAGTATGAGGAATAGTGCCCTATTGTTGATGTCAGTGTCAGGAAATATGCCCCAAGGGCTGGATAAAAGCAAGCAGAGGGTCGTATCTAGCCCCAGGGCCACAGTTTGTAGACTGTCATTTTCATCCTTCCTTTGCCAATTGACAAGCACTAACTTGTAGTGAGCATTTGCATGTCTGATCAGTTTAGGATAAGGATGACAGCCTAAAGTGTCCACCTTCACAAATAATTCTGTTAAGGCAACTTCTACATCTATCCATGAATCAAACATAAAACAGTGCAAGGTATGAAGCGCCACAAAAAGAAAAATCAGTGGGCTGATCAAGCATATGGAAATACATTTTATTGCTGTATAAATTTCCAGCACGTTTTGAAAGCCTAAAAACACCCCCTCCTTTAGGGTTTGTGAAAAGAAATGTACAATATGCTGTTTGAAAAAAAGTCATTAAATTGCCCTACTGACTTTTTTTTTTAACCACTTGCTTACTGGGCACCTAAACCCCCTCCTGCCCAGACCAATTTTCATCTTTTAGCAATGTCACTCTTTGAATGACAATTGCACAGTCATACAACCCTGTACCCAAATGAAGCTTTCTTTTGGTGGTATTTTGATCACCTCTGGGTTTTTTATTTTTTGTTAAAAAAAAAAAAATACAGAATAAAAAAAATAAAAAACAAAATTTTATATTTTGTTAATAAATTTTGCAAACAGGTCATTTTTCTCCTTCATTGATGTACACAGATGAGGCTGCACTGATGGGCACCGATAGGCTGTATTGATGGGCACTGATTAGGTGACACCGATGGGCACTTATAAGGCAGCACTGATGGGCACTAATAGGCGGAACTGGTGGGCACTGATGAGGTGGCACTGGTGGGCACTGATAGGTAGCACTGAAGGGCACTAATAGGTGGCACTGATGGTCACTGATGGGTGGCAGTGATGGGCACTGATCGGCACTGGTAGGTGACACTGATAGGCAGCACTGCTAGGTGGCACTGATGAGGCACTGATTGGCACCACTGGTGGGCATTGATAGGTGGCACTGATTGCTGGCACTTATGTACTGGTGGGCACCGATTCGTGGCACTGTGGGCACTGATTCGTGACACTGGCAGGTGGTAATGGTGAACACATATGAAGCGGCTTTGTCTCTTCCTCTTCAGGACCGATGTCCCTTCAACAGAAGCTGGTGATCGGCTTTTTTTTCTCCTCGCGCTGTCAGCGTGATAAGAAAAAAAAAAAGATTACCAGTCTTCTGTTTACATCACGTGATCAGCTGTCATTGGCAGACAGCTTATCACGTGGTAAGGGGCCGCGATCGACCCCTTACTCCGATCTGTGATTACCCGTGTCTCATTGACTCGGGTGATCACAGCGCATGCCATGCGCGTCCTTCAGGGGGGCGTGACAAGCATGCAAAGGGGAGGACTTCTATTGACGGCCTTCCGGCAAAGCAGATCCACACTGTAGCCGTCATTCGGCTATATCGCGGATCTGAAGGGGTTAATGATGTTCCATTTTTTACTCTATTTTATGTTTGCACACAAGGTTCCCATGAGTACAACACTGGTGGCCCGGTTTGGTGGCAGACTTTTTAATGCCAGATCTGTACCTTGAACATAAGAACAATTAATCCATCGTAAGATTCAGAGCCACCCTTTCACCAAACTGTTCATATATATCTGTTCTGACAGATTTTCTTTAAAGAGTAACTCCACTTTTGTTGAGAAAAAAATATTCACCTCTGGGTGATCTATGTACATTGGGACATGTTACCAAACTTTGTTGCAGATTCCTACCTTTTGTTAGTCTGAAGAAATAGTTGTTTGTCTTTCTGTGTCTGTGTGCTAAGTGAATCTGTATGGGAGTGGTTTTATAATTATTAATCAGCTGCCGCATCTGCAGGGCTCTAGATAGGAAAGTTGCAGGGTCTGCATCCCTTTAGACATGATTTCCCCTTGGGAGTATCTCACCAAAAACAGTGGTTTTGTTGCAGGGGATGCTCAAATTCTAATTTGTATCTTAGTGCAGACTTCTGGAAAAATCAGTGAGCCAATCACACAAGCAGGAAATAACATTTCTGGGGGGGGCGTTCTGTACGCCATCTATGTACAGAATGCCTCCAGGTAGCCACATTGCATTGCATTTTACAGAAGGTTACAGAGCTGCAGATTGAAAAGGCAATTTTTAGTAACATTCAATTACAATATGACTTGTGTTACAATTGTATACTTAGTTTATATTATTATTTTTTTATTATTTGCTAATTTTTTTTCCCTCAAAATTGGAGTGACCCTTTAAACTGTTACGTTAACCTTTTTAGTTAGCCTTGTATTAGCCTTTTGAAATAAAGGACAGAAGCATTCTCTCTCGATAGCAGGCAGGTTCACTTCAGAGTAATGTACAAGATTACAGTGTACACCGGACCACAGCTGAAAGGATGTGGTGGTTACAAATATATTTCCTCAGCTTTTTATACAGAGATGGGTAAAATGGCTGACTATGTATGGAATGTCATCTTCTACAAATCATCTTTAACTAATTATTTCTACATTACATATGGTCATACTGACCACTAGATTATATTGTTATACTTAATCAATCTCATAGTGACACATCAGGGTGCTTTCCAAGTAGGGTTGTTGTTGCATTTTGCTCTTTCCCATAAAGAGGGCCAATGTACCACCAAGCTAGTCCAGACATCACTTGGCAGGACATTGTCTTTCGCAATATTTTCTAATACACAAAAACAGTTATGCCGCGTACACATGGTCGGAATTCTCGTCGGAAAAAGCTCTGATGGTTTTCCCGTCGGAATTCCGACGGAATTTCGCTCAAACTGTCTTGCCTACACACGGTCACACCAAATTCCGACGGTCAGTAACACAGCGGCATAAAACACGTTCGACAGCACTATTAAAGGGAAGTTTAATGCTTCCGAGCATGCGTCGAATTGTTTCCGAGCATGCGTCGGAATTTTGCGTGTCGGAATTGCATACGCACGATCGGAGAATCCGATAGAAAGGTTTTCCGTCAGAAAAATTGAGAACAGGTTCTCAATCCAAAGTCCATCGGAAATTCCGACAGAAAAAGACCAATGGGCATACACACGGTCGGAAAATACGTTGAAAAGCTCCCATCGGACTGTTTCCATCGGAAATTCCGACCGTGTGTACGCGGAATTAAGAACATATGAGAGGGGGAACTCCAGACTCCTAAGAACCAATGAAATATATATATATAATTCAATAATAAGGGGAACTCCAGACTGCAGATATTCAATATCTTAACAGAACAAAGATATTATTGGTTTCATGGCCATCCAAAAGCGTTCCCTGCACCACAGCTTCACCTGAAATAACACAGGGATCATTAGATTTATTGGTAGCTGTAATGTTATATGTTACTTTTAAGATTCTCCATTTTTGTCTCTCATGCATTGAGTTTTAGCTTCATATACATGTAGCGCCAATAACCCTCTGCAGGGTGGCTATGAATTTCTGTGCTTACCAATTACCTCCTCCTTGCAGCTTCGTACGTGGCCCTCCTCCGAAGAGTCCTCCCCTGGTCGCTTATTGAGTTGCTGTGCCTCTCCAATCCTGAGAGGGCACTGGGACACTTCAGAATCCTCCTTCAGTTACTGCGCCTCGAACTAGCCGGTTCCGAGGCTCGGAAACGGATGGATCCCCACCCCAGACCATGAGGGCCTCTGGAGCTGGTCAGGATGATGGGGTACGGGGTCAGCCGACACTCCCAGACCGAGACCCTTCACGGGGTTGGTCCCGACCGGAACCAGAACCGGAACAACACCAAAAAACTCCCTACACGTGACCTCAGCACCTTAAGTACCCCTTCCCGGAATACACAGCGGGGCCAGACGTGCCCACTGATTTGCTCTGGGAAAAGATTGGTACCCAATGTGTCCAACCAGACTGCGTTCTGAGCCTGTCACAGGTGCTCACCTCACCTATGACCAGGCAGAACTCTAGTACAGCCCCGCCAAACTGATGCCAAAGTATAACCTAGAATAATTAACCCCAAACTCAATTACAATTCTGGAAAAAACTAAATTTACAAGAATAGCGCACACTTTGAAAAAGTGTCGGCGCTACATACAAATGAAAGATAGAGGAGCTGCATTTATATTTAATTCACTAAATTTTCTGTAGACATTGAACCTTACCCAAAACTATTACCAAAATATATATTTCTCATGAAAAATGGACAAGTGGAATATGAGTATTTGGGTTCTGATTGTTAGTAAGTATGTGGAATGCATTTTTGCAGAGATCTACCATCTATCACAGTTAACATTCTCTTCACTTTTCTAAGCACGAATAGTACAATAATTTATCTTACCGGTTTTCATGCTACATATCACACGTTTGAGCAATGCATGATGGGGCTTGCAGTTCCACATTAAGCAATTCATACATGCAGGCTTATTCAAAAAAATAAAAGAATGCTTTGTGCCCATAGCAACCAATCATGATCCATCTCATTTTGTTCCTATGTCAGTAAATTGAACTCTGATTTGAGACTTGGATTACTTCTGTTGCAGTTAGTGCTTTTCTCCTGGCACTGTCTAGTACGTGGGCCAGTGGAGTCAAAATATAAAGACATACCACAATAAGATATGCATGGAAACACAAGGTTAAGCAGGTCTCCTAGTGGAAATTCTGAGTGGGTTGGCTGGAAAATTGCAGAAGATTCTCAGTTCTTAGGCTGGTGGCATCATTACCTACCTATGTAATGCTGGCCTAATATGCACTGTGGAGTGTATGTGTCAGCGGAGCTGTCAGGGACTTTTCAGGGATGTGTGTCGGTGACCCAGCTTGTGGCCTCCTTGTACCTTGGTAGAACCTCCTTACCTAAAGTATTAATGGAATGTACGATATATTGATATATGAGCAAAGAGATAAAGGCTTTACCAGGTGATGTAAACCGCATTTTTGTCTTTACAGTGTCCGAATGGATGTGAAGGAACCAGAGGAGCTGGGCAGTCCCCAGCCGGTCACAATTCAGGCCTTTGCAAGTGGCTCCACTTTGCATGGCATTGCTCACATCTTCTCATATGAACGCTTCTCATGTCGGCGTATGCTCTGGATTTTGTGTTTCCTTGGCTCCTTGTCTCTTCTTCTATTTGTGTGCACTGAGAGGATCATCTATTACTTTGATTACCCGCACGTCACCAAACTGGATGAGATTTCCGCTGCCAGGATGACCTTTCCAGCTGTGACCTTCTGTAACCTCAATGAGTTCCGCTTCAGCCGAGTGACAAAGAATGACCTTTACCATGCGGGGGAGCTACTGAGCCTGCTCAACAACCGGTGAGAGTAACTCCATAAGACACGTCAAACTTTTTGCTTATGTATTTACTTTTATAGTAGTTTCCATTCACATACACCTTCTCTCTTCTACAGCAGAAGCTATTTGGCCCATGCAGTAGTAAAGCAATAGAGATAGCAAAAGCTACTAAGCCAATGGCCCCAGCAGGACCTAGAAAATCTGAGTTTTACTCAAGAATGTTTGTCTCTTTCCACCATAGCAGCAAGGGATGCATAATTGTAATCAGTTAAAAAGAGAGATCAGAAAGCCATGCACATAAGTTTATGATACCAGCAAAGCAACAGCATATCCATACCTCCCAACTGTCTCTCATTGGCAGGGACTGTCCCTCTTTGGGAACCAAACCTCTCTGTCTCTCTTTCCTTCTCAGTTGTCCCTCATTTTGGACAGATGTGTAGGCCTCTATAATAAATGCATACCTCCCAACATTTTGAGTTGGGAATGAGGGACACCTACTTGCAAACGTATGTAGGCATAGCACACGCCCCCCTGACACGCCCCCTTAAAGGAGAATTAACCCAAAAAAAGGTTAATTCAATCCACAATGACTTTTTTTGTGCCACTCCTATTCCTTTATATTGGATTTTAACATTTACAAATGCAGCAATTTTGAATTTAGATGAACGGTTTAGCACTGGGAGACACTTTTAGAAAGATAAAAAGTGTTATATACAACTATATGGATCAGATCAAAATGAGGGACAAATGAGGGGGAAAGAGGGACATTGGTCCAAATCAGGGACAGTCCATCGAAATCAGGGACAGTTAGAAGCTAAGTGAATGCAATACTTAACTACCAAAATTGTTACACTACACTAAACCTTTTTTACGCCAGTACAAAGGAAACATAGGAATTGATTTACTAAAGGCAAAAAGACTATGCACTTTGCAAGTGCAGTTGCTTCATATTATTATGCTTCATGCAGTTATTCATATTAGTAAGTGAGTAGAAGCTTCACTATGCAAAGAATAGCCAATCACACGCAAGGAAACTAAAAAAAATCTGAATTTTTCCTTGCACGTGATTGGATGATGGAAGTCAGCAGAGCTCTATCACATTTACTAAGCTCTGGAGAAATTGCACTTGCAGATATATTGGATGTTAAGTTAATATCGTCTCAAAAAACACATCTGGCATATGAGTGGTAAACACTTAGGGTTAGATTTTTGTACAATTCTCCTTTAAGGGGCATGGCAGGGGCCGTGTCCTATGCCTGCATACATTTGCTGCTAGGTGTCCCTCATTCCCATCTCAAAAAGTTGGGAGGTATGTAAATAGACTGTGCACTTTGCAAGTGCAGTTGCTCCAGAGCTTAGTAAATGAGGTAAAGCTTCACTTTGTAAAGAATACCCAATCACATGCATGGAAAATAAAAAAAAACAGCATTTTTCCTTGCACTTCATTGGATGATGGAAATCAGCAGAGCTCTCCCTCATTTACAAAGCTCTGGAGCAATTGCACTTGCAAGGTGTAACTGCACTTTACAAAGTGTACGGTCTATTTGCCTTTAGTAAATCAACCCCATAGTAATGAAAAAAGCACTTGTGGGTTTAACCCAGCCTTTTTCCACCAGGTCGTCCAGGCACCCTGGGGTGCCTTGAGGTTTCTTCAGGGGTGCCTTGGGGAAATGCCTAAAAATTGATCAAAAATTGTATACAAGCCAGCAGGTGAATCAAGCCTGCCTTTCAGTTACACAAAGCCACAGGTTTTCATTATGCACCATTACGACTCTATAGACAATGGCATTCTAACAACCAATAACTTTATCAGTTGATAAGGAGGATGTCTGTTGCCTCCACGACATCCTTGTTTGACCCTCCTGTGGCTCTCTCCCTCAGCACTGGAGTGACATTAGCTGACTGATGGAGAGAATTTGAGGGAGAAGAGAAACATTGGAATACTAGTCAGTACCAGTGTGCAAAAGTGTATTTGCTTGAGAAAAATAAATCACCTCTGACGTTGGGTGTCCTACATGTGGATGTTGCTGCATTAAGTAAAGCTATTAGAATGTTTTTTTTCCGTTTTAGAATGGAGGGCCTTGAGACTATCCATAATTTTAAAGGGTGCCTCGACTGAAAAAGGTTTAGAAACACTGGTTTAGCCTAGCATTTTTTGCCTATCAATTCTTCATGTAATGGGAATGTGGCAGGGGTGTGTCCTTTGCCAACACACGTTGTGCTAAAGGATGTCCTTCTTTTCCATCTCAGAAAGTTGGGAGGTATGCCATGCGACTTCTATGGCACTCAGCAGCAAAAGGGCCCAATACTGTTTGGTAATTAAATGATTTTATAAGTACTGATAGCATTGGGCAAAACATTTTGGATGCTACAGTTTTATTATTTTACATTGGCACTGTAGTTCATAGTTCATTGTTGTATTAGAGCTTAGAGGGATACAGGTCTGCAGGGCTACAGAGAAAGCGGAGTCCGCCTCGTCTGAAAGGGGCCTTAGAGCTCAACGGACAGATCTCCCGCTGAGCCGGCGGACAGAGGCGGGCTCCGTGCAAGCGGAGTCCGCCTCGTCTGAAAGGGGCCTTAGAGCTCAGAGAGATACAGGTCTGCGGGGCTACAGAGAAACTTTGTTATTGGGCTCTGTCATATAGTTATTCCTATGTCTTTTACTCCAAAAATCATTCTGCTTTAATTATTTTAATATCATATCTATTACATGACCGGTATGAAAAAATATCATCTCCTAGTTTTTTTTTTTTTTAGTCTGTGGTTACTGTTTTTTTAAAACAGAGATGTTGGAGTTATCAGCTAGCATTGGTCATCAGAGCGATCAGTGATCCCTATGTTCAGGTCTGTTGAGATCTGCTAAATTTGCTATAGAATACACCATAGTTCAGATGAAAGGGGAGTAGAGTATATATTGCATAGCTCCCAACTGTCCCTGATTTCGAGGGACTGTCCCTGAATTCGAGCAATGTCCCTCTGTCCCTCATTCCTCCTCATTTGTCCCTCATTTTAGTCTGATCTATATAGTTGTATATAAAATGCACTATTTATCTTTCAAAAAGTGTTTCCCAGAGCTAAACCTTTTATCCAAATTCTAAATTGCTGCATTTGTAAATTTTAAAAGCCAATATAATGGAATAGTAGTGGTAAAGAAAGTCCTTGTGGATTTAATTAACCTTTTTTGGGGGGTTAATTCTCCTTTAAGGGGGTGTGGCAGGGGGCGTGTCCTATGCCTACATACATTTGCTAGTAGGTGTCCCTCATTGTCATCTCAAAATGTTGGGAGGTATGTATATTGTCATATGTAAAAACACTGCTAAAAAGTATATACAACCTCAGTAAATACCGTATATACTCGAGTATAGGCCGACCTGAAGCTGAGGCACCCAATTTAACCACAAAAAACTGGGAAAACTTATTGACTCGAGTATAAGCCTAGGGTGAGAAATGCACAGCTACTGTAAGTGGAAAAGATGGTCAACAATGCCTATTTGCAGCCTCACTGTGCCCATTTGCAGCCATAGGTCCTCCAAACTTAAAACTCAATATTTAAGGGTTTCTAGATGCCCCTTAGCTGCAGCCAAAATTTGGGGTTTCTGGACCCAAAGGGTCCCGAAAAGACATTGCTGCAGATGGACACAGTTGACCAACTTTGGGGCCCTGTATCTCGGGGCCACTTAGTGCTAGGAACCCCAAATTTGGTGTGCAAACCTAGTGGACTAGTACTACAACTATATCCAAAGCTGGGGTTCCTAGCACCATAGCACCAAGTGGCCCCGAGATACGGGGCCCCAAAGTCGGTTCGGAAAATGTCAAGCACTTTTCTGCAGCAGAGAATTACATTTTCCGAACCGATTTTGGGGCCCTGTATCTCGGGGCCACTTAGTGCTAGGAACCCCAGCTTTGGATATGTTGTAGTGCTAGTTCCACTGGGTTTGCACACCAAATTTGAGATACAGGGCCCCAAAGTCGGTTCGGAAAATGTAGTTTTCTGCAGCAAAAAAATGCTTGACTCAAGTATAAGCCAAGGGGGGCATTTTCAGCACAAAAAAATGTGCTGAAAAACTCGGCTTATGCTCGAGTATATACGGTACTACAGGGAATATCCTCAATGCACTACTAAGTTATTTTCTTGGTTACAGACAAGAGCATTGCTGGGGCCCGGGGCGCAGGCCGCAGGTCTTCTCTTGCAGTACTTGTTGCTGTCACCCCCAGAATTATCCTGTACATAAACATCTGTCAATCCTTGTTAATCTTTGGTTCTGAGATGTGTGTATCTTGTTTAGTATATCCACTTTCCCATCCTTACCAGCAACTGTATTCTCCCTAACATTTCTTTATAAATCAGGGATTTTAATGAATTGCTAGATTTCTATGTTTACCTGTACATTGCAATGGCTAGTACTTTTTCACTTATGTGAATTCTGCAACTTCCAGCAGGCTATTACATTAAATACATTTCACATAACCTTAAAGAAATGAATAGACCTTTGAAACTCTGGGCCAAAAAAGCTGACAAATACTTGAAATATTTGTTTAAACCAGCGGTCACATTTGACCACATTTCCCAATGCTGCTCCGCAGGCAGGACGGTGTCACAGCTAAAGGTTCCGACCGGAAATAAAATTACAAATATGACCCAATGATTTTTTTGTAATAGTAATAAAAGGCATCAGTATAAGATGCGGTGGAAGCAGTGGCATTTCAAGGTTATTTTGGGTATCCTTCTGCATAGCTCCCAACTGTCCCTGATTTTGGGGGACTGTCCCTGATTTTGGGGGACTGTCCCTGATTTGTCCCGCTGTCCCTCTTTCCCCCTCATTTGTCCCCCATTTTGGTCTGATCTATATAGTTGTTAATAAAAATACACTTTTTATCCTTCAAAAAGTGTTTCCCAGTGCTAAACCTTTCGTCCAAATTATAAATTGCTGCATTTGTACATTTTAAAAGCCAGTTTAAAAGGAATAGTAATGGTAAAAAAAAGTCCCTTGTGGAATTAATTAACCTTTTTTTTTGGTTAATTATCCTTTGTGGCAAGGGGTGTGTCCTATGCCTACATAAATTTGCTAGTAGGTGTCCCTCATTTCCATCTCAAAATGTTGGGAGGTATGCTTCTGGGTGCCATGGTTCTTTGGACTGGTGCTAGTGTTTGGGTACCCTAGGTCTTTAAGGCCCCTAGGAACATCCTTGTTTGTGGTTTTGGTTTAAAGTGGTTGTAAACCCTCACATATACCCAGTGAAGTGACTTGGCTTCGGGTGATACATAGAGATGAAACAAACCCTCCTACATAGGTTGTACCTGTTTATCCACAGTCATCAGCTCTATCCATTTTGTTTAGGTACAGCGCCACACAGCCGCGCAATTGTCAGTTAAAGTAACGCAGTGCTGTATCCCAAAAAAATGGCCTGGTCATGAAGTGGGGTAAATCTTCCGGAGGTCAAGTGGTTAAAGACATTTTTTGTCATGAATACTATGGGACCATTGTGGGCTCAGTGGGTGAGGTTGTTCCAGAATATAATTGCTTCCTCTCTGACATTTAGATTCTTACTACCAGGGCTTTTTTCCAGTGGGAACGCGGGGTAATGCAGTTCCGCCACCTCCAGAACTGAATGTATGTAATGGCAAGGAGTGCTGGGGTGTGTTGGAGGGTCTATTAATACTGGCTGCTGAGGGATCTATTGTTCCTGGAGGGGATCTATTTTTGCGTGGCGGTCTATTGTTCTTGGGGAGGTCTATTGTTGCTGGTGGGGATCTATTGTTTCTGGGGGGTTAATTGTTTCTGGAAAAGATCTAGTGCTGAGGGAGGAAGTCTATCGTTGCTGGCTGCTGGAGAGTCTATTGATGCTGGCTGCTGGGAGATCTGTCGTTACTGCTGGAGTGGTATTTTGGTGTGGGAGTCCATTGTTGCTGGTGGGTCTATGGTTTTTGGGTGAATCTATTGTTGTTGGGGATCTATTTTACTACTTTTCTCGTTATTAACAAATTCTATTAAAATTATTCAGCACCACAAAATTCTACTTGGCTCTTTATTCTCTAAAAGAGAATGAAAGGTTGGTAGGGAGGGTGGAAATAAGAAACGGTGCTCAGAGGTGGGTAGGAGGCGGATACAAGGGGTGACTCAGAAGGGGAGAGTTCCTGCTCCTATACTCTGAGATAAAAAGCCCTGCTTACTACCATGTGGTCTTGATACCGGTGTACAGGACAGGACTGTGTTTATTGCTCATTGTGAAATTATGGCAAGGGTGTTCATACATTTAAAGCGTAACTCCACTTTTGCTGAGAAAAAAACATTCCCCCCTGGGTGATCTATGTACATTGCAAGGATTATAACTACCTTTGTTGCAGGTTCCTACCTTTTGTTATTCTGAAGAAATCCATGTGTGTATGTCTGTGCCTCTAATGGGTCTAATGGGTGTGGTTTCATAATTAACTATCAGGTGTGCAGCTGCAGGGCACCAATGAGGAAAGCTGCTGGGCCTGCATCCCTTTAGACATGTTCCTATTGGAAATATCTCACTAAAAATAAAAAATTTTGTTGCATGGGATGCCTGAAATTTTTGTTGCATGGAATGCCTGAAATCTGACTTGTATCTTAGGCAGACTTCTGGCAGAATCAGTGAGCCAATCACACAAACAGGAAATGATGTTTCTGGGGAGTGGTCAGTACACATTCTATGTACAGAACAACTCCATGTAGCCATATTGCTTTGCATTTATAGAAACTTACAGCGGCTGCAGATTGAAAAGGAAATTAAATTTTTAATAACATTTAATTACAATATGACTTGTATTGCAATTGTACACGCTATATTATTTTTTCTTTATTTGCTTTTTTTTTCCCCACGAAAGTGGAGCTACCCTTTAACCACTTGCCGACCGCTGCATGCCAATATACATCGGCCCCTTTCAGAGGCAGGGATAGCCGCCGCTTATAGTGTGACCGTGCCCGCGGGACCAGCAGACTCGATGTCCACCGGTCTCTTGGCGATCGCGTCACAGAGCCTCAGAACGGCCTATTTAGACAAGGCATTTCCCCGTTCTGCCTTGTGATATGACAGAGATCACTGCTCCCTGTCACCCGGAGCAGTGATCACTGTCATTTGACTAGTAGCCCATCCCCCACACAGTTAGAATGACTCCCTAGGACACACTTAACCCCTTCATCACCCCCCCTAGTGTTTAACCCCTTCCCTGCCAGTGTCATTTATACAGTAATCAGTGCATTTTCATAGCAGTGATCGCCGTATAAATGACAATGGTCCTAAAATAGTGTGAAAAGTGTCCGATGTGTCCGCCATAATGTTGCAGCCCAGATAAAAATCGCAGATCGCCGTCATTACTAATAAAACAAAAATAATATAATAAAAATGCCATAAAACTATCCTTTATTTTGTAGACGCTATAACTTATGTGCAAACCAATCAATATACGCTTATTGCGATTTTTATTACCAAATATATGTAGAAGAATACATATCAGCCTAAACTGAGGGAAAAAAATAGTTTTTTTATATATTTTTTGGGGGATATTTATTATATCAAAAAGTTAAAAAAAAATTTAAAACTTTTTTTGTTTATAGCGCAAAAAATAAAAAACGCAGAGGTGATCAAATACCACAAAAAGAAAGCTCTATTTGTGGGGAAAATAAGTTTTGTTTGGGTGCAACGTAACCACGCAATTGTCAGTTAAAGTGACACAGTCCTGAATACGCAAATAGTGCTCTGGTCAGGAAGGGGGTAAAATCTTCTGGGGCTGAAGCGGATACTATGACCATGCATTGTAGTATAGATATAAAAGGAAACGGTATTGCATGTGTGTCCGTGTGTCTTTTATCCAGCAAAAATTGGCCTCTTCAGTGCTCTGCTTATGTACAGATGGGGGGGTTTAGGCACATGATAAATATGTTTGTGTTGAGGCCGACAGCTGCTAATTTATGTGTTGCCAAAGCCCTTTTGCTTCCCTTGAAGAGGTTTGGCGTAGAGCACAACCTGGCAGACCCGCGGAGCATATAGGCTGAAAGGGAAGAGAATTGTTTAAGACTCAGAAGAGCTTCAAACCTACCCTATTGATGTGCTAACCCCTCTATTCCTTTAGTAACACCCGTTATATAGTATATCAGTTTTCAGTTTTCTATCTAATGAACATTTCCATTGAATAGTGATCATCCTTAATATTTCCACAAACCCTTAAACACTGCTTATGATTAGATTGTCAAATTAATTTAATTCAATGCAATTTATAGCGAGAAGAAAACAAGCCTACAATGTAACAAATGAAACACTCATAATAATAACTGCATTAATGTGCTCAGTGCAGTCACAAAATCAATATATGTCCTGGGGGAGAGTATTATAACACAAAGAAAAACACCTTGACATAAAGACAGAAATGCAGGCGTAAAAGGAAGGACAAATGTTCACTGATTAAACAAAAAAGGACTGAGCATGATTATAATGATGTGAAGGCTTTCTATCATATCACAAGGAAAGTAAATGTGCAATTGTACATCGAACAATAATAAAAAGACAGAGAGAATGATTGTAGAGAGAAGATGGAATGACAGCAGTTATTAAAGTGGAGCAACGAAGCCTGCCCCTCGGAGTCCTAGGAACAGACAGCAGCAGGAAAACAGCGACTAAACCCGTGTTGGCATTAGCTGGTTTTAAAGCAGAGTTTTAATGGAACTTCCTCTTTTCGGAATCCCCCCCCCCCCTCCGGTGTCACAGTTGGCACCTTTTAGGGGGGAGCAGATACCTGTCTTATGCCCCGTACACATGGTCGGATATTCCGACGGAAAATGTCCGATCGGACCATGTTGTCGGAGAACTCTGCCTTGTGTGGTCTCCATCGGACTTTTTTTTTTCCGACGGAAAAAATTTGAGATCCTGCTCTCAAATTTTCCAACAACAAAATCCGATCAGATTTTTTCCGATCGTGTGTAGAGAATTCCGATGGACAAAGTGCCACGCATGCTCAGATCAAATTATGAGATCAAAGCTATTGGCTACTAGCCTCTACATAGTTCCGTCATACGCAACAAATGTCACCACATTCAGAATGATCAGATTTTCCGACAACTTTGTCCGACCATGTGTATGCAACACCAGTGTAGGACAAAATCCGTCGGAAAAAAATCTGACGGGTTTTGTGGTCGGAATTTCCGACCGTGTGTACGGGGGCTAATACAGGTATTTTGCTCCCACTTCTGGGCATAGATAGCCGAGCCACCAGCGTGTATTTACGCCACTTTGGGCGCCTTCTCCGTCCCCCCGCTGTTTTCTGGGAGAAGACAGCAGGGACCAGTTGCATCGCGCAGCTCGAGTCGCGCAAGCGCAGTAGGGAACCAGGAAGTGAAGCTGCAAGGATGGCGGCGCCTGGACCCGAGAGCCGAGGGACGGGTCGGCTTCAGGTGCCGACATCGCGGGCGCCCTGGACAGGTAAGTGTCCTTATTTTAAGTCAGCAGCTGCAGTATTTGTAGCTGCAGACTTTTAAAAAAAATTAAATTAGGCGGAACTCCGCTTTAACCACTTTCAGACCGGACCATTTTGCTGGCTTAAGACCAGAGCACTTTTTGCGATTCGGCACTGCGTCGCTTTAACTGAAAAATTACGGGGTCGTGCAATGTGGCTCCCAAACAAATTTTACGTCCTTTTTTTCCCACAAATAGAGCTTTCTTTTGGTGGTATTTGATCACCTCTGTGGTTTTAATTTTTTGCGCTATAAACAAAAAAAAGAGCGACAATTTTGAAAAAAAACACATTATTTTTTACTTTTTGCTATAATAAATATCCCCCAAAAATATATAAAAAATTTTTTTTTTTCCTCAGTTTAGGCTGATACATATTCTTCTACATAGTTTTGGTAAAATAAAATCGCAATACGCGATTATTGATTGGGTTGCGCAAAAGTTATAGCTTTTACAAAATAGGGGATAGTTTTATAGCATTTTTATTAATAATTATTTTTTTTACTAGTAATGGCGGCGATCATCGATTTTTATTGTGACTGCGACCTTATGGCAGACACATCGGACATTTTTGACACATTTTTGGGACTGTCATTGACACTGTCGCTATACAAATGCACTGATTCCTGTGTAAATGACACTGGCAGTGAAGGGGTTAACCAGGGGACGGCAGTGTAGGGGTTAAGTGTGTCCTAGGGGCGTGTTACTAACTGTGGGGGGCGTGGCTGTGTGTTACTGATCACTGATCTCTGTTCCAATCACAGGGAGCAGAGATCAGTGTCATTGTTGCTAGGCAGAACGGGGAGATGCCTGTCCGTGCCGTTCTGCCTACATAAGTGTGTGTGCGCCGGTCGGGAAGTGGTTAAGAATGCTTGCAGGCAAGTGGTGGCATCACCTACTCCACTTGCAATTTTTTTGTCCACATTGTTGGAGGCAGATGTTCAATAAATAGTATGACGGAACCGTCCAGCCCCCCGCTTAGGTACTTCTGTCAGTATACCGCTTCCTCCAGTCTGGACATAGGAACCAGATATTATAGCTGAATATTGCATAACATACAAGACTAGCAGACAATAGCTTGTATGAGAACTGGAACTGTTTATTGAAAACCCACACAGAATTTATATACTGCACAATCAGGTGAGGCTGATCACATTATCGTATGCAAAGGCAACTGTATACAGGAATATAATTAAAGCGGACCTTCAGTCATTTTTTCAACTTTCCATCTATTAAATCTTCTGCCCTTGTTGTTTTAACTTTGGATAGTAAAACATTTTTTTTTTTTTCTGCCAGTAAATACCTTATACAGCCCACTTCCTGTTCCTTGTCTGGTCATTAGCCTAGGCTTGTGACATCATGCACAGCTCTGTCTCTCTCGAAAAATTGCCAGGAAGGGAGGGGGATGAGTCATAAGAGGATCAATGAGAGCTGCAGAGCTGGAGGTGTGCCTCTGTGTGTCTGTGTAAATCCAGGAAGTGAACAGGCAACAGCTTCATGTGCCCACAGTTAAAGCAGACTGCAGTTCCTCTTTAACATAACTAAGGAACAACCAACATAAACAGTATGCTCCTCCCCCTCTAGCAACTAATAGCTGACAGTGATTTCATTAACCCATAAACAAATCCACATAAACATATAACATCCCACAATAGTTCCATAACAAGTTAAAGTGGTCACCAGATTAATCTCATATACAAGAGGAACAAAAAATGTAAAAAAATAAAGCTTGAGCATTCAGAATGATTTTGCAGGGATTGCATAACAAATCAGTAGGGCAGTTGCTGCTGATTATACATGGATGTAAATATTCTGCAGGGTTTGCAATGATCACTGAGCACCACGATCTGATGCTATTTCCCATCTAAATATTATAATTTGCTCACACTGGGTTTCCTACCCAATTTTTGCTCTGCTATGCAGAAAGTAGCCACATTTATTATGAAGGGTTTTACATTCTAAACACAAAGTACAATATTCCTTTCTTAAACAGCGGGCATAAACACATAATTACTTCTGACTTACACTCAAAAACAATGGGACCGTATCCTCAATTTAGGATTGTGGGCAGAGATTGAAACAAAGGGGGTTATTTACAAAGGGCAAATCCACTTTGCACTGAAAGTGCACTTGGAAGTGCAGTCGCTGTAAATCTAAGGGGAAGATCTGAAATGAGTGGAAGCTCTGCTGATTTTATCATCCAATCATGTGCAAGCTAAAACGCTGTTTTTTATTTTCCTTGCATGTCGACCTCGGATTTCCAGCGACTGCACTTTCAAGTGTACTTGCAGTGCAAAGTGGATTTTCCTTTAGTAAATAACCCCCATTGCCTTTATTTCCCTGTTGCTAATTGTGCATTCAGAACCCCTTATCTATAGTACACATACATTCTAATTATATAGTCATTTATTACCACTTGGATACAGCTGTACCATACCTGTGGATAGATTTGGTCTTTAAAGTAAGTAAAGAAGAAGAAGTAAGAAAGCAGTAAAAGCACTTTTTAAACAAGCCCCCATTTACATCTGCAGCTATATAGTCAGTAGCTTCAGGCATTGTGGAAGAAATCATCTTTAGAGTTTACAACACAAGCACTGAAATCCCAGCTCCTTTCCCTTTTTTATGGAGTAGATCATGGGTAGCCTGACAACCCTCCAATGTGAAAACACTGTGGGGTTGATTTACTACAACTGGAGATTGCAAATCAGCTTCTAACGTCAACTTGTTTAACCACTTGCCGCCCACCCACCATCAAATGACGGCGGGGCGGTGCGGCTCTCATTCTGGGTGGACGTCATAGGACGACGCCCAGAACGGCCGCTCTCGCGCGCCCCGGGGCGCAACACGTCCTAGCAACACGGCACAACCCCGATCACTGTAAAGAGCCGCGGCCGTGGCTCTTTAACCATGTGATCGGCTGTGTCCAATCACAGCCGGTCACATGTAAACGCGGAGATGCCGGTAATCGGCTCTCCTCGCCTCACACTGACAGAGTGTGTGGAGAGCCGATCAGCGGCATCTCCTCACAGCAGACATCTAGGCATGTAATCAGGGCACTGATAATCAGTGCCCTAATTACAATAAAGCACCCACAGTGCCAGAAGTGAGTGCCCACCAGTGCCAGCAAACAGTGCCCACAAGTGCCAGCAATCAGTACCCATTATTGATGCCAGTCAGTGCTGGCTATCACTGCTGCCCATCGCTGCTGCCCATCAATGCCCATCAGTGCCCATCAGTGCCCATCAGTGCCGCCCATCAGTGCCACCTATCCATGCCACCTATCTGTGCCCACCAGCGCCACCTATCAGTGCCCACCAGTGCCACCCATCAGTGCTCACCAGTGCCGCCTATCAGTGCTCATCAGTGCCACATATCAGTGCCACCTATCAGTGCCTATAAGTGCGGCATATTCATGCCTCCACATCAGTGCCACCTAATCAGTGCCCATAAGTGCAGTGAAGGAGAAAAATTTGTTATTTACAAAATTTACTGACAAACTAAGAAAATCTAAATTTTTTCAAAATTTTCAGGCTTTTTTATTATTATTGGAAAAGATAAAAAAACAGCAGTGATGAAATACCAAAAGAAAGTTCAATTTGTGTGAAGAAAATTATAAAAATTTCACATGGTTACAGTATAGCATGACCGTGCATTCAAAGTGTGACAGCGCTGAAATCTGAAAAATTGCCTGGGCAGGAAGGGGGTGTAATGCCCGGTATTGAGGTGGGTAATGAAGCTTTGACAACACTACCTAATAACTGATTGGTTTCTATGCAGAGCTGAACCAGATAGTACACTCTCCAGTTTTAGTAAATCAACCCCCAACTAATGTTTCTAAGCTGTTAGAAACCAACTAAAACCTGATTTTGAAGTCTTAAATCCAATCCGGGGACAGACTTGGTTCGGGGACAGTATCCTTAATCCGGGGACTGTCCCCGGAAACCGGGGATGTCTGGTCACCCTATACTATGGGGTTAATTTACTGAAGCCAAATAGACTGTGCACGTTGCAGAGTGCAGTTGCTCTAGAGCTTAGTAAATGAGCAGAAGCTCTGCTGACTTTCATCATCCAATCATGTACAGGCAAAAATGCTGTTTTTCTATTATTTTACTTGCTTGTGATTGAGTACTCTTTGCAAAGCGAAGCTTTATCTCATTTACTCATCCTCCCAGGATCTCCTACTCTCCAGCTCCCTTGTTACCTCCTCTCATGCTCGCCTTCAGGACTTCTCCAGAGCCTCTCCCATCCTCTGGAACTCCCTGCCCTGGTATGTCTGATCAGCCCCTAACTTGGCCACCTTTAGGAGATCCCTGAAAACTCAGTTATTCAGGGAGGCCTATCCCACACCACAACTGTCCCCAAGCCACCCCCCATCGAATCATTACCTGCATCTATTACCTTTTGTACTGCCACCCCCTCCCTAGAATGTTAGCTCTATGAGCAGGGCCCTCCTGTCCCTTCTGTATTGAACTGTACTGTAATTGTGCTGTCCCCCCTCTACATTGTAAAGCACTGCGTAAACTGTTGGCGCTATATAAATCGTGTAATAATAATAATAATAATTTACTAAGCTCTGGAGCAACTGCACTTGCAAAAGTGCACAGTCTATTTGCCTTTAGTAAATCAATCCCTGTCTTCTTTGAGGATCGTTGAGAGCAAATTACTTCACAGGACAAACAGCTAGAGAGGTCAGGGATGGCTTGTTTTAAGCTCCCTTTATGGCCTGTTAAGAACAGGTAAATACTTTGAAGAGGATGATGATGTATTAAGATCTATTGTAGTACTTTTCAGGAAGGGCTTCTTGGCTTCTTTTTCTGGCTTAATTTTTTGCGCACATCATCAAAGCTGACATTTAAAGTGGTTGTAAACCCTTACAAACCACTTTGACCTACAGGTAAGCCTAGATTAAGGCTTACCTGTAGGTCCAATAAATATCTCCTAAACCTACATGGTTTAGGAGATATTTAGAAAAGAAAAGGCACCGCTATCTGCGGCGCATGCGCCATAGACATCGGCACGCAGGCGCACTGAGCATGCCGAGATCACGGCGATATGCCGCTCTCGTGCGCATGCGCGGGAGTGATGTCATCGCCGCTCCAGCGCTGTCATTCGCTGGAGCGGCGATGACGTCACTCCCGCGCATGCGCACGAGAGCGGCATATCGCCGTGATCTCAGCATGCTCAGTGCGCCTGCGCGGCGATGCCAGGGATTACGCGCCGGAAGTCACTGGTTTTGATGGCGGCGCAGAAGATCGTGGATGAGGGACGCTTCAGGGGCTTCGTTCTCAGGTAAGTCATTCATAATGAGCTAGTATGCTATGCATACTAGCTCATTATGCCTTTGCCTTGCAGGTTCCGTTTTTTTTTTTTTTTTTAAATAGGCTTTACTTCCTCTTTAAAGCAGAGGAATGTTCTGGCATCTTGGAACATTTTTGTTGTTCCATAATGCTAGTTTCTGATTATTTGTCATCTATACATTATTCCACTATTGCAAAGAAGACAAAAAAATCATATCAGTTAACCCCTTGCCGACCAGCCGCCGTCATTATATGACGGTAGGTCGGCTCTTTTCCACAAATCGCTGTAGCTGTACAGCGGTCCCTATAACAGCTACAGCGGAGGGGCGATGCGCGTAGGCGGCGACTGCGATGTCCGCCAGCCACCCGCGATCGCTCCACAGAGAGACAGAATGGGGCTCTGTCAATGTAAACAAACAGATCCCCATTCTCATACCTCCCAACATGTTGAGATGGGAATGAGGGACACCTACTAGCAAATGTATGTAGGCATAGGACACACCCCCTGCCACACCCCCTTAAAGGAGAATTAACCAAAAAAAAGTTAATTAAATCCACAAGGGATTTTTTTTTCCCACTACTATTCCTTTATATTGGCTTTTAAAATATACAAATGCAGCAATTTATAATTTGGATGAAAGGTTTAGCCAGGGCTGGTGCAAGAATTTTTGACACCCTAGGCGAAACCTAATTTTGCCGCCTCATTGGCTCCGCCCATGACTCCACCCCCTTTGCAATATGTGACCTACCTGACCATTACACACACACACACACACACACACACACTGACCTACATGACCATTACACATACACTGACCTACCTACCTGACACACACACACACACACTGACCTACATGACCATTACACACACACACACACACACACACACACACACACACACACTGACCTACCTACCTGACACACACACTGACCTACCTGACCATTACACATACACTGACCTACCTGACCATTACACACACACACTGACCTACCTGACCATTACACACACACACTGACCTACCTACCTGACACACACACACTGACCTACCTGACACACACACACTGACCTACCTGACCATTACACACACACACTGACCTACCTACCTGACACATACACTGACCTACCTGACCATTACACACACACACTGACCTACCTGACCATTACACACACACTGACCTACCTGACCATTACACATACACTGACCTACCTGACCATTACACACACACACACACACACACACACACACACTGACCTACCTACCTGACACACACACTGACCTACCTGACCATTACACACACACTGACCTACCTACCTGACACACACACTGACCTACCTGACCATTACACATACACTGACCTACCTGACCATTACACACACACTGACCTACCTGACCATTACACACACACTGACCTAACTGACCATTACACACACACTGACCTACCTACCTGACACACACACTGACCTACCTGACCATTACACACACACTGACCTACCTACCTGACACATACACTGACCTACCTGACCATTACATACACACACTGACCTACCTGACCATTACACATACACTGACCTACCTGACCATTACACACACACACACACACACACACTGACCTACCTACCTGACACACACACTGACCTACCTGACCATTACACACACACTGACCTACCTACCTGACACACACACTGACCTACCTGACCATTACACATACACTGACCTACCTGACCATTACACATACACTGACCTACCTGACCATTACACACACACACTGACCTACCTACCTGACACACACACTGACCTACCTGACCATTACACACACACACTGACCTACCTACCTGACACATACACTGACCTACCTGACCATTACACACACACACTGACCTACCTGACCATTACACATACACTGACCTACCTGACCATTACACACACACTGACCTACCTGACCATTACACACACACTGACCTACCTGACCATTACACACACACTGACCTACCTGACCATTACACACACACTGACCTACCTGACCATTACACACACACTGACCTACCTGACCATTACACACACACTGACCTACCTGACCATTACACACACACTGACCTACCTGACCATTACACATACACTGACCTACCTACCTGACACACACACTGACCTACCTGACCATTACACACACACTGACCTACCTACCTGACACACACACTGACCTACCTGACCATTACACATACACTGACCTACCTGACCATTACACACACACTGACCTACCTGACCATTACACACACACTGACCTACCTGACCATTACACACACACTGACCTACCTACCTGACACACACACTGACCTACCTGACCATTACACACACACTGACCTACCTACCTGACACATACACTGACCTACCTGACCATTACATACACACACTGACCTACCTGACCATTACACATACACTGACCTACCTGACCATTACACACACACACACACACACACACACACTGACCTACCTGACCATTACACACACACTGACCTACCTACCTGACACACACACTGACCTACCTGACCATTACACATACACTGACCTACCTGACCATTACACATACACTGACCTACCTGACCATTACACACACACACTGACCTACCTACCTGACACACACACTGACCTACCTGACCATTACACACACACTGACCTACCTGACCATTACACACACACACACACTGACCTACCTACCTGACACACACACACACACACTGACCTACATGACCATTACACACACACTGACCTACCTACCTGACCATTACACACACACACACACTGACCTACCTGACCATTACACATACACTGACCTACCTACCTGACCATTACACACACACTGACCTACCTGACCATTACACACACACTGACCTACCTGACCATTACACACACACTGACCTACCTGACCATTACACATACACACACTGACCTACCTGACCATTACACATACACTGACCTACCTGACCATTACACACACACACTGACCTACCTGACCATTACACACACACACTGACCTACCTACCTGACACACACACTGACCTACCTGACACACACACTGACCTACCTGACCATTACACACACACTGACCTACCTGACCATTACACACACACTGACCTACCTACCTGACACACACACACACACACACTGACCTACATGACCATTACACACACACTGACCTACCTACCTGACACATACACTGACCTACCTGACCATTACACACACACACTGACCTACCTGACCATTACACATACACTGACCTACCTACCTGACCATTACACACACACTGACCTACCTGACACACACACTGACCTACCTGACCATTACACACACACTGACCTACCTGACCATTACACACACACTGACCTACCTGACCATTACACACACACTGACCTACCTACCTGACACACACACTGACCTACCTGACCATTACACATACACTGACCTACCTGACCATTACACACACACACACACACACACACACACACACACACTGACCTACCTGACCATTACACACACACACTGACCTACCTGACCATTACACACACACACTGACCTACCTACCTGACACACACACTGACCTACCTGACCATTACACACACACTGACCTACCTGACCATTACACACACACTGACCTACATGACCATTACACACACACACTGACCTACCTACCTGACACATACACTGACCTACCTGACCATTACACACACACACACTGACCTACCTGACCATTACACACACACACTGACCTACCTGACCATTACACACACACTGACCTACCTACCTGACACACACACTGACCTACCTGACCATTACACACACACTGACCTACCTGACCATTACACATACACTGACCTACCTGACCATTACACATACACTGACCTACCTGACCATTACACATACACTGACCTACCTGACCATTACACACACACACACACTGACCTACCTGACCATTACACACACACTGACCTACCTGACCATTACACACACACTGACCTACCTGACCATTACACATACACTGACCTACCTGACCATTACACACACACTGACCTACCTACCTGACACACACTGACCTACCTACCTGACACACTGACCTACCTACCTGACAATTACACATACACCGACCTACCTGACCATCACACATACACTGACCAACCTGACACACTGACACACTGACCTACCTACCTGTTACATACACTGACCTACCTACCTGACTCCTATTTCCTGCACTACTCACCCCCATCCCCCACACACAACTCGCTGTAGATGGGGGGGATCCATCCTCCTCCTTACCTCTGCTTCATCGACCGTCACATCCTGGCTCTCCTCAGCGCTGGGCGGGCAGTATTTCTCTGGTCACTGTTTCCACCGGCCGGGAGGTCAGCTAAAAGACGCTGCACCTCTCGATGCTCTGATCTCCACCGAGCCCCGCCCCTCCGCTGCACTCACACAGACACACAGCGCCGCTCCAGAGGGACAGGCTAGAGCAAAGGAGTCCCAGAGCGGCGCTGTGAGATTTTACTCTGTAAAGAGAGGGAACAGCGGGGCGCTCAGCGGGACACATTGGGGGGATTGGAGGCATTCAGATGTGTTCCCAGGACAGTGGCAAGCTCACACTTACCTTGAGATTCACAGGGACAGAGGCCGTGGCTGCGCCCTGGGGGCTAGTGCGCCCTAGGCGGCTGCCTACTCCGCCTAGTGGTAGCACCGGCCCTGGGTTTAGCACTGGGATACACTTTTTGAAACTGTGTAGATCAGACCAAAATGAGGGACAAATGAGTGGGATAGAGGGACAGAGGGACATTGCTCCAAATCAGGGACAGTCCCTCAAAATCAGGGACAGTTGGGAGCTATGCCATTCTGTCAGGGAAGTACAGAGTGATTGTCTGTTCCTAATGATTAGGAACAGCGATCTCTCTGTCAGTCCCCCCCCCCCCCCCACAGTTAGAAACACCTCCCAGGGAACACATTTAACACCTTGATCGCCCCCTAGTGTTAACCCCTTCCCTGCCAGTGGCATTTATACAGTAATCAGTGCATTTTTATAGCACTGATTGCTGTATAAATGTGAATGGTCCCCAAAAAAAATTCAGAAGTGTCCGATCTGTCCGCCGTAATGTTGCAGTCCCACTAAAAATCGCTGATCACCGCCATTACTAGTAAAAAAAAAAATAATAATAATAAAAATGTCATAAGTCTATCCCCTATTTTTTAGACGCTATAACTTTTGCGCAAACCAATCGCTATACGCTTATTGCAATCTTTTTTACCAAAAATATGTAGAGGAATACATTTTCGTCTAAACTTTTTTTTCACTTTTTTTGTTTATAGCACAAAAAATAAAAATCACAGAAAAAAATTGCAAATAAATAAAAAAAAATATAACATATACAATTGCAATACAAGTCAAATTGTAATTGAATGTTATTAAAAATGACCTTTCCTTTTTAATCTGCAGCCACTGTAATTTTCTGAAAATGCAATATGGCTACCTGGAGGTGTTCTGTACACAGAATTTATACAGAACGCCCGCCAGATATGTAATTTCCTGCTTGTGTGATTGGCTCACTGATTTCCCCAGAAGTCTACACTAAGCTACAAGTCAGATTTCAGGCATCCCCTGCAACAAAAATTTCATTTTTGGTGTGATACTCCCAATAGAAAATCACGCCTAAAGGGATGCAGGCCCAGCAGCTTTCCTCATTAAAGCCCTGCAGGTGCCACAGCTGATTGATAATTATGAAACCATTCCTATTAGACTCACTCCGCACATGGACACAGTCAAACACACAGGGATATCTTCAGAATAACAAAAGGTAGGAATCTGCAACAAAGTTTGTTAAAATCCTTGTAATGTACATAGATCACCCAGAGGGGAATGTTTTTGTTCGCAACAAAAGTGGAGTTATGCTTTAAGAAAAAAAAGACTGCATGGCTTACATATTTGCTTCTATATGCTTGATATATACAAATAAACTTCCTGTTTAGCGATGTACATAGGTCTTTTGGCACCCAGAGCACACAATTAGCAGCCCCTTCTTTTTTTATAGGTAAACACCTGCTTTGAATAATGTATGATTTTCCAATAGATTTCCCTTGTTGAGGATACTCAGCCAGGATAATAGATACCCAAAAATTGAAAGGAAAGGGACTAATAATGAGGTACCGCTTAAAAAAGGCGTTTATTGCGCATAAAAAAGGGCACTTACAAGAGGTACGATAAAACCAGGCATGACAAACATGGAGCTGAGAATACAAAAACGCCATTCATGGCGTGCGTGCCACGATACCGGAAGTGACGTCAATAGGAACCCGGAAATTACGTCTACGCATTTCACCCTCCCACAGGGCGTCATCAGGGGGGTGTTACGGTACCTTGAAAACTTTGGAGCACCTTTGCACTTTTGTTGGATTGGAGCACGTCAGTCACTTTATATGGACTTTGTTTTTTGTTACTAGTGTATTGTGTTTGCTAGGGCTGTAAAATTCCTATTATTATTACTTTGTTCAAGTGGTCAGCACTTTGTGTACAGCAGCTGCATTTATTATTTTCACTTATTGTTTGCTTTCATTTTAGGTTATGGTTTAAATATTTGCTACACTATCTTATATTCATGGCACCAACAGCGCGAGTTTACATATTTAGTAATATATTTGGATAATGTATTATTTTGCCTTCTTGTAGCAGTTGGGGAAAAAGAAAATAATATGTATAATAATCTGTGTCCACTGTCAGCCATAGTCACATAGCTTCTAGCCATGTCTGTTTTTCCGGTGTGATTTTGTGCCGTTTTGTAGACTTTGTCTTCCATGCATCCTGGGCAGCTGCCCCAGCTGCCCTTCGCTTGTTAGACCTCTGTCTTGGTTGGCTCTGTCCTCCAAGCCTGTTAGTGATGCCTTTGTGAGTAAAATGCCAGGAAACACACAAGCCTTAATTGCAGAGCTTGTCATCTTGAGAGGTGTTTGTTAAAGCATTGTCGCTGTTGTGTCTGGCAGCGGCAGCTGGGGCAAAAAGCTGTGATATCAGATTAGGAGGCGGCACTTTAAAGGCTATACATTTTTATCCAGTCTGTTTTTGAATCAGTGGCTTCTCTAATAGTGACAGATCTAGTCATGAATAAACCGAGAAAGAAGATCACGCAGGGGAAATTCTGGAAGAGCTAAATCTTGCATGAGCAACAGTTTCTACTCAAAGAATACAATGCTGTAGTAAAACTGATTGTATTAATAATGATGTACCTAGTTTGACATGTAGTAAAGGCGCCCCTTCGTGTGAGTCAGTGCCTCAAAATCAACATTTCTTTGAAAATGTAACAGGAATAATTTACTTTATACTTCTAACTACTATGTGTCTGCCAGGTTTATCCTCTTTATGACAAGAGCAATTCTTAGGATTTGGAGATGTTAAATTTTATCTGACAAGCAATTTGTAGTTTTGAGCACGTTTGAAAAAAAAAAACATTGCCAGTGCTCTGCCAAATCTGTTTCTGCAAACAGCATATCAGCAGGCGAGGTGGTCAAGCATTTATGCATGGGCTACAGAAACATGGCAGTAAAATGGTACATCATCCAAAAGACTCTTTACCGGAAGAGTTAAAATTGTAGCAAGGGCCCCGACCCCTAGAGGCCTAATGGTGACTGGGAGAGTCTATTTAAGGGGATGAGTTAGGTGATCAGTGTTCTTTTAGCCCCAGGCTGAGGCCTGGGGGCTGTGTGTGGAGCAGCAGCTGAAGGTTAGGCCTAAGCCTGAGGCCTAGCCACGTGTGTAGAGGCTCAGTCAGAGGGGAGCCTGATCGTTGCAGAGATTCAGCTGGACGGTGAACCGAGGACGACCACTCCTGTTACCAGAGACAAGTGAGAACCAGAGGTCAGAGATAAAGGGGACACCATCGCCAGTAAGGCAAAAAATACTCTTGTTATCAGAGGCCAGGTTTGTGAAGTTTGAAGAAGTACAAGAGCAGCCTTTTTCACTGGCCTGGGATGGTGAACAAGTTGGGAAAGCTTCAGCTTGAAGTCAGGGACCCAGGGGGTGAGTGTGGGTGACACTTGAAGAGGATTCAGCGGGTTAGCTGAGAGCCAAGCCAGGGACCCAGTGGGTTAGCGTGGGTGATGCTTGGAGGGTACAACGGGTTAGCTGTAAAAGAGCTCAAGGGATCCAGCGGGCGGCTGGGATCTGAATGTCTGCTGAGAAGACCGGAATCGACAGCGGGAGGCTGTGAGATGGAGGCCAGGTCCTACACAATAGGGATACCAAGTCTGGTTGAAGTCAACCTACAATTTCCGTTGCCATAGGAGTTCTACAAAAACAGTGCTGCAACCAGCTTAAAGGCCCTCAACCTGTATAGCTGTCTGCCTATTTTGCTTCGGAGTCTGCCATTTGCTATTGCATTTACCTTAGGGGGTTCAAGTCCTAACCCTCTCTCCCCCAGTCCATGTTAAGAGACAATAAATCTCTTTTGTTCGCATTCAAAAAGTGACTGGCGCCCAATCATTCTATCTTGCATTACACCCACTATGCCTAGTAACCCACTCTACAAAGAAGGATGTCAGACCTCTGTCTCGGTTGGCTCTGTCCTCGCTCTTTTATGTGACAGTGCTGAGCCAATTTACTGTCCCTAATTCCATGCTGCAGACTGCGCCGTCTCATCTTCGCTGCTCCACTCCCTTCTGGTTCTGTGCTGTAGGCTTTACGGTTTAGTTTTTACTGTTCCTCACCTTTCCTAGAGTTCCTTCTTCCCATGGCTCTGCCTTCTTTTGCACACTATGAGGTTGATTTACTAAACGCAAATATACTGTGCACTAGAGGTGCACTGCAAATGCAGATGCTCTAGATCAGAGGGGAAGCTATGAAATTAGTGGAACCCCTGCTGATTTCTATCATCCAATCATGTGCAAGCAAAAATGTTTTTTTTTTTTTTTTCCTTGCATGTTCCCCTCAGATCCAGAGCAATGTACCTAGATAACCCAGAGGGGAATGCTTTTTTCTCAACAAAAGTGGAGTTACACTTTAAGCACTCTCTTGCTTCACTGGTGAATGTATTGCTTTTTACATACCTCCCACACATGCTTTTTTTATCACTGGAATCCACTTTAGACACATGAAGCAGCCAGAGTCGCAGTCAATTTTATTATAGCAATCACAGTTCCAATAAAGTAGTTAACATCTCTTCAGCCCTCCATGCTTTGCATCTTTCATTCACGTATAATACATCTCTTTAAGTGTGGTAATGTACCTCTTCTGTCCAGGTTCAGGGGAGGTAGAAAGACCACGTCTCAGTGCTCTCTTCTCAGCTAAGCTCCACCCAAGCTATCAAGGAGATCCTGCCAGGAAGGAAATTAAATCACCCTCCTTTCTGGAAGTATTTTAAACGAGCAATGCACCCAAATGGGCCACAAAGTGGACCCTGCCTATATATACATCAGACCAACTGGGACAACTGAGCAGGAAAGAGAGACAGAGGGACTCTGTTCCAAAAGAAAGACAGTCTTTCCCATTCAGGAACAGTTGGGAGCTATGTCTTTACTAACCCTTTCCATACGCCTATCCCCTCATGTGTGAATATTATCCTTGCCTTACCTGGTCCCCCGTCTCATCATTTTCCTTCTCCTTCAACCAATGCCGTCTCTCCTTCCTGTAGCCACCATTACCCACTTACATTTTAGCCCACTCCCCTCCTTTTGAGTATCATCTATATATTTTCTTATTTAAGCCCACTCTCTTCACTAGACATTCCCTGATGCTTTGTGCATTTTTGCAAGCTTTTGTCTGGTATTTTGGAAAATTGTAAATTGAACAATTTGTGCATACACTAAACAAGTGGAGATGGCCGCTTAGATAGCAACAGAAGTGAAATGTTTTTTCAACAGATAATGCTGAAGGTAAGGGAGAGGAGTTTACGTGCTTTACCACAGTTAAGGTGTTCTGAGAATGGTGGGAACACTTTATGCATAATGGGAGTGAAAATGAGATGCTGATTGACACTGTATTAGAAGGCTTTACTCCCTTGTTGGGTTATGACCTACTTCCTGCAAACACAGAACTTCCAACATACAGTAGGTACAACACACTTTATCCCAGATCAGGCTTCTCAGTTTTCACTTTAATACTTTGAGTATTAATACTTTATTACTTTGCCTGAAAAAAAAAAAAAAGATAACGACTTTTAACTTTTCTCTTTCTTTATTAGATTACTTGTGACTTGACTAAGTTAACATTTTTGTAATCAGTGAGGTGAACAAGTGCAGAGTGTTTTCAACCTACATGGGTCATGATAGAGGGCCTGTGGTAACAATTCTTGATTTGCTCATACTCTAATAGCT
The DNA here is from genome assembly GCA_028564925.1 of Lithobates sylvaticus. NCBI lineage: Eukaryota > Metazoa > Chordata > Amphibia > Anura > Ranidae > Lithobates > Lithobates sylvaticus. The sequence continues at coordinate 563,585,580 of CM053027.1, read as the reverse complement.
TTGCTTTCTTAACCTATTGTAGTAGTGCTCAGTCTATTTAGGGCCAAGTTCCTACAATCAACCAGAGCATTTTTTGAGAACCACATGTATGTTGTAATCACATATTTAGAGGGAAATAGTCAACCAGATTGTATTCCTGTTTAATAAATCATAAATGCAACGTAAGTCCTTTTTAGTGAGAAATTTTGGCTTGGGGGTGGATTGTTATGTTTTCAAATCTTGTTTTCAAAAGTTTTAAGTACATAAGTTCAAAATGCTCCTAAAACTCATCATCATCAACCAAAAATCCCCATTTTCATATTGGAATTTGCAAAAGTGTGTTTTGATTGGAATTTCCATTAATAATTAATCTGTGTGCACAGCAGCTCAGCAGCATACAGTCTTATGCAGCATTTTCCATGCTAATATGGTGTTCTGTAGTATTTTACAGGACTAGTCCAAGCTTTAGCAAACACAGAAGTAGGAAAGACTACTCTACCATGCACAGGGCAGGTGCAAGAATTTTTGACACCCTAGGCAAAACCTAATTTTTGCCGCCCCCTTGGCTCCACCTGACTCCACCCCCTTTGCAGCGCCTCTCTACCTATTTCTTCAGCCGTGGCCCGCACCTGTGCCTCTGGACCCGGCCTGAAGACAACTAGTGGCGGCACTGGCTCGCTTCCTCACGGCAGCCGTGGTCCGCAGGTATATGGACAGGCTAAGGTAGCATATAGACAGGCTAGGGTAGTATATGAACAGGCTAGGGTAGTATATAGACAGGCTAGGGTAGTATATGGACAGGTTCGGGTAGTATATAGACAGGCTAGGGTAGTATATTGATTTTTAGTTTGAGCATTACAGGTCAGCAATATTTGGGCTTATGTATAAACCAGCCAGCAGATCAGCAGCCACTACTAAAATATGATGAATTTCCTCTGTTCTCTTTCATACATCTTGCATGTTTTGCACCCCAGACCTCAAGGATGGTCTGTCATAGGGGTGAATTTGTAATTTGCCATTCTTTACTCACTATTATGCAAGTTCTATTATGCAGGGTTTGATCTGAAAAAGATTTAGCATTTCTGTTTTGGCAAACAAATATATACTAAACCCCAGCCATTCTCAACCAGGATTCTGTGGAATCCTATGGTTCCTCCAGAGGTTGCTAGGGGTACCTTGAGCTGTAGTTGATTGACTTCCTATTCACTGGTGCCAGCATAAATCAAGAGCCAAACCAGCGGCATGACACCAATGATCTTCTTATTTGTCTCAACATGTAAAATTCTGATCACCACTGTAACTTGGGGTCACATTCCTTCCTATGACCACCAGTGTAAGGGGCACATTTTCCAATTACTCCTAATGAATTGGTTTTAGTAAGGGTTCCCTAAGACCTAAACATTATTTTAAGGGTTCGTGTGAGTTAAAAAGGCTGAGAAAGGCTGCAAAACTACCTCATGTGTAAAGCTAAGAGGTGCTTGCACAATATTTGGTAAACTGTAAAGGAATGTCCTGCCACAATTCATTACTCGAGAAGCTCTAGAAGCTTTGCGATTCCACAGAGAAACCGGGATTGAGGAAGGGAGGAGATAGAAATCAACAAATATACTTGCCTGGAGGAGGCTTCAACTATAATTGATGTGAAAAGTGTGTGCCAATTAGGTATTTTTTATGGCAATCGTTTTACTTAGTTTCTAAATGAATAAAGCAAAACCTGTTTGATTTTTTATTACATCAAATTGCATCCATTTTTCATCTGACTTTGCATTTCCAAATGTTCACTTTAATTAATAGACTTCTCTATCACCAAGCACCCAGGCTTCTGCTGACACCCATCCCCCAGCTCCCTGTGTTGACTCTTCATCCTCTCTGTACAGATTCCATATGAGCAATATGTAACATCCGTGACAAATCAAGATTAGGCTGCTACGTATGAGTAGAAAAGTCTCATTCAGAGAGTGAGGGAAATACAGATGAAATTTATTTACAGCTTCCAGCCGTAGCAAAGGAATTACATTGCTCTTACGACATACAGCATATATATATATATATATATATATATATGCTGTAAGACTTGCAGGTTCTACGGCAGTTAACTGTGTCCACTAGACATGTGCATTCATTTTCGACAAAACGATTCGTTTTTTTAACGAACGATAACGAACGTGCAGAATCTCAAAAACCGAAAGATCCGACATAAACAAATGCTTTATTTTCGTTTTCGTTGCAACAGTTTGATATAGATAGGAGATTCAACATGACGCTGACAATAGCGATCTGTGTCCATCAAACCTGTGGTCGAATGCGCCTAACCTTAGCTCTATTAGTTCAAGATTATTCTACATAGAGAGAGAAGATTCGACATAGAGAGAGAAGATTCGACATAGAGAGAAAAGATTCAACATAGAGAGAAAAGATTCGACATAGAGAGAAAAGATTCGACATAGAGAGAAAAGATTCAACATTATAGAGACAATAGCAAAAAGGTTGAATGTGCCTAACCTAACTCTATTAGTCCAAGATTTTTCGACATTGAGAGAAAAGATTCGACATGAAGATTCGACGAAGCAGTCACCGCGAGTGGACATTTATGGTCAAATGCTGTGCTCATAGGCTATAGAAGAATTCTAATGTTGGTTGACTAGTAATAATAATTAATAAATATAATTATTACTAGTGTCATACAACATTAGAATTCTACTCTAGCTTGTAGGCGGAACATTCGACCGGAAATGTACGATTACGGCGTCGTACAGTTTAGCTGCTGCTCCGTCAAATCTTCTTAGAACATTCGACAGACACCATAAGCCTTCAATGACAGATTCGACCTTAATTATTTCGGATTTTCAGACGAATGCATTTTTTAACAAAATTAAATAAATAAAAACGAATTTCGGGAGTAACTAAATAAATGTATTTTTCGGACGAAAGCAAAATTTCCGAAACTATATATTTCAGTGTGCACATGTCTAGTGTCCACATCAGTTCTGGCCCCTGAGAAGGAAGATATACTATCAGTGGACCATCAGTCCATGTAGAGATGTCATAAGGATTATTTAACAGTCCTTATTTTTGTAGACACAGACATTTTGCAACATATCGGAAATCCCATTGAGAGCAGATGCTGATTGTTCCCTTTGATTTGAAGAAGAAGGAGCAAGCGGGTTGATTTACTAAAAGACAGTAGACTGTGAACTTTTGAAAGTGCAGTTGCACTCTTCAAGTGCAGTTGCTCCATAGCGTACTGGAGAGAAATGAGGGAAAGCTCTGCGGAATTCCATCATCCAATCATGTGCAAGCAAAAATGCAGTTTTTTTCCCCCCCTTGTATGTGATTGGGTAGTCTTTACAAAGTGAAGCTTTACCTCATTTACTAAGCTCTGGAGCAACTGTACTTACACAGTGCACCGTTTATTTGACTTTAGTAAATCTAGCCCAAAGTGTTACCTCTCATATGCCACATGCAATGGGTTCCCTGTGCCATGCTAAAGTTGGAAAATATTAATTTAACAGCCAATATAATTCAATATAGTCAGCAGGAATTTACTTCAACTTAGCTGACTCCAAGGGTGAATGCTGAACGAATCAGTTTATTATGGTGCACAACTTCCTGCACAGAGTTTTTGGTACTTAAATTATGGCACATTGCAAATGCAAGGGTGACATTTGTGCTGAGAGAGTACTTACACTTCTAACCCTAAATAATGATTCCCTGATGTATTTTGGCACCTTTCCTGCCTTATACAAGTCTTAAGGGGTTTGTGGCTGTCCATGCCCTTTATTACTTACATAAATACTTTGTTTACTCTGTCAACATTGAAGAGGTTTGTGAGAGAGAAACAAGTATACAGTGTATCATGTGCCTAAGAACACATTGCTCAGTATTTAATTGTTATATTAAATCTACAAACAGTAGAAGTGCTACATATTTTATATATTTCATATTCAAATATAAAAAAGTATATAAACATAATAAATAATATATTGTACAGGACTCCAGGGATGGATGCTGGATGGCAGGTATGTGTACCCATTATTTGAGTTGTGGTCCTTTAAAGGGGGATGAAAAGAAGCACTGTGGAGTACTCAAGGATTTGCACCCATGCAGGGTGTGGGGTTCCGGGTGATCCGGTAAAGAGGAAAACCTGAATAAGGGTTCTCCCAGGATTATTAAGTCCTGGATTGGGACCCAGAATTCAGAGGATCTGAGATAATTTAGGTGGGAAAGAGCTTCCAACCACAACTGGTCCTGAGTGGGTTATCCCACCTACAAGAGATAGAGCTGAAAAGAAGCAGTCAGCAGGTGCCCATGAAGTATGGAGCAGGACAGGCTTGTGAGAGGAGTTATGTATTTTTTAGGCTACTGAGACACTGCTGAGCTGTGGTGACCTTTTTTGGACCCCCAGAGTAGGCAAGGACCTAAAACTCTGTTATGGGACAAGGTTTTGCTGGCAGTGAGCCAAAGGTTTGACTTATTCCAAAAGTCGATGGACTGCTTTGTTTTGTTTATTTTGAAGGAAACCACTTTGTTTGGCCTGTTTTTGAAAATAAAAGACTGGTTACTTTTACCAACACAACTGGCTGGTGATCAGGACTCCTCCAAATACTGTAAATAAATATATATATATATATATATATATATATATATATATATATATATATATATATATATATATATATATATATATATATATATATATAGCCCCCTTGTCTTAAACGGGGGTTACTAGTAATTTTAGCTGAGCTAGGTGGTAACTATTCTGGCTAATTTGTAGTCTTTGTGATCATTTGGGTTTTCTCCTAAGGCTGGTTTAACTGTGGTTCCCCCCCTTTTGTCAATAGGTGGCACTGGTGCCTTTGGCATTAGTATGATGAACTGCAGTGAGACTAAGTTATGAATATACATATCGCTTTCAGCCAATCAGTAGGAGTTTCTGCCACTGAGCATGCTGGGAGAGAGTATATATTTGGAGGAACTCAGGTGATCGGGGTCCTCCCATCCAGACCTCGGCCTGGAGTGGAGGTGCGAGAAACAGCTGCATTGGGTTTGGCCTGGAACCTAAGGCCTGGCCATGTGTTTGAGGCTCTGCCAGAGAGAGCCTGTCTGTTGCCTGGAGGTACGAGGAAAAGGGTGGAGTTCTGAGATGACGTACCAGAGGTTAATCTTCCATGTGGACTGTGGAAAGGCTGGGAAAGTGTCAAGAGGGACTCATCCAAGGTAAACTCTGCAAGGTGTTCTGCGTTTTTGGTTGCTATAGAAGACAGCTGTTGCTATGTAGGTACAGAACATTGGGTGCAGGCCCTTGTTCTGTATTGCTGTCTATCTGGCTGTTTTGTTTTTGGAGTCTGCTGATCTGTCTTCCTTCTGTCCTCTTTCCCTACATGTTATTGTTGTGAGTAATAAACTTACTCACCCTAATAGTGACTGCCATCCATCTTTTCTGCAACCATCCACACCACACCCACCATGCCTAAGAACCAGCACCGTGGGGGGAAATTTCAGCCCTCCCTGATGCCGGGGGTCAGATGGGCGCTAAATATATATAATAATTTGTTATAAAGCAAACCTGTATTTTTCTAATTTAGGGCAAAGTAACATGCTTCCGTGATATCTTGCCCCTTACCCTGCTAATATTAAACATTCCCACTTTTGTTCTGCTTTCCTTATTTTCTACATAATGAGTAAGCCCTGTGTAACCTCTAGATCAGCCATTCTAAACCAGGGTTCCGTGGAACCCTGGGGTTCCTCCAGAGGTTGATAGGGGTTCCTTGAGCTGTGGCTGATGAACCACTTTTTTGATGATGCCAACAGAGTTTGAGGTTCAGCATCACTTGGCAAAGCCAGCAGCATGACACCAAATATCTTTTTAGCTGTCTTTAAAGTGGTTCTACACCCATTTCATTTAGTAAATCTCTTTGCCTTCCAAATCAGGCAAAGAGTACTAAATGAAATGTGTTTTATTTAGTTTTTTTTTTACTTACCTTGTAATTGATGACTTCCGGTCTTCTGTCTCTTCGGGGGTGGGCGGGGTCTCTGCGTCGATCGTCGTCAGGCCGCACTGTCTCCTGGGATCTGGTGTCATTGTTCCCAGGAGTCAGTGCGGACATCTTCCGAAATCTCATGAGATTTCGGCCACATCTTCCGAAATCTTGCGAGATTTCGGACACATCTTCCGAAATCTCGCGAGATTTCGGACACATCTTCCGAAATCTCGTGAGATGTCGGCAGATGTGCCGTTACTGCGCATGCGCAAGTAACGGCGGTGCATGCTGGGCCATCTAAAGTGCCTGTGGGGGCTTCACATGCCCACAGGCAAGATGGCCCCCAGCACAAAAGAAGAAGATGAAGAACTTCATCGGACGAAAACCGGCGGCGATCGAGATGGAAGATGGAACAGGTGAGTCCCCCAATTAAGGTAAGCATCCTTTGTATACCCCCCCCAAAAAAAAAAATATATACAGAGTGCAGAACCGCTTTAAGGGTGGCATTCTGAGCACCACTTTAAGGGGAACATGCTTCTTATTGGCCACCAGTATAAGGGGCGTTGTTCCTATTGACCCCTGATAAATTGTTTTTAGTAAGGGTTCCTCGAGAACTGAAAATTATTTTTGGAGTTCCTCCATGGTTAAAAGGTTGAGAAAGGCTGCTCTAGATGGTTTTGGATTGGAACTTTGGAGCTTACACAATGGGCCCTCTCCCCACTCTAAATTAAAGTCCCACGGTTTGGTAAATGGTCACTCAAGCACTATGTGCTGCACCATAGAAGGAAGCAAAAAAGTCACACATCCCTCCATACCTAGTAGTACCAGGGCTCATGGCGGGGAAGTACGTTGAAAGTAATTATCAACAGTGAAGGGGTAGACCATAAAGCAAACATGTTACTTGGTCCCGAATGGGCAAAGTACAGGTTGACTTTTAGCTTGGTTGCTTGAAGTATATTGTCATTCCGTAACACATTGCATAATAAAGTGGATTCAGCTACAGCAAAGAAATCCTCAGTTATAAAGAAGCCTGGCTGAAATTGAAAGAAGTCTGCTTCATTATTTATTCATTACCAGGAGAATGTTCGGCTGCACACTCTGTTAAATACATTGTCAAATATAGTTTCTGTGGATGTTTGAGAACTTCTACAGAAATGTTTGCAGTTGCTATTTCTAGCATTTTTGCATCAACTATTTGTACTCCTATTTCTTGGTCCCAGAAAACGGCTCTGTCACTAGAGTACAAATGTGTAAGTGCAGCCTGACTGTAAAAAATAAAAATGTAACATATATCCGTACTGCTTCCAGCAACAACAATCTTTGCTCTTTGAAGAACTAAACCACCTGAAGAATCTTCAGTATCTGACACTTCCAGGAGTGTCAGGTGCCTGGTTCCCCTGGATTGTGGATTGATTTGCCAGCCCCTACCTTACTACACAACAGTAGTGACAAAGGGACAAGTGGAACAAACTGCACATCTCAGCCCGGGATCAAGTATCCAACACCTTAAATCAGTATTAAACCCGAAAGCAAATATTTCTTTTATTGCAGCTTACCAATTCTTAGATGTGAAGGCTGTATTTGTTTCCTTTTTTAAAAGAGGAACTGCAGTCTGCTCACATAATTCGTAATAAAATCATCTTTGCATATTATTTTATATATACTGTGATTCTGTACTTGCCAAATATGCTGCAGAAATCTCCCTCCACTAAGTCTGGCTGCAGCCATTTTAACTGTGGGAAGCTGAAGCTGCTGCTTGTTCACTTCCTGGATAGACACACAGAGGCACACCTCCAGCTCTTCAGCCCATCAGCTCTCATTGGCCCTCTTATGACTCACCCCCCTTCCCTTCCTGGCAAACTCTCACGAGAAGTAAGTAAAAATCAATACTAAATTGATTAAACCGCGCTCCTTCCCTAATAAAGTGCAAACATGCAAAAGTAATTTCAACTGAGCACCAACATGATAATATAATAATATGTGTATAAAAAGTCCAAACACAAAATAAGTTCAGTAGTGCAAATAGTGAGTATTCAAACAATGAATCAAAGTCTTCAGACCAGGGGCGGACTGACCATTCGCCTATATAGGCTGTTTTGCCTTCTATATACCCTCTCATTATTACTTATTATTTACACAGTGTTTCCTTATGGCCAATGCTTGCTGGCCTCACCCTTTATCTACGGCCTTGCTGTTCCCTCGGTAAGAGGGCTCTAATAGCGATAACCTGTCTAGCTTCACCTGCACCCCTTTTGTCACTTAGCTCTTCTCACCTTTTCCCTTGATATTTATTCACACCCTGTACCGAATGCCTCATCTCCAGTGCGGTATCCGCACAGACGTTTGTGACTGTACAACTCACACTATGGATTTTGTTCTGCACTCACCGTATTAGGTGTTTATACACCTATCTAATTTCTTCAATCCTTCTTTTCCTTTCCCACCATGTAGGATCTTGGGCTACACATATATGCATATTTTAGCCCACATTTCAACACCAACTAGTGGTTATATGCCGGTGGTGGTACTCCACATACTAGTCATATACCCCTATTATTTATTAGTTTTACTATCTTTATGCCTAGACCGTGTTTTGGAGCTTAGCCCATATACCCTCTCCCCCAGTCGCCGTGGGAGTTTTTGCCAGTGGCTTGCCCGTTTTTTCCTTCCAGCTGTACTTGAATGGGGTAAGAGACTGAAACTATACATGTGTTTACTGAAAGATTTTCCCTCATGTAATAAAAGTGCTTTAAATGTACACTTATCGTGCTTTCCGTGATATTATATATCTGCGAATTAGTTTTTTCAGATGTATATTTCCTGAAGAAGCCATGTGGCGAAACTAGTCGAAATGACATTTTGAAATCATCCACTATATGTACTGCTTTTAGTATGTATGTTATTTTGAGATTTTGTCTTTTTCCTTTATATTTGTAATAAATTGTGTGTAATTTTACATTTGTCTATATTTGGAGTTATACCTACCTACTAAGTACCGCAATAGTCCGCCGCCCTTTTTGAGGTGCTCTGGATTGGGAACCAGACCACCACAAACTTTTCCATATTGATTCTGGATGATGGTACAATTGCTATAATAACATATTCTTATGGTATCCAGTTAGGCCCTACACTTTCTTCTATAACCCACTAAGTAAAATTTACAGTATCCTTTCTGTTTATTCATGTAATCCTCCTATGTCTGTGTCTTATAAAAAAAATGCAGCTATATACCTGTTTTCAGAGTGCCGATCGGTGCTCACTTGACCTGCCACCTCTCTCGGCCTGACAGCTGCCAAGGATCCCCTGCTGACATCAGTCAGGAAGGGAGGAGGAGAGAGGCGGCCTTGCCCAATGCAGCTATTAAGCAGAGATGATACTGTAAAAATGTAACAGTAATTTCAGCAGCGGGAGGGGAGGGGGTGGGCATGGACATGGAGCTGACAGGCAGGGAGGGGAGGGGGGAGAGGATGGAGGAGGACAGAGGAGAGAGCGGATGACATAGGCACGTAAACTGACCATGGTGTCAGGGCTCAGCAGTAGGGTTGCCACTTCATCCCTTTAAACACATATGAATTACACAGGTTCTGAGGCAAATTTAATGCAGATAAGGCACCAAGTGAGTTTAATCACCTTAATCAGCCACAGAACCTGTGTAATTAAAGGTTCTTTAATTTAATGCAGATAAGGCACCAAGTGAGTTTAATCACCTTAATCAGCCACAGAACCTGTGTAATTAGTATGTGTTTGGGTTTAAAGGGATGAGGTGGCAACCCTTTTCAGCAGCCATGATTAACCGTGGTCAGTTTACAAAGGGGGGGGGGGCAGAAGCAGGCAGGATCAGCTAGGTATTTCAGGTGTTACAGAGGGCCAAATGACACAGCACAAGCACTGTGCTGTATATCATGCTTTATTTGTAGGTTAACAAACACTTTAAGATCTATCTTCAGCATAAATAGGAACAAGGAGTCTTGGAGCTGATGGTTTGGCCCCCATAGAGCCCTGATCTCAACATTATCGAGTCTTCCTGGGATGACATAAAGAGACAGAAGGATTTAAAGCAGTCTACATCCACAGAATATCTATGGTTACTTCTCCAAGATGTTTGGAATGACCTACCTGCCGATTTCCTTCAAAAACTGAGTGCAAGTGCACCTAGTAGAATTGATGCTGATTTGAAGGCTAAGGGTGGACACACCAAAATATTGATTTGATTTGGATTTCACTTCTGTATGTTTACTTTTCATTTTGTTAATTGGTAAAAAATAAACTATTAACACTTGTAGTTCTGAAAGCATTTTTTTCACACCTGCCTAAAACATTTGCACAGTAGAGTATATACAGTATATGAGAATTTAGGCACAGTTTAACTAGATTGTCCTGCATTCACCTACCATCCACTGGCATTCACAAGAGCAGTAATAGCATTGTCCCAACAAATGCAAATAAGAGTTTCAGGCTAAAAACCTCATTTGCAGTGTGTTGAATATGCAGCAAATGTGCAGCAAGCGTGGACTTGGAGTTGGATCGAGCACAGCAGGAAACAACAATGAATTATTTATAAAATTCGTTATTCACCTTTCAAAGCAAATGTTTAAAAGCTGACAATTGTAATATTGGGCGACTAAAATGTTACTGACTCCCCGATTTTCTATAGAAAAAGTAAATCCAGATGCTGGCTAAATGGCAGAGAATGTGACCCAACTCACCGACCACCGTCGAATCCGGCCAAGAAATGTGTTTTATAAATGTGGCGAATCATCGCATGGGTGATTGCAAGTGAAAAAGCACTCCGTGAACTGTTAAATGTTCTTTTCTAGATGTACACCCTGTGAATCGAGGAAACCCTTGTAATGGGATTATTATGTACACCACCTGGTCATTTGCTATTTATTTTGAAGGAATGCTGTTGGAATAACGCTATCCTTCAGAAAAGGAAACCCCATGTTTTACGCAGCAGAGAGCTATTGTGAGCATTTAAAAATAAGTTGCCTATTGTAGCTCAAGTATAATGTGTAATAAGATTAAGGGAAGCAGCCATGTCTTTATTATGAACGTGCTTTTTTCATGATTAGCAGAAAGGCTTGACTAGTCTTGGAATAGAAAATATTTTTGATTTCCTTTATATATTTGTGCATTTTCTTTTGTCTTTATTTTAATTTGGGATAGAGTGAGGTTGAGTTTCATTTTGTGTCAGGTTTTCTTTCTTTCTGGGACCCCTTTGGGGGATTTTCCCTCACTTTCTGTCCCTGTGACACCTGTACACATAGTTACATAGTAGGTGAGGTTGAAAAAAGACACAAGTCCATCAAGTCCAACCTATGTGTGTGATTATATGTCAATATTACATTGTATATCCCTGTATGTTGTGGTCGTTCAGGTGCTTATCTAATAGCTGAAACCAACGCCTGTGGAAGGGAATTCCACGTCCTTGCCGCTCTTACAGTAAAAAACCCTTTACGCAGTTTAAGGTTAAACCTCTTTTCTTCTAATTTTGAGTGGCCACGTACTTATTAAACTCCCTTTTACGGAAAAGTTTTATCCCTATTGTGGGGTCACCAGTATGATATTTGTAAATTGAAATCATAATCCCCACTCAAGTGTCTCTTCTCCAGAGAGAATAAGTTCAGTCTCCGTAACCTTTCCTCATAACTAATATCCTCCAGTCCATTTATTAGTTTTGTTGTCCTTCTTTATACTCGCTCCATTTCCAGCACATCCTTCCCGAGGACTGGTGCCCAGGTGCGGCCGGACCAGAGTTGTGTAGAGTGGGAGAATTATCACTTTATCTCTGGAGTTAATCCCCTTTTTAATGCATGCCAATATTCTGTTTGCTTTGTTTGCAGCAGCTTGGCATTGCATGCCATTGCTGAGTCTATCATATTCTAGGACGCCCAGGTCCCTTTCCATCCTTGATTACCCAGCGGTTCTCCCCCTCAGTGAGTAGATTGCATTCATATTTTTGCCACCCAAATGCATTATTTTACATTTTTCCACATTAAACCTAATTTGCCATACAGTTGCCCACCCGATTAACTTGTTCAGATCTACTTGCAAGGTTTCCACATCCTGCAGAGAAGTTATTGCCCTGCTTGGCTGAGTATCATCCGCAAATACAGAGATTGAACTGTTTACCCCATCCTCCAGATCGTTTATGAACAAATTAAATAGGATTAGTCCCAGCACAGAACCCTGGTGTACCCCACTTTCCACCCCTGACCATTCCGAGTACTCCCCATTTATCTCTAGCCTCTGAACTCGCCCTTGTAGCCAGTTTGCGGTCCATGTACTCACCCTATGGTCCATGCCAATGGACCTTACTTTGTACAGTAAACATTTATGGGGAACTGTATCAAATGCTTTTGCAAAATTCAGATACACCACATCTACGGGCCTTCCTTTATCTAGATGGCAGCTCAACTCCTCATAGAAGGTTAATAGATTGGTTTGGCAAGAAATATTCATGAATCCATGCTGATTACTGCTAATGATACAGTTTTCATTACTAAAATCTTGTATATAGTCCCTTATCATCCCCTTCAAGGGCATGCATACTATTGATGTTAGGCTAACTGGTCTGTAATTTCCAGGGATATATTTTGGCCCTGTTTTAAATATTGGTGCTACATTGGCTTTTCTCCAATCAGCTGGTACTATTCCAGTCAGTAGACTGTCAGTAAAAATTAGGAACAATGGTCTGGCAATTACTTGACTGAGTTTCCTAAGGACCCCCGGGTGCAAGCCATCTGGTTCTGGTGATTTATTAATGTTAAGTTTTTCAAGGCTATTTCTAATTCTGTCCTCTGTTAGCCATGAGGGTGCTTCCTGTGACGTGTCATGAGGATAAAACCTGCAGTTTTGGTTACTAAAGCCCCCCCATTCCCTCGTGAAGACTGAGGAGAAGAATAAATTCAATACCTTCGCCATCTCACCATCCTTTGTAACCAGATTCCCTTCCTCATTCTTTATGGGGCCAATATGGTCTGTCCTTCCTCTTTTAATGTTTGTATATACTTAAGGAATTTCTTGGGATTTATTTTGCTCTCCTCCGCTAGATGTTTTTCGTGCTCTATCTTAGCCGCCCTAATTGCACCCTTACATTTCTTGTTGCATTCTTTGTAAAGTTTGAATGCTGATAAAGATCCCTCAGCCTTGAATTATTTTAAGGCTTTCTTCTTTGCTTTTATATGCATTTTTACTCTGGAGTTAAACTACCCAGGACTTTTATTCACTCTTTTAAATTTATTTTTTAATGGGATGCACTGGCTAATGCCCTTATTTAATATGCTCTTAAAGCAAACCCATCTCTCCTCCGTGTTCTTTGTTCCTAAGATTTTATCCCAAAAAATATCTTCTAGCAAGGTTCGTAGTTTAGGGAAGTTGGCTCTTTTGAAATTCAGTGTCTTTGTATTCCCCTTATGTTTTCTATTTGTGTGATTTATACTGAAGTTAATTGACCTTTGATCGCTGTTTCCTAAATTGCCCCGTATCTCCACATCCGTGATCAGGTCTGTATTGTTGGTAATCAGTAGGTCTAGTAACGCTTTGTTTCCAGTTGGTTCGTCTACCATCTGACCTATGAAATTGTCCTGCAAGACATTTAGGAACTGGCGAGCCTTAGACGAATGCACGGTTCCTTCCGCCCAGTCTATGTCTGGACAATTAAAATCCCCCATTATGATGACACGTCCTATCCTGCCTAAAGGGGAGGCTCTCTGGGGACCCTGGTGTAAGAGGGGGCTCTCTGGGGACCCTGGTGTAAGAGGGGGCTCTCTGGGGACCCTGATGTAAAGGGGAGGCTCTCTGGGGACCCTGGTGTAAGGGGAGGCTCTCTGGGGACCCTGATGTAAGGGGGGCTCTCTGGGGACCCTGATGTAAGGCGGGGCTCTCTGGGGACCCTGGTGTAAAGAGGAGGCTCTCTGGGGACCCTGATGTAAGAGGGGAGGCTCTCTGGGGACTCTGATGTAAGGGGGGGGGCTCTCTGGGGACCCTGATGTAAGAAGGGGCTCTCTGGAGACCCTGATGTAAGGGGGGCTCTCTGGGGATGCTGATGTAAAGGGGAAGCTCTCTGTGGTCCCTGATGTAAGGGGGACTCTCTGGGGACCCTGATGTAAGGAGGGGGGCTCTCTTGGGACCCCGATGTAAGGGGGGATCCGCACTCAGATATGTAACTATATATATATATATATAATAAATACATACATACACACACGTATATTATATACATGTGTATGCCTGCCCAAGCGTATGACTTTCTTTACTTCGCTTCTATGGGCTCTATCCCGAGATCTTTTGTAGACCTAGCAACGCCCCTGGTGGGGGCCCTTCATGGTTTCTTGCACTGGGGCCCTGAAGATTCTCGTTACACCTCTGAACCCATGCAATCCATACATACAAAGAAACCAAAACAAATACATTCAGAAATTAAGTTATGTGTTATAAAATGGAATGACACAGGGAAAAAGTATTAAGCATTCTAACTGAAATGTATTTAATACATCGTACAGAATCCTTTGTTGGTAATGACAGCATCAAGACGCCTCCTGTATGAAGAAACTAGTCACATTCATTGAAGAATTGTAGACGGCCACTCACATTGGCTTGTCTAGCTCCGCGCTTAGGATAATTCAAAAAGGTCTATATTAATATTAATAATGTAAACCCAGTACAGCTGCTCCCTATGAAATCTAGATGATTTAATTGGTAGTTTAATTAAATGAGGGGCGCTAGTACCAACAAGAGATACTAAATTAATTAATAGGTTAATTAATTGTATATTCTGAACTGTATAGTAGAGACTAAGAGCTTATTGAAAAAAGGTGTGCAGACACAATATAGATCTACCATGAACTAAGCTAATTAATAACTATTTAAAGTGATAATAGTGAACCACATTTGGTTACTCATACATTACAACCATTATAATGTGAATAATAAAAATTGGTTAGAGTGTGTTTATACAAACAATAATAACACCAGACACCTAGCGTGACCCAGTGAGGTATAAATTAATTATTACCCCAAAGATAATTAACACACAAAATAGAGCTGACCAAGCTCTATTTAAATTAAATAATATAAATATAACAGACCCTGTACCTTCTATCACAATGTGTACAACGAAAGTTAATGATCAAGCACTTATGCCCAATCTAATACATAAAAAGTGCAAACCAACAAATTTGGCAAATATCCCAATGTCTTGGGTACATCCAAAAAAAAACGTGAAAAATATGTGAAAAATATTAATATAAATTAGACAGTGTTAATTGATATAACGCAAAGTTCATGTAGTATATAAAAAGTGCAAGCCAACAAAATTGGCAAATAATCCCAATATCTTGGGTGCATCCAAAAAACGTGAAAAATATTAATATAAATTAGACAGTGTTAATTGATATAACGCAAAGTTCATATAGTAGTCCTTGCTGCAAAACGCCACAATCACTCCTGTAGATATAGCTTGTGCACCATCACCAGACAAATTCTCGATCCACCCAATGTGAGAACCAGCAGTATTAAATGGCCTCTTACCAAATGGAGTTGATTACTTTGTTTAGAAGCAATCAAATGCGCTTTCACAGGATTGTGCCTGTACACTGAGTGACACACCCTCACTCAAGGGCTCTCTTCCCTCTATCAGACCAGCTCAGATGGAATGGATTGGAAACATATGTGGGAATATAAAGAGAGGCGCACCTCATAGCGTAATAACGTTTTATTTAAAAAATAGCATAAAAAAACACAAAAAAAACACAGCAGCCAATTGCTCACTTACATTTTCCAGTGCCTACCCGGCACTGAGGCTACTTGCGATATGTTAAAAGATTCGATGGAGCAGCGGATCCTTCCCTCCTGGCGTGCGTCTCTAGCGTGCGTTCCACTCACCAGACAGCCGGAGCCAATATCACAGGAAGTCCAGCAATAGTGCATCCAAAGATACAAAGTGATCAGGTACCGCCTACCGACGTACGTTTCGTGTTTGTCACGTCTTCAGGGTGGCGTACCTGATCACTGAATAACCTGATTAATATACTGATCCTCATTAGTGGCCAACCAATGACGACTTAGTGTGTGCACAGCCTCAGTCCCAGTTAAGCTCACAACACAGCTGAAAAAAATCTATACATAATGGATAAGTATTAACCCCCACATTAGGAATATAAATTATCTATGTTTTAGATCTTACTTTGCCTCATTAATCCCTGACTCCAGACGGGGCTTTATTTTATATTTCTGGGTATTAATTCAATATGGGACTTCATTTGCATAACTTTTTAAATAAATAACTTTTCAACGTCTAATTCTGGGACTAATATAAATCTTTGTAATAGGCACAGATTTTTTCTGTCTTATTTGATTAGTAAAGGGCGGAAGTAAACCTGCCCATGTCTAACCACCAACTATAATTAAAAAACTATATGTTGGCTTATTTTATTTTTCTATGGCGTATAGAATCTGCAGTACTCATTAAATCCACAAGATGTCACTATTGTGTCTTACTATCTAAGGAACCACATCTTTCATATAGTAAGATGGGATAGCTTATGAATCACCCTCTCAATCAACATTTGACTATTTTAATTACCTAGATGCAGATGTATATATCTATTTGGTCATTAGATCAACTTTTATATAAAACCATTCACTGCTCACAAACTGGTTGTTGTGGCATATTGCTTTTAAATTTATTGAATTTTATATTATTCTCTATGGGATATGGCGTCTGTATTACTCATACGGTCCACAAGATGTCACTACATATGGTATGTTCACTCCAGACAGTTTATATATATATCTCCTGCCTCCATTCTATGCATGAGTGTATTTTCTATTAATTAACTCTTTACCAAATGTTAATACATGGGATATAATCCATATGGGGCAATCTAAACAGATCTTTTGATCACCCACTCCACAGACGGGCGATAACAATCCCTCCATCTCACAGCACAAAATCTGTCACAATTATCCTGCCAGTTCCCCCCAACACCGTTGACAGTAGATAAAA
The DNA here is from genome assembly GCA_028564925.1 of Lithobates sylvaticus. Taxonomy (NCBI): domain Eukaryota; kingdom Metazoa; phylum Chordata; class Amphibia; order Anura; family Ranidae; genus Lithobates; species Lithobates sylvaticus. Next base: position 563,568,612 of record CM053027.1, on the reverse strand, counting down.
ACGACTTAATTTTTCATCTAGTTATAATTATCCTTCCCTCAGTTAACTATTCATTGGACAAGAAGCAATTCAGGTCTAAATCTATATTCATCCCTAAAGGTTGCATCGTGTCCAATGTATATAACCACTTAGTCTCATTTTGAGATATTGCTTTTTTCATATCCGTCCCTCTCCAATGTCTTGATACTCTATCTATTCCATAGAACTTGCACAGTGAAGGATCACTATTGTGATATCTCTCAAAGTGTCTGGGCACACTATGGTTGGGAAATTTTTTCTTAATATTGGTCAAATGTTCATTTATGCGTACTTTGAGCTTTCTCGTGGTACGCCCTACATATTGCATAGGACATGGGCATTGTAGTACGTAAGTGACATATTCAGAGTCACACGTTATAAGGGGTTTAATCTTATGAGTTCTTTTATTTGCACATGATTGGAAATGGGTTAGTTTTTTGCTAGTGCCTGGTTGTCTCGTTATTTTACATGCTTTGCATCTGTTACAGTGATGAAACCCTGATCCATCCAAAAAAGTGGGCGGTTTCTTGGGGGGGTCTGGCACATTGGGGGCTATCTTGTTCCGGAGTCCAGGAGCTCTGGTGTAAATAAATTTTGGTACCTTTGGGATATTTAGCTTTAGATCTTGATCTTGTCTGAGTATGGGCCAATGTTTTTTGATAATGGCTTCTACCTCTCTATATTGTCTATTGTAGCCTGTTATAAAGGCTAGACCACCCACGTATTCTGGTTTAGCTTTAGTAGTGAGTAGGGAGCTCCTATCTAGATTGGATACTTGTGATAATGCTTTCTTGAGGGTGTCCTCTTTGTATCCCTTCTCAATAAATCTTTCAGTTAGCACCTGTGCTTGTTCCTGAAAGTCAATTTGTGTTGCACAGTTGCGTTTTATACGCATGTACTGGCCTTTTGGGACCGCACCTATCCACCTTGGGTGGTGGCAACTACTTGTAGGTACATACCCATTCCTGTCTGTTGCTTTAAAGTAGGTTTTTGTAATGAATTGCTCCTGCTTAATGGTGATAGTAAGGTCCAAAAAATTTACCTCCTGTCCCATGTGTTCGCTGGTGAACTTTAGACCATATAGATTATTATTCATACTGGTTAGGTACTCATTAAATTCCTCCACGGGCCCTCTCCAGAAAACAATAATATCATCTATATATCTTTTATAGAACACCAGCGACTCATTCCGTTCGAAAAAAATTGTTTCAGCTTCCCACTTGTTTAAGACTATGTTGGCCACGCTTGGGGCATAGCGAGCCCCCATAGCTACACCCCCAACTTGGTTATAGTACTCACTGTTAGCCCAAAAGAAATTATTTTTCATTGTCATACTTAACCCTTTAACTAAATGGTTGATCTGTGCTTGTTTTAATTGAGAATCTTTAGTTAATGCCCATTTTATTGCCACTTCAGCATCCATATGTCTAATATTTGTATATAGTGATTCAATATCTACAGTAATCATAATGGTATTAGGTGTTGCTCTTAATTCTTGAAGAAGGACTATCAATTCACGGCTGTCCTTCAAATAGGAGGGACTACATGGGACTAGTGGTTTGAAAAAACAATCTAGGTATTCACCCATACGAGAAAACAGAGAATTTATACCACTTATGATTGGACGTCCTGGGGGTTGTTCTTTATTTTTATGTATTTTGGGTGTCAGATATAGAACGGGAATTTTGGGGGCTAGATGGATCAGATAATCAGCCTCTTTTTTATTTAGAAAGTTTTTACGTAATCCCTCTGTCACCCAACTATTTAAAACCATTTTTAATTTGGAAGTAGGGTCACCTCTCAGTTTCAAATATGTATTTGGATCCCTCAGCTGTCTACTCATTTCATTGTAATAGTACTCACGTGTCATTACAACTAACCCCCGCCTTTGTCTGCACCTCGTATTACTATTTGTTTGTTCTCCTCTATTTGTTTGATTCCTTCCCATATTTTGACTGTATCTCCATATTTTTTAATTTCCATCTTTTTTATGTCATTCTGTACCATATTTTTGAATACTTCTATATGGTGGTGTTTTCCTTTTTGTGGATTAAACGTTGAATTATTTTTTAAATTGGTATGTTTATATGGGTGTATAGCCTGGGGGTCCCCTTCCCTTTCAGTTCTATTAGCGAAATGTTTTTTGATATTTAATTTTCTCACATATTTTTCTACATCAACAAACAGTTCGAATTTGTCAGCACTTTTACTTGGTGCATATTTGAGTCCTTGATTAAGTACCTCTAACTCATTATCCGTAAATTTTACATCTGTTAAATTGAATAGTCCCTTATTTAGTTGTCCCTTTTCCTTTTTCTTTCGCCCTCGTCCTCTTTTACCTCTTTTTCTCTTGGGTCTTGTAACCCCCGAGGTGAATTGGGTGGGATACGGTAATGTTCCTTCCATCCCCTCCATTCCCCCCCCTGGTATTGGTTGGGGTATTGATTTTGATAGGGGCCCGGTCTCCCTCTAAAATTCCCTCTGAATGCTCCCCTGGGAGGTCTCTGTGGATATTGATTGCGATCATATCCATAATAATTATATTCTGGAGGTCTATTATCTAACGGGCCATATCTGTTATATGTCGACACTGGATATGGGGGTGGTTGGGGATACCCATTTTGTGGGGCTTGGTTAGGGCCTTTCAAATTCCCAGATAATTTTCCTCCCCCCGGTTTAGTCCCCGATTTGTTTATATTGGCCACTTTCATTTTAGTGGCTATGGGAACTGAGGCTGGTCCCTTGGATTCTGGAGTATTGGGTTCAGACCCTACCAGCATATTTTCTTGCCATTTATAAACCTTATTTTCTTCAAAATCTTTGATGTCTCTTTGGTATTTTTTAATTTTTTTATTTTTTATTTCTCCATCATATTTGGCCAGATGATTTTGTAATATTTTGGCCTTTTCTGTGTAGTCATTAGAAGTGCTAAAAGGCCCCATTTTTTCTTTAAGTTCTGCGATTTTGGATTGCAGAATCCCTGCCTTAGCCTTACGTTTCCTTACCATAAGCTGCATAAGCTTTTGTTCACAGCCGTTAAAAAACTGATACCATTCATCCAAAGACTGGAGGTCTTCGGGCCCTTCATTGGGGTTAATATCCCACCTCAGTCTTCGAGGGGTTAAATTGTGACCTATGTACATTTCCAATGAGGCCACATCCCACCATAACCTGATTTGTTTCTCCATGTCTATTTGGAGTTGTTTAAAACCTCTCTCAAGGTCAAGGTTAGGGGCGGGTGCCTGTTGGAACACTTCCTCTAGGTTGATGTTCCTTTCTTGCATAAAGTTAAATATATCCATGCTTGCTTGAGCTATTAGTGTTGTATCAAACAAATAATGTAGTACAATACCAAAAGAATGAAGAATTGTAGACGGCCACTCACATTGGCTTGTCTAGCTCCGCGCTTAGGATAATTCAAAAAGGTCTATACTAATATTAATAATGTAAACCCAGTACAGCTGCTCCCTATGAAATCTAGATGATTTAATTGGTAGTTTAATTAAATGAGGGGCGCTAGTACCAACAAGAGATACTAAATTAATTAATAGGTTAATTAATTGTATATTCTGAACTGTATAGTAGAGACTAAGAGCTTATTGAAAAAAGGTGTGCAGACACAATATAGATCTACCATGAACTAAGCTAATTAATAACTATTTAAAGTGATAATAGTGAACCACATTTGGTTACTCATACATTACAACCATTATAATGTGAATAATAAAAATTGGTTAGAGTGTGTTTATACAAACAATAATAACACCAGACACCTAGCGTGACCCAGTGAGGTATAAATTAATTATTACCCCAAAGATAATTAACACACAAAATAGAGCTGACCAAGCTCTATTTAAATTAAATAATATAAATATAACAGACCCTGTACCTTCTATCACAATGTGTACAACGAAAGTTAATGATCAAGCACTTATGCCCAATCTAATACATAAAAAGTGCAAACCAACAAATTTGGCAAATATCCCAATGTCTTGGGTACATCCAAAAAAAAACGTGAAAAATATGTGAAAAATATTAATATAAATTAGACAGTGTTAATTGATATAACGCAAAGTTCATGTAGTATATAAAAAGTGCAAGCCAACAAAATTGGCAAATAATCCCAATATCTTGGGTGCATCCAAAAAACGTGAAAAATATTAATATAAATTAGACAGTGTTAATTGATATAACGCAAAGTTCATATAGTAGTCCTTGCTGCAAAACGCCACAATCACTCCTGTAGATATAGCTTGTGCACCATCACCAGACAAATTCTCGATCCACCCAATGTGAGAACCAGCAGTATTAAATGGCCTCTTACCAAATGGAGTTGATTACTTTGTTTAGAAGCAATCAAATGCGCTTTCACAGGATTGTGCCTGTACACTGAGTGACACACCCTCACTCAAGGGCTCTCTTCCCTCTATCAGACCAGCTCAGATGGAATGGATTGGAAACATATGTGGGAATATAAAGAGAGGCGCACCTCATAGCGTAATAACGTTTTATTTAAAAAATAGCATAAAAAAAACACAGCAGCCAATTGCTCACTTACATTTTCCAGTGCCTACCCGGCACTGAGGCTACTTGCGATATGTTAAAAGATTCGATGGAGCAGCGGATCCTTCCCTCCTGGCGTGCGTCTCTAGCGTGCGTTCCACTCACCAGACAGCCGGAGCCAATATCACAGGAAGTCCAGCAATAGTGCATCCAAAGATACAAAGTGATCAGGTACCGCCTACCGACGTACGTTTCGTGTTTGTCACGTCTTCAGGGTGGCGTACCTGATCACTGAATAACCTGATTAATATACTGATCCTCATTAGTGGCCAACCAATGACGACTTAGTGTGTGCACAGCCTCAGTCCCAGTTAAGCTCACAACACAGCTGAAAAAAATCTATACATAATGGATAAGTATTAACCCCCACATTAGGAATATAAATTATCTATGTTTTAGATCTTACTTTGCCTCATTAATCCCTGACTCCAGACGGGGCTTTATTTTATATTTCTGGGTATTAATTCAATATGGGACTTCATTTGCATAACTTTTTAAATAAATAACTTTTCAACGTCTAATTCTGGGACTAATATAAATCTTTGTAATAGGCACAGATTTTTTCTGTCTTATTTGATTAGTAAAGGGCGGAAGTAAACCTGCCCATGTCTAACCACCAACTATAATTAAAAAACTATATGTTGGCTTATTTTATTTTTCTATGGCGTATAGAATCTGCAGTACTCATTAAATCCACAAGATGTCACTATTGTGTCTTACTATCTAAGGAACCACATCTTTCATATAGTAAGATGGGATAGCTTATGAATCACCCTCTCAATCAACATTTGACTATTTTAATTACCTAGATGCAGATGTATATATCTATTTGGTCATTAGATCAACTTTTATATAAAACCATTCACTGCTCACAAACTGGTTGTTGTGGCATATTGCTTTTAAATTTATTGAATTTTATATTATTCTCTATGGGATATGGCGTCTGTATTACTCATACGGTCCACAAGATGTCACTACATATGGTATGTTCACTCCAGACAGTTTATATATATATCTCCTGCCTCCATTCTATGCATGAGTGTATTTTCTATTAATTAACTCTTTACCAAATGTTAATACATGGGATATAATCCATATGGGGCAATCTAAACAGATCTTTTGATCACCCACTCCACAGACGGGCGATAACAATCCCTCCATCTCACAGCACAAAATCTGTCACAATTATCCTGCCAGTTCCCCCCAACACCGTTGACAGTAGATAAAAACGACTTAATTTTTCATCTAGTTATAATTATCCTTCCCTCAGTTAACTATTCATTGGACAAGAAGCAATTCAGGTCTAAATCTATATTCATCCCTAAAGGTTGCATCGTGTCCAATGTATATAACCACTTAGTCTCATTTTGAGATATTGCTTTTTTCATATCCGTCCCTCTCCAATGTCTTGATACTCTATCTATTCCATAGAACTTGCACAGTGAAGGATCACTATTGTGATATCTCTCAAAGTGTCTGGGCACACTATGGTTGGGAAATTTTTTCTTAATATTGGTCAAATGTTCATTTATGCGTACTTTGAGCTTTCTCGTGGTACGCCCTACATATTGCATAGGACATGGGCATTGTAGTACGTAAGTGACATATTCAGAGTCACACGTTATAAGGGGTTTAATCTTATGAGTTCTTTTATTTGCACATGATTGGAAATGGGTTAGTTTTTTGCTAGTGCCTGGTTGTCTCGTTATTTTACATGCTTTGCATCTGTTACAGTGATGAAACCCTGATCCATCCAAAAAAGTGGGCGGTTTCTTGGGGGGGTCTGGCACATTGGGGGCTATCTTGTTCCGGAGTCCAGGAGCTCTGGTGTAAATAAATTTTGGTACCTTTGGGATATTTAGCTTTAGATCTTGATCTTGTCTGAGTATGGGCCAATGTTTTTTGATAATGGTTTCTACCTCTCTATATTGTCTATTGTAGCCTGTTATAAAGGCTAGACCACCCACGTATTCTGGTTTAGCTTTAGTAGTGAGTAGGGAGCTCCTATCTAGATTGGATACTTGTGATAATGCTTTCTTGAGGGTGTCCTCTTTGTATCCCTTCTCAATAAATCTTTCAGTTAGCACCTGTGCTTGTTCCTGAAAGTCAATTTGTGTTGCACAGTTGCGTTTTATACGCATGTACTGGCCTTTTGGGACCGCACCTATCCACCTTGGGTGGTGGCAACTACTTGTAGGTACATACCCATTCCTGTCTGTTGCTTTAAAGTAGGTTTTTGTAATGAATTGCTCCTGCTTAATGGTGATAGTAAGGTCCAAAAAATTTACCTCCTGTCCCATGTGTTCGCTGGTGAACTTTAGACCATATAGATTATTATTCATACTGGTTAGGTACTCATTAAATTCCTCCACGGGCCCTCTCCAGAAAACAATAATATCATCTATATATCTTTTATAGAACACCAGCGACTCATTCCGTTCGAAAAAAATTGTTTCAGCTTCCCACTTGTTTAAGACTATGTTGGCCACGCTTGGGGCATAGCGAGCCCCCATAGCTACACCCCCTTTCAGGAACAAGCACAGGTGCTAACTGAAAGATTTATTGAGAAGGGATACAAAGAGGACACCCTCAAGAAAGCATTATCACAAGTATCCAATCTAGATAGGAGCTCCCTACTCACTACTAAAGCTAAACCAGAATACGTGGGTGGTCTAGCCTTTATAACAGGCTACAATAGACAATATAGAGAGGTAGAAACCATTATCAAAAAACATTGGCCCATACTCAGACAAGATCAAGATCTAAAGCTAAATATCCCAAAGGTACCAAAATTTATTTACACCAGAGCTCCTGGACTCCGGAACAAGATAGCCCCCAATGTGCCAGACCCCCCCCAAGAAACCGCCCACTTTTTTGGATGGATCAGGGTTTCATCACTGTAACAGATGCAAAGCATGTAAAATAACGAGACAACCAGGCACTAGCAAAAAACTAACCCATTTCCAATCATGTGCAAATAAAAGAACTCATAAGATTAAACCCCTTATAACGTGTGACTCTGAATATGTCACTTACGTACTACAATGCCCATGTCCTATGCAATATGTAGGGCGTACCACGAGAAAGCTCAAAGTACGCATAAATGAACATTTGACCAATATTAAGAAAAAATTTCCCAACCATAGTGTGCCCAGACACTTTGAGAGATATCACAATAGTGATCCTTCACTGTGCAAGTTCTATGGAATAGATAGAGTATCAAGACATTGGAGAGGGACGGATATGAAAAAAGCAATATCTCAAAATGAGACTAAGTGGTTATATACATTGGACACGATGCAACCTTTAGGGATGAATATAGATTTAGACCTGAATTGCTTCTTGTCCAATGAATAGTTAACTGAGGGAAGGATAATTATAACTAGATGAAAAATTAAGTCGTTTTTATCTACTGTCAACGGTGTTGGGGGGAACTGGCAGGATAATTGTGACAGATTTTGTGCTGTGAGATGGAGGGATTGTTATCGCCCGTCTGTGGAGTGGGTGATCAAAAGATCTGTTTAGATTGCCCCATATGGATTATATCCCATGTATTAACATTTGGTAAAGAGTTAATTAATAGAAAATACACTCATGCATAGAATGGAGGCAGGAGATATATATATAAACTGTCTGGAGTGAACATACCATATGTAGTGACATCTTGTGGACCGTATGAGTAATACAGACGCCATATCCCATAGAGAATAATATAAAATTCAATAAATTTAAAAGCAATATGCCACAACAACCAGTTTGTGAGCAGTGAATGGTTTTATATAAAAGTTGATCTAATGACCAAATAGATATATACATCTGCATCTAGGTAATTAAAATAGTCAAATGTTGATTGAGAGGGTGATTCATAAGCTATCCCATCTTACTATATGAAAGATGTGGTTCCTTAGATAGTAAGACACAATAGTGACATCTTGTGGATTTAATGAGTACTGCAGATTCTATACGCCATAGAAAAATAAAATAAGCCAACATATAGTTTTTTAATTATAGTTGGTGGTTAGACATGGGCAGGTTTACTTCCGCCCTTTACTAATCAAATAAGACAGAAAAAATCTGTGCCTATTACAAAGATTTATATTAGTCCCAGAATTAGACGTTGAAAAGTTATTTATTTAAAAAGTTATGCAAATGAAGTCCCATATTGAATTAATACCCAGAAATATAAAATAAAGCCCCGTCTGGAGTCAGGGATTAATGAGGCAAAGTAAGATCTAAAACATAGATAATTTATATTCCTAATGTGGGGGTTAATACTTATCCATTATGTATAGATTTTTTTCAGCTGTGTTGTGAGCTTAACTGGGACTGAGGCTGTGCACACACTAAGTCGTCATTGGTTGGCCACTAATGAGGATCAGTATATTAATCAGGTTATTCAGTGATCAGGTACGCCACCCTGAAGACGTGACAAACACGAAACGTACGTCGGTAGGCGGTACCTGATCACTTTGTATCTTTGGATGCACTATTGCTGGACTTCCTGTGATATTGGCTCCGGCTGTCTGGTGAGTGGAACGCACGCTAGAGACGCACGCCAGGAGGGAAGGATCCGCTGCTCCATCGAATCTTTTAACATATCGCAAGTAGCCTCAGTGCCGGGTAGGCACTGGAAAATGTAAGTGAGCAATTGGCTGCTGTGTTTTTTTATGCTATTTTTTAAATAAAACGTTATTACGCTATGAGGTGCGCCTCTCTTTATATTCCCACATATGTTTCCAATCCATTCCATCTGAGCTGGTCTGATAGAGGGAAGAGAGCCCTTGAGTGAGGGTGTGTCACTCAGTGTACAGGCACAATCCTGTGAAAGCGCATTTGATTGCTTCTAAACAAAGTAATCAACTCCATTTGGTAAGAGGCCATTTAATACTGCTGGTTCTCACATTGGGTAGATCGAGAATTTGTCTGGTGATGGTGCACAAGCTATATCTACAGGAGTGATTGTGGCGTTTTGCAGCAAGGACTACTATATGAACTTTGCGTTATATCAATTAACACTGTCTAATTTATATTAATATTTTTCACGTTTTTTGGATGCACCCAAGATATTGGGATTATTTGCCAATTTTGTTGGCTTGCACTTTTTATATACTACATGAACTTTGCGTTATATCAATTAACACTGTCTAATTTATATTAATATTTTTCACATATTTTTCACGTTTTTTTTTGGATGTACCCAAGACATTGGGATATTTGCCAAATTTGTTGGTTTGCACTTTTTATGTATTAGATTGGGCATAAGTGCTTGATCATTAACTTTCGTTGTACACATTGTGATAGAAGGTACAGGGTCTGTTATATTTATATTATTTAATTTAAATAGAGCTTGGTCAGCTCTATTTTGTGTGTTAATTATCTTTGGGGTAATAATTAATTTATACCTCACTGGGTCACGCTAGGTGTCTGGTGTTATTATTGTTTGTATAAACACACTCTAACCAATTTTTATTATTCACATTATAATGGTTGTAATGTATGAGTAACCAAATGTGGTTCACTATTATCACTTTAAATAGTTATTAATTAGCTTAGTTCATGGTAGATCTATATTGTGTCTGCACACCTTTTTTCAATAAGCTCTTAGTCTCTACTATACAGTTCAGAATATACAATTAATTAACCTATTAATTAATTTAGTATCTCTTGTTGGTACTAGCGCCCCTCATTTAATTAAACTAGTCACATTCATTGCTCAGGTGTGATTTTGGCCCATTCAAATCTTGAAGGTTCCATTTCCAGAGATGTTCTATTGGATTCAAGTCAGGTGATTGGCTGGGCCAGTCTAGCAGCTTTATTTTCTTTCTTTAAAACCAATTTAGAGTTTCCTTGGCTTTGTGTTTGGGATCATTGTCTTGCTGAAATGTCCACCCTTGTTGCATCTTCATCATCCTGGTAGATGGTAGCAGATTTTTATCAAGAATATCTTGGCACCATTCATCCTTTCTTCAGTGACATGAGGTTTGCCAGTACCATATCCCGTAACAGCCCCACACCATGATGTTCCCACCTCCAAACTTCACTGTTGGTATTGGGGTGTTTTTGAGGTTATCCGCAGTGCCATTTGACCTCCAAACATGGTGTGTATTATGGCATCCAAAGAGTTAAATTTTGGTCTCATCTGACTATATTCTCCCAGTATTGCACAGATTTGTCTAAATGTTGTGCAGCAAACTTTTAAACAAACTTCAACATGCTTTTTCTTCAGCAATGGAGTTTTGCATGGTGAGCAAGCATACAGGCCATGGCTCCCGAGTGCATTACTTATTGTTTTCTTTCAAATATTTGTACCTGCTAATTCCAGGTCTTTCTGAAGCTCTCCACAAGTGATCCTTTGCTCTTGGACAACTCTTCTGTTAATTCTTTTCCCTCCTCTGTCAGAAATCTGGTCAGGATGTTTTTAGGACTGCCCTTTTATTCCCTAAGGTCTCTGCTAAAAAAAAAAATATATATATATATATATATATATATATATATATATAATTGTAGCACTAACCCCCCGAAGGAGCTGCTGGTTTTATTTGGGCTTACCGTTACCTCACCTGCTTGTAGCTTCGTCTTGGGGATCCCGTGGAAAGTGGCCCAAAGAATGTGAATTTCCAATACTTAGTTCTTTTTCTTTGGTTATTTAATAAAAGTAAATTCTCTCAATAAAAGGGTAGAGGTTAAGGGTGAGTTCAGGCACCTGGTACTGCGGGTTTTTAAGAGCTCCTTTGAATTCCAGAAGACAATAGTTTCACTCACTGGATTCAGCCGCCATTCATAAGCCCCTCTCACTGGACCTAGCAGCCGGTGGGGTATTTGACACAGTCTCTGCCACAGACTTGTGAGGTTAACTTAAGCGTCACTGAGGGACTGAAGAATAATTCCATACAATACCAGCCTCTTTCAGCCGAACCGGCGATACTGTACGGGTGGTGATCTGGGTTGCGTCCTCCCCTAGATAAATAGGCCCCAAAACTCTTCTGGACCTTTTCCCTCAGATGCGTAGCCTCGGGTCAGCCGGTCAGCCGGTCTCGAGGCACAGGATGCACAGGCTGCACACCCCAGGCCAGGAGGGCCCTGAGGTTTTGGGGCAGCGGACCCCAAGCACAGCCAGGGAAGAACCCAGAAAAGTATTTTTCTTTAAAATATGGCGTCCATACCTTAAATACCATTGCCCAGAATGCACATCAGGAAAACACTCCCACTGGGCTGGTTCCGAGCAATAGGTGGCATTTAATACATCCAGCTGAACTGCGCTTCTAAACCCACCGACGGTGACAGCGACACCTACGGTCAAGGAGAAGCCAGTGCAACCCAGCTGAACTGGTACAGAGACCAGAACTTTAGAATAATAAGCCTGAAACCCAACTGTGGTTTCAGGCAACTTAAATTGAAAAAAACAACAGCGCCTGCTCGTCAGGAGCCAGCGCTACATAATGTTTCGGGGTTCTGAGTAATTTTCTAGCATAAAAACGATGATTTTTACATGTAGGAGAGATATGCCAGAATTGGCTTGGGTGGTAAAAGAAAAAATGCAGGTAACACAACATCCTGGAAAGCATACCAATGTACAACATTTACAAAGAACTCTCAGTCACCCTGTCTTGAAGCTTCTTTCAATCATTGTATTTAAAAAAAACACCATGAAATATGTATTTTATAGACTAGAATGGGTGAAACAGGCTGGTGAATAAAATATTTCTGAAGAATCTGTGGGGGAAAGCTTAGACAAAGTCTAATGGGCGAGGTTAAGAGTCCCAGATATTTAAAATCATAAACTCACAATTACCATTTCCAAACAATGACCCTGTGTCTATGTTTTGAAGTTTTTTAGATTTTTTCGGGAACCTTTTATTTATCACTGTGCAGCTGCTGGAGTATAAATGTGATGCTCGGTCCTTTCAAAATTGGAGCCCCAAGTATCCATATGTCTTTTTTTTCTTGGATTGTTAACTGTGTATTTATCATTGCCTTAGGAACTCAAATATTTGTATTTTCAATTAAAGCTCTATAGAATGAATGGCACATTAGATAATTTGGGAGCTTAAAATAATTACAGGTCACAGACGCAGGTGATTTGGCATGCCGTGTCTAAATGAGCAAGTGAAATATTATCTGGTTTAGTCAGTAAAGCAATTCAAGTGAAATGACAATTTTTGAAATTCTGCAGCTGTTAGCAACCAGTTAAAATTATTGCCTTCCATTAAAAAAATACATGCTGCAGCATTTGTAAGTGCATCTGGAGCATTCACTTGGTTCCCAAAATCTTACAAATTACTTTTGATCCTATCAGTGAACTCCACCTCATGTAGCGTCCTACAGGGTTGACAACACTGATGCACTGCTCCTGAATTCAGAGCAACGTTGTTATCCTCAAGTAGATTGTGGCTTCTTCCAATATAATGGGATGAGCAGACATTTCAGGGGGTGTGGCCACCAGCATTGTCACTATTGATTCACCATTCTGTAGCTTGTCAATCAGTACCTGGCCACACACAGTCCTGCCCTCTGCTTTCTAGATTGACAGCACTCATAGGTATTGCATTAGGGTGTGCTTACCAAAGCTCAATATATATATATATACAGTTGTGCTCAAAAGTTTGCATACCCTGGCAGAAATTGTGAAAATTTGGCCAAAAAACAGTCTTTTATTTAATGATAGCAATCACATGAAGCCATTTATTATCACATAGTTTTTTGGATCATTTTTAGATCATAATGATAACAGAAATGACCCTAGAAAAATTGACATACCCTGGAATGTTTAACCTTGGTACAGACACAGAAGGTGGCACACAAAGGTTAAAATGGCAATTAAAGGTTAATTTCCCACATTTGTGGCTTTTTAAATCACAATTAGTGTCTGTATATAAATAGTCAATGAGTTTGTTAGCTCTGACATGGATGCACTAAGCAGGCTAGACACTGAGCCATGAGGCGGTAGAAAAGAACAGCCAAAGGACCTGCGAAACAAGGTAATGAAACTTTACAAAGATGGAAAAGGACATAAAAAGATATCCAAAGCCTTAAATATGCCAGTCAGTACTGTTCAATCATTTAGTAAGAAGTAGAAAATTTGGGGATCTCTTGATACTAAGCCAAGGTCAGGTAGATCAAAAAAGATATCAGCCACAACTGCCACAAGAATTGTTCGGGATACAAAGAAAAACCCACAGGTAACCTAAGGAGAAATACAGGCTGCTCTGGAAAAAGAAGGTGTGGTTGTTTTTAAGGAGCACAATACTATGATAATTGAAAAAAAAGAGCTGCATAGTCAAGTTGCCAGAAAGAAGCCTTTACTGTACAAGTTCCACAAAAAAGCCTGGTTACAATATTCCCAACAACACCTTGACATGCCTCATTGGCTTTTTTGTGGCATTGGCGCAGTAAAGGCTTCCTTCTGGCACCTCAACCATGCAGCTCCTTTTTGTTCAAGTATCGTTGAATTGTGCTCTTTAAAAAAAAAAACACACCGTCTTTTTTGAGAGCAGACAGTATTTCTCCTCCGGTTACCTGTCGGATTTTCTTTGTATCCTGAGCAAAATTTCCGCCAGTTGTGGCTGCAATCTTTCTTGGTCTACCTGACCTTGGCTTGGTATCAAAAGAGCCCCTAATTTTCCACTTCTTAATAAATGATTGAACAGTACTGACTAGCATATTCAAGACTTTGAATATCTTTTTATATCCTTTTCCATCTTTGTAAAGTTTCATTACCTTGTTACGCAGGTCTTTTAACTGTTCTTTTCTACCTCCTCGTGGCTCAGTGTCTAGCCTGCTTAGTGCATCCATGTGAGAGCTAACAAACTCATTGACTATTTATACACAGACACTAATTGTGATTTAAAAAGTCACAAATGTGGGAAATTAACCTTTAACTGCCATTTTAACCTGTGTGTGCCACGTTCTGTGTCTGTACCAAGGCCAAACATTCCAGTGTATGTAAACTTTTTATCAGGGACATTTGGGTGATTTCTGTTATCATTATGATTTAAAAAGGATCCAAAAAAACCTATGTGATAAAAAATGGCTTCATGTGATTGCTATCCTTGAATAAAATATTTTTTTGGCATGATCAGTCATATTTTCAATTTTAATGCCAAAATCCCACAATTTCTGCCAGGGTTTGCAAACGTTTGAGCACGATTGTATATATATATAGCTATATATTCATTGGATTCAGGTGTTCCAATCACTTCCATGGCCATAGGTGTAAAAACTCAAGCACCTAGGCATGCAGACTGCTTCTACAAACATTTGTGAAAGTATGGGTCGCTCTCAGGAGCTCAGTGAATTCAAGCGTGTGCAGCTGTGCAATAAGTCCATCAATGAAATTTCCTTGCTACTAAATATTCCACGGTCAACTGTAAGTGGTATTATAATGTAATATATTAAATGTATTAAAACATGGAGGTTGTCAGTTGGGCAGTGGACGGTGTTAGTAGAGCAGTGTGTCAGTAGGGACCATTAGTGGGCTTTGGTGAAATATCAGGAATCTATACAGACCCCTGATGTCTCACTTTTGAGCTAGAGAAAGAGACTGAGGAAAGATTACCCAGTTCCTTTCTCTGCAGCCTCAGCCACACTGGGCAGTGAATTAATGGAAGTGCTCTGTGCTGAGCAGTTTCTGGTTAATTTACAAACTAAAGCATAGTGAACACAGTTTACTATGCTTAAGTTATGAATGAACATAAAAGCAATCAGTACCGATCAATTACTGTATTCATTCAGAAAAGAAAGGGCCCCGTAAATTACATATTTACCCACCCCTTCCCCCGCTCTTCATCCTTAACCGCTTGCTGACCGGCTCACGCCGATATAAGTCGGCAGGGCACGTACAGGCATATTAACATACCTGTACGTTGCCCTTTAAGAAGCATTTTGTGGGCGCGCGCTCGCGCCGCGAGCTCCGTGAGTGTGATCGCGGGTCCCGCTGACTCGATGTCCGCGGGGATACCCGCGATCGTCTCACAGAGAGGAAGAACAGGGAAATGCTGATGTAAACAAGCATTTCCCCATTCTGCCTAGTGACAGGACACTGATCATAGCTCTCTGTAATCGGGAGCAGTGATCAGTGTCGTGTCACACATAGCCCCTCCCCCCTCACTGTTAGAATCACTCCCTAGGACATGCTTAACCCCTACAGCACACCCTAGTGGTTAACCCCTTCACTGCCAGTCACATTTACACAGTAATCAATGCATTTTTAATCGCACTGATCGCTGTA
Source organism: Lithobates sylvaticus (assembly GCA_028564925.1). Taxonomy (NCBI): domain Eukaryota; kingdom Metazoa; phylum Chordata; class Amphibia; order Anura; family Ranidae; genus Lithobates; species Lithobates sylvaticus. The sequence continues at coordinate 563,552,804 of CM053027.1, read as the reverse complement.
TAAATGTGAATGGTCCCAAAATAGCGACAAAAGTGTCCGATCTGTCTGCCATAATGACGCAGTCACGATAAAAATCGCTGATCGCCGCCATTACTAGTAAAAAAAAAAATGATTAATACATATGCCATTAAACTATCCCCTATTTTGTAGACGCTATAACTTTTGCGCAAACCAATCAATAAATGCTTATTGCATTTTTGTTTACCAAAAATATGTAGAAGAATATATATCGGCCTAAACTGAGGGAAAAAAATAGTTTTTTTATATATTTTTTGGGGATATTTATTATAGCAAAATGTAAAAAATAATGTGTTTTTTTCAAAATTGTCGCAATTTTTTTGTTTATAGCGCAAAAAATAAAAACCGCAGAGGTGATCAAATACCACCAAAAGAAAGCTCTATTTGTGGGGAAAAAAATACGTAAATTTTGTTTGGGAGCCACATTGCATGACTGCGCAATTGTCAGTTAAAGCAACGCAGTGCCGAATCGCAAAAAGTGCTCTGGTTAAAGTGATTGTAAGGCCTCATACACACAGACGTTTTAACAGTGGCTTTTTTGAGCTTTTTTTGCTGCTTAAGAAGGCAACTCCATGTTATTCAATGGGCTCATACACACCATGGCGTTTTTGAGCTGTAACAGGCATGGTCGTTTTTAAGCTCCAAAAAAAACCAAGGACCAGCTCCTTCAGAGGCTCCAGCGTTAGAGCTGTTTTGACGCTGACGCCGAAAAAAGCTCAAAAACACGCATTAACGCTATACCGACGTTTTTTAGCGTCAGCGTTTTTAAGCTGTAAAAATGTTTATGTGGGTAATTTGAGAGTGGAAAATAGCAGAGGGATGTTCTTTTAAAAAAAACGTGCCTTAGCCTTAATGCTTAAAAACGACGTTAAAATATTATTATGACAGTCTTGCCTAAAAAACAGATCTCTCCAGTGGCGTGCTGTCACTACTGAGAGGGATTCCATCTTCATCTGGTCTTCTCTGTGGGTACTTGGGCTCCAGCCGTTTGGCCAAACTGCAATGATGTAACTCCCACGCATGCGCGCAGTAGTCATGGTAGTCAGTAGTCATGGTGACAGCACAGCTCTCTAAATGGATGGAATGCTGTCTATTGAGAGCACAGTGCACATGTACCAGAGCTATCACCAGCTGCTACATTTAGGAGATAGTCACTGTACCTACAGGTAAGCCTTATTATAGGATTGCCTGTAGATTCAAGATGATACATGGAGTTCGCTACTCCCAGATCAGTTAGTGAATAGTTAAATAGAAGGAGCTGATACATGAATTTGCAGAGGGAACTGACAGTGTAGGGGTGAAGAAACAAAGTTGCATAAGTCAAGAAGCAGTTTTGGGGAGAGGAATGGGAAGCCCAGCTACATAAAGCACACTACACTTCACTGGGAGAAGATAAAGGGCAGCTATGGAACCGTGTAACAGTAAATTCTTCACCCCATGGGAATGCAGCTGATCAGCTGTGACTGTCACAGTGAGACAGAGCAAGAGAGAGCCAAACAAAATATACATATAAATAAGGAAAAGGGCGCCTCTGAGTATGTATCACAAAACAATTTATTAAAACAACAATATCCACTCACATGAAAGAAAGAGGAGTTGCATTCAAGTCCATTTCCTCTTTCTTTCATGTGAGTGGATATTGTTTTAATAAATTGTTTTGTGATACCTACTCAGAGGCGCCCTTTTCCTTGTTTATATTCTAGCTTATTGGAACCTACTTTTGGTTTTCTTGGTGGCTGCCCTGACTGACCGATTGACATATATACATACGAGTGTACATATGTGTACATATATACATCACTCTATCTTTTCCCTTGGACTATTGGGTACTACGTCTTGAGGTATCCGCACATTGCGCCTTTTTTACTTGTTCAAACAAAATATACAGGCTGGGACAAGGAGTATAGGAAGAACTTCAGGGAGAAAAAGAAAGTTACAGAGATAACAAACTCACCTAGCAGAGCTAACATTAGAACCAGCGCTGAGAGGGGGGGCATGTAGGGAGGAGGATTAGTGACAGACGACAATTGTGTTTCTCTTTCTCCAGCAGCTGAAAGCTGGCAGCAGGGAGAGGGGGAGAGACCAGCTTTCATCTGCAGGAGGAAGAGAGACACAATTGTCATCTGTCACTAATCCCCCTCCCTGTGTGCCCCACCGTGGGCTCGGGCCCCCTACAAAAGGATCGTCGGTTCCCCCTATAAGCAGCCCTGAACGCAATTGAAGGTGGATTTTGGCTTTAGGGAATACAAAGGACGTTTTTTACTTTATGGGGCTTGTGCATCACACAGTAGCTGGATTTTAAAGCCTTTAAAAGTATAATGGTTGCTATGGTTTGCAGCACATTCCTAGGCTGTTATCTTGGGTTGGTATTGTACACTGTGTCTTCTCACTTGAATGTGTTTTTGTTTCCTCTGATGCCAATTACTAATGCCCTTTACCTTTTCCTCTCAGCTATGAGCTGCCAGATTCTCACCTTGCCGATGAGAGAGTAATGGAAGTCTTACAGGATAAAGCTAACTTCCGCAACTTTAAACCAAAGCCATTCAACATGAAGGAATTCTATGACCGCGCTGGCCATGACATTCGAGAAATGCTTCTAAATTGTAAATTCCGGGGAGATGAATGCGGGCCTGATGACTTTGTTCCGGTAAGCTTCTGTTTTATAATTTTTTAGGGTATTTCTTTGCCATTAAATTGTTTAGACGTCAGTGAACAACAAGGAGCATGCATCAAAAATCTGCTTGTTAGTGATACATATGGCCGCAGTATACACAGTATCACAAATGTCCCTTGGTGTTTGTTTCATCCATTCATTAGTGACATAGAAAAGTTATACGTGTTCTTTGGCTGATTGCATTCGGTCAATGCCTTACCTGGATTTAATCAGGCACAAAGCCAATGTAATTCATGGATGTCAGTAATTGAAGGCATGAGCTGGCAATCCAGGCTAAAGATCTCCTGAGCAAGGAAGCTTTATCAAACGTGTCTTTAATTTTATTTGGCAATCTGTTATTGACCATTGTGCTTGTTATGTTTCACCGATTGTCCATCTTTTTTCTATTTATAAATGGCCTCAGGCTTAATAAGAGTGACATATAGAGATCCTCCTTTCCTTCATATTCTTATGTCTCGTAAGCAGCAAGAGAATTATGGTCCTCATATTGTTGATTGTGTGGCGCTATAAAGAGTATTTGTGCTGAATATGGTGCTTTTTTATAGCATGATTATGTTTGACAGGAGAAGTCATAATACCAGATTTTATCAACAGGAAGCACTGAGGATGCAATATAGTAAGACAGCTCTCAGTCCTGGAGAGAAGAAGATTGGAGTGGGGTGGTGGGTACATAGAACCTGTCATTTACATCCCCGTCATTGCAAGTCTACCAGAGTTTACTTCTATTTTTGATCATAGTTTCATCCATTACTTTGCAATTTACTCTTTCCTTCAATTTGACATTTTTATGGTACCCTTGGGAATGGTAGATGATGGATTCTACTATATATACAGTAAATGTTCATAAAATAAGAACAAAATCACACAGCATACAGTTGAACTGATTTAATGAGATAATGAAAGTAGCAGTGCAGTGAAATAATCAATACCTACCAATCAAATTACATCTTTCTTTGGTTTATAGCAGTGGCCTCCAAACTGTGGCCCAGGGGCTGGATGTGGCCTTTTGTTTGTTTTTATCCAGCCCTTGGGGCACTATTCTACCCACTGACACAAACAATCGGGCACTATTCCTCCCACTGACACCAGTTATGGGGCACTATTCCACTCACTGACACCAACAATCGGGCACCATTCCTCCCACTGACACCAGTTATGGGGCACTATTCAACTCACTGACACAAACAATCGGGCACAATTCCTCCCACTGACACCAATTATGGGGCACTATTCCACCCACTGACACCAACAACCGGGCACAATTCCTCCGACTGACACCAATGAAGGAGCACTATTCCTCCCACTGACACCAATGAAGGAGCACTATTCCTCCCACTGACACCAATGATGGAGCACTATTTCTCCCACTAACACCAACAATCGCGCAATATTCTTCCCACTGACACCAGTGATAGGGCACTATTCCTCCCACTGACTTCAATGATGGGGCACTATTCCTTCCACTGACACCAACAATCGGGCACTATTCCTCCCATTGACACCAGTAATGGAGCACTTTTACTCCTATTGACACCAATGATTGAGCACTATTCCTCCCCCTGACACCAATGATGGAGCACTATTCCTCCCACTGACACCAATGATGGGGCACTATTCCTCCCACTGACACCAATGATGGGGCAATATTCCTCCCACTGACACCAATGATCGGGCACTATTCCTCCCACTGATCACACAACAATGGGGCACTATTCCTCCCACTGACAACAATGATGGGGCAATACTCCTCCTCCCAATACCAAATATGGGGCATTGTTTACTCCCACTGACACCAGGACACTGACAGCAGGACTACTCCTGCTGGCTACAGTCTGGCCCCTCTAAAATTTGAAGTACAGTAAACTGGCCTTTTGTTTAGAAAGTTTGTAGACCCCTAGTTTATAGCAATCAGAACAATGAAAGAAATGTTGCAATTGGATGTTTCTCAGTTATGTTTATTAAAGTTTAACTAAACGGTATCATAGCATCACAAACTGAAAAGACTATTCAATTCAATTTTAATATTTACAGCAAACTCCCCCACCCAGTAATAAGTCACTTTGAAAGACACCCCCCTAGCATTTCAATCAATGGCCATCTGGTAATTTCAGAGTAAGGGCTAATTCCAGAGTAAGGGCAGATGATTTCTGTAGCATTTACATCCTGGATTCCATCTACCCTTATCTCAGGCATGCAGGCAGGAGGGTGTGCATAACTGAAAAACTCTCCTCCACTCCTTCACATGAAAGAATAAAAAAATGCCCATGAAGACTCCTGGGATGTATGACATCAATTTGGCCTAGGCTAGAAACAAGGAACTGAATTTTTTTTTAAAAAAAGGTTAAAACAGGAAAATATAATACACCTTCCTCTATATTTACTAAGGGTAGCAGCATAAGGATTAGAAATAGTCCATGTTAATTGAAAGAGTTTAGTTCCACTTTAACCTCCACAAACGGAAACAATTCTTCACAGTAAGGCCCCTTTCACACGCACGGTCCGTTCAGGTCCACCTGTCAGTTTTTTAGGCGGACCTGAACGGACGCTCCATAGACCTCTATGGAGCATCGGATGTCAACGGTGACATGTCCGCTGACATCCGACCCGCTCCGATCCCAAAAAGTGTGACGGAGGAAAAACCTACCTGTCTGCGGATTGGATCGGGAGACAACGGACTCTACGGTCTGTCATCATCTGATCCCCCATAGGGGAGAGCGGCGCTCTGACAGGTGCAGAGACAGACCTGTCATCTTCCTGCTCAGCGGGGGATCGACGGAGCGATCCCCCGCTGAGCAGAGCGGGCTCCGTACCCGGACACGTTCGTGTGAAAGAGCCATAAGATCTGTAAAAATGTGGAACAGACTTCCTCAAGAACTAGTTCTGGTCGGCTCAGTAGATTGTTTATAGATAGGTCTGGATGCACTCTTAAATGCACAAAATGTAACTGGATATTGACCTTTATTGGTAATAGCAACAAAGAGATGGCCCCGGCCCCCACCTATAACTGGTTTTAACAGCAAAGAGCAAGGCATGAAAGACAAAACCAGAGGAAATTCCCAGCCCAACTCACCAACCAGTCTGCTTACCAACCAAATTAACCTGGCCAACAGTCTGTGTTAAAAACAGGGGTTTAGTTAGCACACATTTGCAAATAAATGCATAAGCTGCAAGGCCTCTTTACAGGTACTCCTTGCTGTGAAGGCCAGTTATAGATGGGGCAAGGGGCCATCTTTTTGTTACTGGTGTAAATTTGGTCAGGGGAGGGGACACACTGGGCACCTTTGCTGCCATTGTGTTATGTGCTGGGTGTCCAATGTGCCCCTGTGCTTTTAAGGAGGGTTTGGTTACCTCCAGGCCCACCTGCCCTTTATCTATCCATTAGAATGCATGTGGTCCCACTGTGGAGACGCTCATAAATTTAGTAGTGTTGGGACTGCAAGCAATACACAGGGTGCCGTGAACAGGCCTTGCAGCTTACGCATGCATTTAAAAATGTGTGCTAACTAAACCCCTGTTTTGAATGCAGACTGTTGGACTTGTTAATTTGGCTGGTACGCAGACTGGTTGGTAAGTTGGGCTGGGAATTTCCTCCGGTTTTTTCTTTCCTTTATTGTTAATAGAGACAGAAATTGTTGACCCAGGGAATATCTGATTGAGTTAAGGGGGATCAGGAAGGAATTCATTTTTTCCCTGCTGGAGCAAGTTGGACCATGCTTCACAGGATTTTTTTTTTTTGCCTTCCTCTAGAATAGATCATGGGTCTACAAACCTTCTAAGCAAAAGGCCAGTTTACTGTCCTTCAGACCTTAGGTGGGGGGGGGGGGGGCACACTGTGGTCAATGGGGGTAGTACATGTAACAAACCATGTTTACTATCAGGGGTAGAGTAGTGTCCCACAATTATTATCAATGGAAGGAATAGTGCCCCATGAATGGTGTCAGTGGGAAGAATAGTGCCCCATCACTGGTGTCAGTGAGAAGAAAAGTGCCCCATCAGTGGGAAGAATAGTGCCCCATCACAGGTGTCAGTAGGAAGAATATTGCCCCATCACTGGTGTCAGTAGGAAGAATAGTGCCCCATCACTGGTCTTAGTGAGAAGAATAGTGCCCCATCAGTGTGAAGAATAGCGCCCCATCACTGGTGTCAGTAGGAAGAATAGTGCCCCATCACTAGTGTCAGTGGGGAGAATAGTGCCCCATCACTGGTGTCAGTGGTAAAAATAGTGCCTCTTTGTTGTTGTCAGTGGGAAGAATAGTGCCCCTTTGTTGGTGTCAGTGGTAAGGAATAGTGCCCCATTGTTGGTGTCATGGAAGGAATAGTGCCCCAAGGACCGGAAAAAGGCAAGCAAAGGGCCCCAAAGGCCCCCAGGCTGCAGTTTGGAAACCAATGCTCTAGATCAGCTGTGGGAAAGAGATTCTGTATGTGGACATTTTTTGCTTATTTATTTCTTGTACATTGGTGAACTAGATGGATGTGTGCCTTTTTTCAACCTAATTTTTGCCAGCATACCACAGATCTTTAGGTTAAGTCCAAAAATTTTTGATTGAAGTATGATCACATCACAAATATGAGAGTACAAGGTTTCAGAGTCACACCGGTCCCCTTTGTCAGTCATGTGATCACATGCCTTAAGAAGGGGTCCTGCTTAATTCCGAAAGTTCGCACTCTCTTGTTTATGACGTGATCATACTTCAATAGTCCTTGTGGTAGGATTTACTTACTACGGGGGAGTTAGTGTGACTCCTTTTTTTTAAATATTTTTGTGAAATAATAATAATATATAATGTATAAACTGTACATTATAAAGGTGTACATTGTAAAGGTGTATGGTTAATTAAATTGTGGTAGGATTTACTTACTACTAAAAAAATATTTAAAAAAAATATTTTTGTGTAGCTGTCAATGATCTGTGTTAATGTGACTCAAGTATGCATCATGAAATGTCATTTATTCTACTTAGATACAGTAAAAACTATGTTCTACCGATATTGCAATTTTTTACTGTTTCATTTTTATGGCCTTTTTTTTTTAATTATCAGTTTTAGTTTATTAAAGTGCTTGCTGCATTACTGAATATACCAATGCAATGTTTGTCTGTGCCTTCATCAGCTGTAAACTAATAAAAATTGTTACTTGAGACAACGGAGAAAATTAGAGGCTGAAGAAAATCAGATTTCCTCATTAGAAAGTTAACAATCTTTCTGGTTTCTGTGAAGAGATTGTTAGTTGGGTGGTGTCAGCATTTCTCATTAGAGAGACCAAAAATATTGAGACCACCCAAAATATAAAAATCTTAGTTGAAGCTGATATGGTGAGTCACCTAATGGCTTCTTGTTATGCTAAGGAATTCTATCCACCCGGCTCTTCCTGCCCGCTTCAGCCAATATGAAGAGGTTGTTATTGGAGTTTGCATTTAATTTACCTTATTAAAAACACTGAACGAGAGAAACCATGAGAACAAGGGGCAGAGCTAGGAAGATGTTACCTACATAGTCTCCAACCATTGTTAAAAGTAATTAGGTTATTTAGCATAGCAGCATCCATCTATTACTGAACTATCAGGCTTTGGGTAAACCAACATGTAAAAATGAGAAGACTAATTAACCTCAAGCAAGTAACTTTCTTGTTCTGTTGGGAGTTTGACAGATGCAAAATAAGAATTTGCAACGCCATTGCTCTTGGATGTTGAATGTCATATTTAAAAATGTCTGGAAAGAAAGTGTTCTGCTTGTTGCAGTCAAGGCAGTCTTACCATGTGAAGTACTAATGAAAAAGATAATGATGTCCTCACAGGGTGGTAGTGTGGACACTAGATAGATCCACAATGCCACATCCTATTAGTTATCAAATAAGATCAAAGTGAAGAAGGAATGGACTTTTTAGGCATGATTAAATGCATTTTAATGTGAATTTTTATTAAAGCAAAGAAAAAAACAAGTGTATAAAATCACATATACCAGACATGTGAGCTAGAAGGATTCCTCTGGCCATTTAATGGCCCAGTTCATACTAGACAGATGTAGCTAAGCTGAATAGGATCATAACATCCCTTGGGCTGGTAACTAACCCTATATGATAATACAATAAAACATGAACAGGTAATATCCTGGTAGGAGTAACAAAGAAGGGTCAGTAGAGCCAATTCAGGGTATGTCAGTTCTGTTCGATATTTATTCAGTCTAAGCTTGACTAGTTTCACACACCCATGTGCTTCTTCAGGAGATACTCATATAAAAATTGTGATAATGATAAACACTTAGTGCCATAGAGCCAAAGCAGCTGGACAGATGCAGGAGTAAGGTGGAACTGCGCAGATCTTAAAGGCAGGTATGGTGGTGCAGTCTACAGGCAGAGATACCCAAAGCAATATGGTATAGTGTAAAATGATGTATATGTGGCCGTATTGCCTCCCTGGAGTCATTCATGTGGAATTTCCCAATGTATAATCCTCAGGTCACGGGGTCTGGGGGTTTCAAAGAGAAGGAAACAATTGTAGCGTAGATATAGACCTCTAACTTTTAGAAGTATAATAGCTCAAAATCGTTCAGTTGTTATGGAGGAGTCCACATGCTAAGCCTTGCCACCATTGAGATTGGTATAAAGTGACAAACAAACAAAGGTACTTCCTGCTGTCCAGCTGGTTGAAATGTCATGCTTTAATAAAAATGAATGTTAAAATGCTTTTGATCATTCCTAAAAAGTCCATTCCTTCTTCACTTTGATCTTCTTTGATTACCATGTAAAGTGGTTGGATAACCCTTAGGGTTGCAAGATACAGGAACAAGACATAAAATTCAGGTTATCCACTTTGTTTCAACATTTCTTTTTTTCCTGGTCTGGTTACAACCAGGCTCACCAGGAAAATGGGGGAAGGCACGGCAAGAAATAACAAAGGTGAAAAAACCCAAAGAATATTCAAACAGGGGCACTGTTCTATTTTACCCCTGGGCTACCAATCTCAGAAGGCCTAGTTTATAAAACAATGCGTGGTCTTATTTCTATCAATTCACATATATATAAGCTATAAAAGTCACTAAAATATCCATAGCAACACAAGGAGCCAAAAAATATTCAAACAGGGGCACTTTCCTATTTTACCCCTGGGCTACCAATCTCTAAAGGTTAAATCTGCCCAAAGGGATATCTTCATTGGCTTGTTACATCTCTGATATTCCAATAGAAATACATGTGTGCAGTAATTTGTGTCTCTATCCGCTCTCTCAAAGCCATTAAAAAGGTGTTACACTTGCAGCCGTATTTTGCACTTTTGTATTTGTTGTACAACTTGAGGAACCCCTAAGGGGAGATGGCTCCCCTTAGGGAGCCATCTCCCTCTATGCCATACCAGCCATCTAGCCGTCCTTTCAACTGCTTCCCTTAGTAAATAAGCAGAGCAGTTGAAAGGACATTTCTTGGTGGGACTATCTTACTCCTGTTGCCCTTACAAAGGGAGCATGTCATTTAACTTGTCATTAACCATGCATCATTGTAATAGAAATTGTTGGGTGCAGTTGGCCCAACAATGAAAATCATGGCCCATTGGCCCTACCATGATGGGAATCATGGCCCTACAATGATACATTGTGTTGGCCCACAATGGAAAGCTTACAATTTTTTCTTCAGTATGGTTCTGTTTATACCAATTCACAATAATGCGTGTTAGGTTTCATTTGCCTTTTTGAGAGCAGATAATAGAAAAAAATGATTTTAACAGGACAAATAAATCTTGGTGATGGCGTCAACACGGGGCAGCATCTTCTTTCACAAGTTACCCAACTTAAGTATGGGGGAAGCAATGTAATCTCAGGCAGTATTATCTTTAGACAGGACCACTGTGTCATACTATAGTGACAATGGGGTTGATTTTCTAAAGGCAAATAGACTGCACTTTCAAAGTGCACTTGCCCTCATTTTCCTTAGTAAATGTTAAAGAATACCCAGTCAGGTGCAAGGAAAAAATATGATTAGATGATGGCAATCAGCAGAGCTTTGCCACATTCACTAAGGTCTTTGGAAAATGAGTGCAACTGCCCATTCAGAGTGCACAGTCTATTTGTCTCCACTCCACCCCAATATGTCTGGGAAGGTGTTCATTTATCCAGGTCATGGTATACGCTATAGCTTGCCACATTTAACTGAACTTGTTTTGTAATGTTGATATTCCATTGTCCATCCAAGTGACTTCAAATGGGTCACTTTTACAATTCCTGACATATTTCTGAACAATTAACATCTCTCTTGACACATTTCATGATATCATAATGAGTAGACTAGGGAAACTGATTTACCTGTGTGACTATAAATGCTGGGGTATGTTCCTGACACTTATTTGAACATAGGAAGCCACTTAAAGGAGAAGTACAGCCAAAGCTCATTTGGCTATATTTCTGATGTAGATCAGAAGGGGTGCAGTTTGTTCTGCACTTCTATGACCCATTTTCAGCAGAAGCCCACTGTCAGCTGATGTCACAGAGCCGGTTCAGGCTCAGGCAAGATCGCGACAGTGAAGTCAGGATCTGCCCACATGCCACGACTGCCATCCGGCTCACCCTCTCAGTGAGCCTCTGAGAGCCTGAGCTGGCCGATCCCACCCCCTCAAAGCCCAGTGCTCCAGTGAGAGAGGGGTGGGGGGGCAGAGCAGGCAGCGGTGACTGATGGTCACCAGCTCTCTGCTCTGTGTTTGATCGCTCGGTTCTCAGTGTTAGAGCCAGCAGACAACAGATGCAGCATCGGACTGATGCTGCATCCACCTAGGTAAGTATGATACCGAAAACAAAAACTAACCCCATACTTCTCTCTTAAGCCAGCCACAGACGTTTCAAATCTCGGCCAGTTCAGCAGGGACTGACCAAGATTTGAACCATGTATGGGTAGGCTGAATATACCGAAGTTGATTGATCGATTAACTTTGGTACAACCAGCCTGGTCCGATTTTACATGCAATTTGTGCTAGCGGCTATTATAACCGCTAGCAGTAATCACTGTGTTCTGCCGGTGGAGATGCCCCCCCCCCCCACCAGGAGAACACAATGGCTCAGTGGGAGGGATTCCCCTATCAACACTAATATTGCAGGAAAGAAAATCACTTCTTCTATGGCAAGTTATAGATGAGTGGTGAAATTGCTTCAACATTACAGAACAAGTCTAAATTTAAATTAAATGAACTGTTATTTTACTGTTAATCTCATTGACAAATTGCAAGACTGGATGTTTCTACCTAAAGCTCTGCTGTGGTCATTGCCCCACAATTCTTTGCATTGGCAGAGCCCATGTGACCTTTGCTCAAATGCAGATGAGAATCCCAATGCTACATCATTATCGTTTACAAAAAGTGTGCTACTTTATTCATTTAACAACCCCTGATGTGTAATTTTTTTTTTTTTTTATTACAATCTTGTTTCAGCTTTTAAACAATTTTATAGCTATGGCAAATTGTGAATGTAGAATATATCCATTGGAGTAGAGACAAAAGAACAAAAGCACTGCCAGTTTTGTTGTTATACAGTTGTGGGTAATTGGTCTTAACACTAGAATGGATTGTGATTGCAAATGTATAAGTGATTATGTAAGGGTACCAAGGTCAGCGACAGTGACTTTCTCATACACAATGCATATAAGTCACAGTGGGAGATTAATTGCTGTACAGGCTACTGAAGAATCCTCATCAGAAAAGTTGCTATTTGTATATTTGCTTTGAGAAAATCTACATAAATGAAGAAGACGACAGACCTTATTACCGTCAATGACTCCCTCTGCCAGTATAACATTTTCATAATTTGAGTGCTGTCTGTTTCCTATTTTGTTTGATGACATGTTTTAAAGGCTTCAAAAGAGAATATACAATTTTTCATGTAAGATCAGCACAATGCTAATAGTTCTGTCACTTTGTGTGAATAGACTTTTGTCCTGTCCCTGACAAGACTCTTTGGGGTTAATCTGAGGGCAAATAGACTGCCTCTTTGAAGTTGAACTTTGCAAGGGAATTTTTCCTAGAGCATAGTCAATGAGGTAAAGCTCTGTTGACTTCCAGCATCCAATAATGCGCAAGCAAATATGCATTTTTTTTTTGTTTTTTTTTTCTTGCATGTGATTGGGTACTCTCTGCGAAATGCAACTTTACCACATTCACTAAGCTCTGGGGAAAATTCCCTTGCAAAGTGCACCTGCCCTTACAAAGTGAACAGTGTATTTGTCTTTAGTAAATCAAACCCTTGACTGAGCGACCTGCACAATGTAGAGGCTCCGATTATCTATAAAACATTAAACACTTGACCAATCCCCACTTCCAAAATGACCAGACGACACATTTTATTTGGAGTCGACTGGCCATAGCAGCCTTTTATTACAAACCATTAAATACAACATTCACAAGAATACAAGTTTAATGCATATAATACAGTCAATGCATAACCTATAAACCAACCTCAGCTTATGCCCGGTCTAAGATCTTTAAAGGCCTATATACTCGCGAATAACCGGTTGTATCTGCCACCCAATCAGAGGCCCCCAGCCACAACTACACTGGCTCAGGGACAATTAACCACTTACGTACTACCAGATACAACCTAATTAATACGCTGATGTTACCACCGTATTGTTAGGAAGGGACAACCATACCTCCGATGGGCCCAACCCACAATTTTCCACAATTATATAACCAGCACCGCCTTCAAAGACCCAATAGATCCCTACCTGCTGCTATGACAAGAAAATAAGGTCTAAGGTCTTAGAGAGCTTATATAAGGGACACCCATACCTCAGATGGGCCAAACCCACAATTTCCACAGTTAGGAAGGGACTCCCATACCTCAGATGGGCCCAACCCACAATTTTCCTCAATTATATAACCAGCACCGCCTTTAAAGACCCAATAGATCCCCTACCTGCTGCTATGACAAGAAAATAAGGTCTAAGGTCTTAGAGAGCCTATATAAGGGACACCTATACCTCAGATGGGCCCAACCCACAATTTTCCTCAATTATATAACCAGCACCGCCTTTAAAGACCCAATAGATCCCCTACCTGCTGCTATGACAAGAAAATAAGGTCTAAGGTCTTAGAGAGCCTATATAAGGGACACCTATACCTCAGATGGGCCCAACCCACAATTTTCCACAGTTAGGAAGGGACTCCCATACCTCAGATGGGCCCAACCCACAATTTTCCACAGTTAGGAAGGGACTCCCATACCTCAGATGGGCCCAACCCACAGTTTTCCACAGTTAGGAAGGGGCCCAACCCACAGTTTTCCACAGTTAGGAAGGGACACCCATACCTCAGATGGGCCCAAACCACTATTTTCCACCAATATTTAACCAGCACCGCCTTCAAATAGACCCCCTGCCTGCTGCTATGACAAGCAAATAAAAGGACCAAGAAATTGAATGGCAAGGTGTCAGTGGGGCAGGTGACGGTGTCAGCGGGGCAGTGGACAGTGTCAGCAGGGCAGTGGATTGTCAGTAGGGCAGTGGACGGTTTCAGCAGGGCAGTGGATGGTGTCAGTAGAGCAGTGGAAGGTGTCAGCAGGGCAGGGGACGGTGTCAGCAAGGCAGTGGACGGTGTCAGTAGAGCAGTGGGTGGTGTCAGCAGGGCAGGGGACGGTGTCAGCAGGGCAGCGGACGGTGTCAGCAGGGCAGCGGATGGTGTCAGTAGAGCAGTGGACGGTGTAAGCAGGGCAGGGGACGGTATCAGCAGGGCAGTGGACGGTGTCAGTAGAGCAGTGGATGGTGTAAGCAGGGCAGGGGACTGAGTCAGTAGAGCAGTGGACGGTGTCAGCAGGGCAGGGGATGGTGTCAGCAGGGCAGCGGATGGTGTCAGCAGAGCAGGGGACAGTGTCAGCAGGGCAGGGGACCTCCATCCAAAAACCTGAATCAGCTCTACTGAACCCAACCCCATCCAAACTGTTCACAAAGTGGCACTGTGCATTCTACAACCCTTTTAAGCAACTTTTAATTACCAAAAAAAAAGACAAAAAAAATCAAAGCAATCCATAGGCACCCCACAAATAGAGAAGAGAGAAGATATCAGATAAAGTCTACTGAGTGAGCACAGGACAATGTAGTAATTATGCCAGGATGGGACTGCAGGGGCATCTAGACTGCGATCTTCAATCAGCAGCCATGTCCCTGGAAAGACCAGCATGACAAGTCCCACACTGGAGAGTAAGTAAAGACTTAATAGGAGGAAAGGAAGGGCCCTCAGCTCTGCACTTACCCAGCGGTCGGTGTCCCCTGCTCGCACGGCAGGCTCTGTGTCTGTGCCACCCACACTCCAGACAGGTCACATGCTCGGCTTGCAGAGGGGAAGAGCCCAGGGCCATTTGTCTGCATGGAGTAGACACTGGCATGTTTCTCCCACCTCACAGCCACCCTGCAATGTGTCACACAGCACCACAAAACTTACACAGCGCCGGAGACTCGACCAGAGCGCCGGACAATGCAGGCAGGTGAGGGAGACACCTGCATGGGAAACCCATTACAGAGTCATAATAGGAGACTCCTCAGCTGGGTCTGAACACTGTGTCTGGGGCTCAGGCGAACTGAATCCTGGACATGTGATTCAAATCCTGTACTGTCCGGGTGAATCCCGGACGGGTGGCAACCCTAATTGGGGGGCTTTGATGGAATATCAGCAGGGGGAATTTGCAGCACACAGGGTGATTAGGGTGTGCTCAGGCACACCACCTGTGCACGCCTATGGTCAGAAAGCAGGAAGCAACTGAATAAAGGTAAAAAAAAAAAGTAAATATAATATACCTTCCTATCTATTTGCTAATGAAAGCAGCATAAGGATTAAAAGCTACTCCACTTCTGTTTTGTGTTCAACTGAATTCAGAGTCTGAAGCATTGATATAGTCAGTCTTTGTCAATCAGTGCAGGTGGGTGTTACAGAAAGCAAAGTTCACATCCCAGACACCCCACACTCTAAAATTGCGAGCTGAACATGCTGACCCTGGTGTTAACACCTAACTTTGTAGAAACCAGCAAGAGTGTGATTTCCCAGAGTGACAACGCTATTTCTGTTTAGGGAGCTGTTTGCCCAGGAGGTGTCCATCTAGGCTGTAAATGGCAGATCTAAATAAAGCAAAGCAAAGGCAACGCGATGAAAATATCAGAGAGACTAAGAGGTAAAAGATAAATCATTATTTCATGCAATATAATTTTTAGATTGAGATATACTTTATAGATCTAGGTGATTTTAAGGAAATTGTGAAATCCTTTTTAATTATCAAACCCCCGTTTAGAAGCATTGAATGGTCCTCCCAACTCTTGTGCCTCCTAAAAATTCTTGATCAGGAGTTGCTTTTGCAGATTTCATTCACAATGCCACCTGCTGATAAAATATGGTAGTGCGGCATGGAAATTAGATAACCCAGTAGGAATCATCAAGGGGATCCTGCTGTTTACAAAGAGCTTTTAGAAGTGGTGACTCCTTCCATGTTACTCTAAAAAAGGGTCTCAGTCTGGTGGGTGATTGCATTTTTACCAAGATTTTCTCTTTTATATTAGAACTCCTTTCAGTAGCTTTGTATAGATTTGGGAAAGGTTAGGATCTCTCTAAAGATGTCATTGCTGTCTGTGTCTTTTTTGGGTGATCACCTCGCTTCCTGATAAGTAAGAGCAATCACCAGGGCCGTGAGAGG
The DNA here is from genome assembly GCA_028564925.1 of Lithobates sylvaticus. Classification (NCBI taxonomy): domain Eukaryota; kingdom Metazoa; phylum Chordata; class Amphibia; order Anura; family Ranidae; genus Lithobates; species Lithobates sylvaticus. Next base: position 563,536,469 of record CM053027.1, on the reverse strand, counting down.
GAGTTCAAATTTTTATTTTCAACTGAACAGGAGTAGATTTGATATCTTCCAGTGAAGACATTTGTCCCTATAACATAGCAAAACTAAAATTGTTGAGTTCAGGTCCACTTTAATATCCCGATAAAGAATAAATCAACAAAACTAGCTTTTGCTGCAAATTTCTGATTTATTCCACAGATTAAGCCCATTAGATTTCTTAAGTCTGATGGCCACCATCATTCAACCCACTTCCTCTGTGCCCAGATCATCCTGGACCCACCTCCAATCTGTGAATGGACAGTGAAAGGAGAAGCAGCACATTGATACGCTTATGCCTCTGTCACTTTGTTTTCTCCTTCCATCAGCATGCTTGATCTCAGCACATAAACTGGTTGGCTCCTTGTACTACTTTTTACTCCCACACGCCAGACCTGCTGTACAAGAACTACAACAGACTGATCAAATTCAGGTACTTACATTGAATGTATTTAAAAAATACATACAATGATGTGCTAACAATTACATATGTAGGTGGGGCCTCAGCCAAAGTACCCAATCCGGTAGAAAATTGTTCTGAATTATTTTGTGTTAATCTGATCTGGTGTTATTAATCTCTGGCTTGTATTACCAGAGGGGTGTCAGTTTGTGATGTACCAAGGCACAACTGTATATACTGGCTCCTATTCCAGTCTCCAGACAGTACCCCACACTACAGGAGTTGTCCCTATTTCGACTCTTCTCATCAGGAACCTTTCATTGCGCTATTCTCTTTCCCTAACCAGTGAGTACATGACCGAACCTACCATTCGCTCCAGGCGCACACGAATGATGCAGGAAACCCTATTTATCAGGTCCTTTGTCAAGATGGCCACCTGAAATCTTAAGAGATTTCTGCGTCCAATCAGACAGCTGTGTTGCCTAAGAAAATGGATGGAGTCCATAAAGGAACAATTCCCTTGCAGACCCCTTTCCCCTCGAAACAATGGTACAGTGCCTTCTACAGGTTGAAAGAACACCTGTCAACATATAGCTGCGTTAGTTTGAATATTTTATACCTACCTAGAATTCGGCTATAAAGTGATTGTAACCCTAGCTAAAAAAAAGATCCTGTTCCCTTACAGCAGGTTAAACAGCACAGTGCTTGTGCTGTCTAACCTGTCCCTCTTTAGGCTGTAAAAAACCTGGTTGATCCTGTCTGTTTCTGTGTCCCTCTTGGTGCTGACCATGGTAATCATGGCTACCCATGATTTCTGATTACCGTGGTCAGTTTACGTGCCTCCGTCATCCTTTTGCTCTCCTCTCTCCCCCTCCCTCCCTGCCTGTCAGCTCCCTTGTGTGTGTGAGCCACCCCTCTTCTCCTGCCACCATTAATAGTAAAGTAAAATAAATTATACTGCCAACCCCTCTCTTTTATGAATCCATCCTGCACTGTGTAAGTGTAATGCCCCGTACACATGGTCGAAAATTCCGACCACAAAAATCCGTCGGATTTTTTCCGACGGATTTTGTCCGACACTGGTGTTGCATGCACGCGGTCGGACAAAGTTGTCGGAAAATCCCATCATTCTGAACGTGGTGACGTTCGTTGCGTACGACGGAACTACGTAGAGGCTAGTAGCCAATAGCTTTGGTCTCGTAATTTGATCTGAGCATGCGTGGCATTTTGTCCGTCGGAATTCTCTACACACGATCGGAAAAAGTCTGATCGGATTTTGTTGTCGGAAAATTTGAGAGCAGGATCTCAAACTTTTTCCGTCGAAAATTCCGCCGGAAAAAGTCCGATGGAGCCCACACACGGTCGGATTTTCCGACAACATGGTCCGATAGGACATTTTCCGTCGGAAATTCCGACCGTGTGTATGGGGCATTAGTGTAATACGATGCCTCTAAATAACTTATCTACAATCTTTTATGGCCAATCACGTGACCTCCTCCTCCAATCTAAAGGCTACAGCGGGAGGGGCTGAGCGGTCAGCACAGCGGTCACATGACCTCCCCGTCTGACGTCAGAGGGGATCTCGACCCCTCCCGCTGTAGCCTTTAGATCAGAAGAGGAGAGCGGCTGAAGGTCACGTAACTGGCCATAAAAGATTGGAGATAAGATATTTAGAGGCATTGTTTTACACTAATACTTACACAGTGTTGGATGGATTCATAACATTACAACCACTTTAAGTAAGTGTATGGACACAGCTTGTTAAAGTTAAAAACAGTGATTTTATTGTACCTGAATGCTTAACCTGTGCTATGTTGTGGGATCTAGGTATTTGCAGTAGGATATTCATGTCTGTCCTATCTAAAATATGTATATTACAATTCCAGCCCCGGAAACTTATCCGACTCTCTGTTGATAGGGGAATACACAGTAATACCAAGCGGGAAATCTGTTAATGTAAAATAGTTTTTGTAAATTTAAACATGGTTTTCATAATTTACTTCATGCCTACAAGCTTTTACGTGCTGATCCAATGTAATATAATGAGCAATCACAAAGTAAATATAAGCAATAGGTTATGTTTACTGCTGTGCAGGCAGCAGGCTATGAATTCACAGCTGACTGAACATAACAAGCTAGCGGTATTAACCAGTGCACACATCCACATTCCAGTCCTACTGAACTTGATCGGAGTTACATTTGTGCTCCTACAAGATAGCTTGTAATGGTCTAAAAATGTAAAAATAAAACTTGTTGGGAAATGATAACATTGCACTGTATCAGCTGTTTAAAATGCAAAATCATTTAAGTGTTAAAGCAGATCAAAAGAAAGAAATTGACTTTAGGTTCTCCTGGCCCGTACTTGTACTTCTAAAATACTTCTAAACTAATGCTGCGACTAAAGAACTGGAAAAGAGAGGGGCAGAGGCATTGATTGGCTGTTCTGGCAGAAGATGACATTGCTGGTCCTTTAGAGCAGGGATCTCCAAACTTTCTGAGCAAACGGACAGTTTACTGGTCTTCAGGCTTTAGGAGGGCTGGACTGTGGCCATGGGGAGTAGAAAATGTCCTGGCGTCAGTGGGCGTAAACAATGCATCCTTGGTATTAGGGTGAGAAACAGTGCCCCATCGTTGGTATCAGTAGTAAAAATAGTGCCGCATTGTTGGTATCAGTAGGAGACATAGTGCCTCATTATTGGTTTCAGTAGGAGGTATAGTGCCCCGTTGTTGGTATCAGTAGAAGAAATAGTGCCCCGTTGTTGGTATCAATAGGAGAAATAGTACCTCATCATTGGTGTCAGTAGAAGAAATAGTGCCCTGTTGATGGTATCAGTAAGAGAAATAATGCCCCATTGTTGGTGTCAGTAGGAGGAATAGAACCCCATTGTTGGTGTCAGTGGGAGGAATAGTGCCCCATCATTGGTGTCAGTAGGAGAAAAAGTGCCCCATCACTGGTCAGTAGGAGGAATAGTGCCTTATTGTTGGTGTCAGTAGAAGGAATAGTGCCCCATTGTTATTGTCAGTGGTAGGAATGGTGCCCCATCGTTGGTGTTAGTGGTAGGAATAGTGCCTCATTGTTGTTGTCAGTGGGAGAAATAGAGCTCCATTATTTGTATCAGTGGGAATAATGCCCCATTGCTGGTGTTAGTGGGAGAAATAGTGTCTTTTATCAGGGGGAAGAAAATGCTCCAAGGGCCGCATAAAGGCAAGTAAGTGTCCGCATCTGGCCCCCGGGCCGCAGTTTGGAGACCACTGCTTAAGAGCCTTGTTGTCTAAGGCCCCTTTCACACTGGGGCGGTGAGCCGCGGTGACGGTAAAGCAGCGCTATATTTAGCGCTGCTTTACCGTCGTTTTCACCGCGGTTTTCGGCCGCTCGCGGTGCGGTTTTACCCCGCGCGAGCGGCCGAAAAAGGGTTAAACACCCCCCGCAGAGCGCCGCCGTAGCAGCGCTTTGCGGCGGTATTGCCGCGGTTTTACCGCGGTCTCCCATTGTAATCAATGGGAAGGAGCGGTATAGGAGCGGTGAACACACCGCTCCTATCCCGCTCCAAAGATGCTGCTAGCAGGACTTTTTTTGTCATCCTGCTAGCGCACCGCTCCAGTGTGAAAGCCCGCCGGCTTTCACACTGGAGTTAAAGGGGCAGGATTTTTTCATGCGGTGAACAGGCGCTATTTTTAGCGCTGCACCGCATGAAAAACGCCGCGGTGTGAAAGGGGCCTAAGCGAAAGTAATGGGAAGTCACCGGCAAGACAAATTGGTCACATGACCTGTGTTATGCAGAGAACACCCCCGAGGGATACCACAGACTCCACAATGAGTCCTGCATTTCATGAATAACTAAAATGCAGAGCAGTGATTGGTAAGTACTCTTGTAGAGAGTAGATAGCCATATCTGCTTTTCGCTATAAAGAGAGTCGTTATTGAACCTGTGCTTTCTCTATGCAACGATATAGACAGCTGTAAACCATGACAGCTGAACTCTGAGCTATTTGCTTATAATGTTTACTGGTATTAGGTGTTAAACTAAAACAAAACAAAAACATATATATATATACTAAATTAATAAACTATATACTGTATATTACGTTGGGCCTTGGCAAAGGGTGTTTGCAAGGGTTTACAGCCAGGCATAAATGTAGAGAAAAGAGTAATGTTTTCCTATATGCAGGTTCTGCCTGTGTAGTGTGTACACTGCACAAGCAGAGTGAGGCATGGGAGCTGTGTGCCAGGTTACCAGCATACAGTTCACATCCTGTATGCCAGGTCCATTCTGGTGCATCGAGTAAAAAAATCTGAATAGCATATTCAGTGTGTGGGGAAATGTTAAAGGAAAAGTCAAGGCACCGGGACAAAGTCATAGGTAAACAACAAGCAGTATGTGTATGCACATTTTTTAAAGCCTTCTTTAGTTTGCATGTTCTCCCTGTGCTTGCATGAGTTTTCTATGGGTAATCCAGTTTCCTCCAAAACTCCAAAGACTTTCTGGTAGATTAATTGGCTATTTTTTTTCTTCTGCCATAATCAAGGCCGCATGCACACTGCATTTAGTCCTGGTGCATGGAGCTCTGGCATATAACTAAAGGCACAGGTGCCCCATCCAGCCCTGCTGCAGATAGCCTGCCAAACTCCATGAAGGCCTGCAGCTGGATGGGGCTGGATGGTGCACCATGTGGTACAGTATGTGGCCAAGGACAAATGCTTGAAACACAGACTTCTTGTGTTCGGACCATGCATCCCTGGGCGGATACTGCCATAAACGTTTTTACCACTAGGTGCACCAATCAGTTGTCAGCCTATCATAGAGATTGACAGGCTGCCAGCAGCTGGGCTAGCACCTACGTCCCTCACCGACAGCTAAACACCAGAGCCTCATGCACCAGAGCTTTGGCCAGTGTGCATGGGACCATATCACCATTGTTAAAAAATGGCATTATGAGTGACTAAAGTTTTAAAGTTTAGTTTGAGATAACACTGGATCTTATTCAGTCTAATAATGTTGGTTAGCTTGCTCAGAAATAGTTTTGAATGAATGTTTACAGTTGCATTTTTTCCATAAAGCAATTTTATTAAAAAATAAAGTATTGCATTTTTCCATTGCTCTAGTTATAAGTAAGCTATTTGCTTATAACGTTCACTGGTGTGTTAGGTGTTAAACTAAAACAAAACAAGAACATATATATATATATACTAAATTAATGCACTATATACTATATATCACGTTGGGCCTTGGCAAAGACATCATTTTTAAATCTCTAATTTCACCTTTAGCACTTATTGCGTTTTAATGTCTTGTCAGTGAAGCAATGGAAGGGCTGAGGGGGCACCATTGTCGGGCTGTGCTTTTGGCATCATTTGGCCTTAATCTGATCCTGCTCTATGCTGATTTTGTTGGCATCCCTGGAGCAGGAAATACCATGGAGACAGGGGTGCCTGCTTGTTCCTTATTGTCATAGTAATGTCCTTTATGTGTAACTCTTGTTGCACAGCCCATACAGAATCAGGCAGCGCCAGGTAAATTGTCACTCTCTCTTCCTCTTCACCTGTCACCTGTGTATAACTGAAAGAAGAAGCTGCTCTGCAAGCATCATCAGTGGTTTCGAGGGATACATAGGCTGCTCATTAATCAGACGCTTCATACATGGGGACTATAGTAAAGTCTAAATAATTGAATAATATATAATTAGCATTGCATATTGAATAATATAATAATTACATAATTACATGTTATCAACATTTTTATATACACTTAAAGAGCACTTTTATGACATCAAGGCCTCAAAAAATTATATATACAGTATCTCACAAAAGTGAGTACACCCCTTACATTTTTGTAAATATTTTATTATATCTTTTCATGTGACGACACTGAAAATTACATTTTGCTACAATGTAAAGTAGTGAGTGTACAGCTTGTATAACAGTGTAAATTTGCTGTCCCTTCAAAATAACTCAACACACAGCCATTAATGTCTAAACCGCTGGCAACAAAAGTGAGTACACCCCTACGTGAACATGTCCAAATTGGACCCAAAGTGTCAATATTTTGTGTGGCCACCAATATTTTCCAGCACTGCCTTAACCCTCTTGGGCATGGAGTTCACCAGAGCTTCACAGGTTGCCATTGGAGTCCTCTTTCACTTCTCTATGACTACATCACATCATGCAATTCATAGCACATATTTCACAAGTAGCCAGTTGCAATCATTGTATAGCCACAATCCCATATATAAACTCCACAGGAAAATAAATCATGTCTGGATATATGGCCATGTGTAGCTACTGGGCTTTTACTGCCAGCGCTGCAAAATTTAGGTAGCAGTGTGTTCCTTGGGCTGCGCTTCTACTTAATACAGTACTGTTTGACTGGTGAAGGTGGTTGTGTGAGGACTGACCGGTGAGAACATGCTTCCTCCCACCGAGCACTATGTGGGCTGTCTGGACTGTGCAGCACAGTAGAGTCCAATGGCCCCTAGCAGCGCCACTGTGCACGGTGGATGCTCTGGGAAGGGAGGTGTGGGGAACCCTTTTCCTGACCTTAATTAAGCCTTACTGCTCCGTAGTTGTCTACCAGATGGGCACACAAAATGTAAACATGATAGAGAATGTGGCAGCAATAACTTTAAGGGCTCATTTACACTTGCTTCGGCTTCAATACACATGGTTAGCTTACAGTCCTGTTTACACCTTGCTTTTGCTTTGCTTCAGGTTCGCTTCAAAAATTATACCCCATGTCGCTTTAGTTGTGTTTCAAAGCATCTTCAAAGCCTCCATAGAAGTCTATGGCAAAGCTTGCTTGAAGCCCCACGAAGCCCCACCAAAGCCTCATCGAAGCCCCACCAAAGCCTCATCGAAGCCCCACCAAAGCCTCATCAAAGCCCCACCAAAGCCTCATCAAAGCCCCACCAAAGCCTTATCAAAGCCCCATCGAAGCTCCACCAAAGCCTCATCCAAGCCCCACCAAAGCCTCATCGAAGCCCCACCAAAGCCTCATCGAAGCCCCACCAAAGCACCAAGCAAGGTGTAAACAGGACTGTAAATTAACCATTTTATTTAGTGACAGGAGCTTTGACTGACGTTCAGAGAGCTTTAACAAAGCGTGTCTGAAGCCTTGTTTTGAAGCAAGTGTAAACTAGCCCTAAAGCTGCTGCCTGGCAGGAAGAAAAGCAGTCAGCACCTTTAAGTAGGATACACATAAACTATAACCGCTGCCTCTGCAAGACAGCTGCCAAGCTGTGGCCTGGTTGGAGTAAAATACCAACCCCTCACTGGGCTGTGACCTGGCAGTCAACAAACACTGCCAAAGGATATATAATCTCCCAAAACAGGCCAAGTTGCCTTTTCACATAATTCTAGTTACTGGTAGTGGGTCACCATGACTATAAGCATAATAAATCATTGCATTATGTGTCTATTTCTTCCTGTTTCCTGTTTTTCATATGCAGGCTGCTCATTTTAGATTGTTTAGCCTGGGTTCACACCATTGCGAATTCGCAGCGGGAAAAACACTGCAAATTCGCAGGACATTTCAAAACCCATTGTTTTCAATGGGGCACATTCACATATGTCCGGCGCATGCGCACTGCGCATTGCAGAAAAACCGCAACCGACTTTGGTGCGGTGTGGGGTGGATCAGGTGCGAATTCAGGCCCATTATCTTCTATGGGCACGCATCTGATTCGCACCTGGCTTGCGTTCTGAACAAAAATTAGCAAGTCATTGTACTACCTCTGAGAGGGAAGTCCACGCCCAATTTTTTTTTTTAAAAACGGCATGGATTCCCCCTCCAGAGGCATACCAGGCCCTTAGGTCAGGTATGGATTTTAAGGGTACCCCCTACGCCGAAAAAACGGCGTGGGGGTCCCCCCAAAATCCATACCAGACCTAAGGGCCTGGTATGCCTCTGGAGGGGGAATCCATGCCATTTTTTTTTTTTTTATAAAAATTTGGCGTGGATTTCCCCCTCAGAAGTAGTACAATGAGTTGCGAATTCATGTTAGCAGCTGATTCGCAACTAAAACGCGGACAATCCGCAGAACAGACGACGTGTCACGCAGGGCCTTCAATTTGCACCGCACTAGTCTGAACCCAGGCTTAAACTTAAAGTGGTTGTAAAAACTCTGAAATTAAAAATGAACAAAGCATATCCTATTATAGTGTGCACTTGCCTCAACACAAAGCACTGAGTGTGCTTTCTGGCTCCTATCTTATTCCTCTGCTTAGACTTGTGCACAACGGAAAATTTTGTTTAGTTTCGGTTCATTGCCATTCATAAAAATACATCATTTCGTTCTGTTATATTCGTTAGGTTACGTTAATACGTTTTCGGATAATTAGTTATTTCTGTATTTCTGTTCATTGTCAATATTCGTTATACTGAATCTCCAATCGTGTCGAATTCATTCCTTATATGTGCTATAATTTCGTTTGTATTCGTTGAAATTTCGATACTTATGTATGTATATTGATTCGTTATAATGATTCGTAGTTTGGAAATTCGTTGGTTTATTGAATCTATTAACACACAAAATGACAATATCTCTTCTCCTCTGCTCAAATACAATACAACACCCTTCTCACTCACTTCTCAGGAATGCACATTGCCAGTAATCCAACCTCCAGCACAAAATTAATCAGCTTATTGGACTGTAAGATTTACTTTGAGTTGACCTTTTGTTTCATTAGATCTTTAACGAATTACCGAATCATGACGAATTCATTCGTTATATCCGCTATAATTTATTTTGTATTAGTTGAAATTAGTTATTTTTTTATTTGGACATTCGGATGCATCCGAATGTCAAAAAGATGCAAAATTCGGCCGAATTTCGATTCGTTATGAAACGAATTGCACAAGCCTCAACTAAACCCCTGTTTTGAATGCAGACTGTTGGACTTGTTAATTTGGCTGGTACGTAGACTGGTTGGTAAGTTGAGCTGGGAATTTCCTCCGGTTTTGTCTTTGTTAATAGGGATGAGCCGAACACCCCCGGGTTCGGTTCGCACCAGAACCTGCGAACGGACCGAAAGTTCGCACAAACGTTAGAACCCTATTAGTTACAATGGACGCGAACGTTCGAAATCTAAAGTGCTAATTATAACGGCCAATATGCATGTTATTGTTATAAAAAAGGTTTGGGGACCCGGGTCCTGCCCCAGGGGACATGTATGAATGCAAAAAGAAGTTTTAAAAACTGAAGTTTTTTCTGGAGCAGTGATTTTAATGACGCATAAAGTGAAAAAAAAAAGTGAAATATTCCTTTAAATATGGTACCTGGGGGGTGTGTAAAGTATATCTGTGAAGGGGAAAATCTTTGAGAAAAATGGCATGGCTTGTTAATTAGGGATGGGCCCGATGTTCGATTCAAACCCATGTTCGAATCGAACATCGGCCGTTCGTCCGCTTGTCGAGGGCAGAACTCTGAGGGCCGTTCGCATCAAATTCGTGTGATGCGAACGGTCCACAGTGCACTGCGCCAGTCGCAGTGCATTGCTGGCTGATGATTGGCCAAGCATGCACTGTGACCCTGCATGCTTGGCCAATCATAGAGCCAGCGGCGAGGAGAGCAATAATTAGCCACAGGCAGGATGCCTGTGGCCAATTATAGCTCAGGGGGTTTAGTACATGCCCCACACTATAAAAGGCCGCCGCTCCGGCAGCCTTGTGTAGTGTGTTCCGGCTTGAGGAACAGTGACAGTGTACTGTACATGTACACACTATATGTGAATCATTTCTGTGTAGGAAAAGTGTAGGGAAAGAGGAAAAATAGGCAGGGATAGTGTATTCTTCTCAGCCTTTGCTTGTGGGGAAAGTGTAGGGATAGAGGAAAAAGGCAGGGATAGTGTGTTCTTCTCAGTGCTGTTCTCTACCAATTCAGCCATCTGCAGGAGTTAGTGTGTGTGTGTGCTGTGTGAGTATAGCACAGCAGTAGCACACTAAACCACCTTACACTGTATCTGCCCTGTTGTCACCTAAGACAGCCATCTGCAGGAGTTAAGCCCCATACACACGGTAGGATTTTCGCATGGATTCTGTCCGATCGGACAATGTTGTTGAAAAATCCGACCGTGTGTATGCACCATCGGACAGTGTACGTCGGATTGTCCGACGGACAAAGTCCTATCTCCTGCTGGATAGATTTTTTGACAACACGGTCCGATCACACCAAATCCGATCGTGTGTAGCGTTGTCCGACGGACAAAGTGCTACGCATGCTCAGATCACATTACAAGACCAAAGCTATTGGCTACTAGCCTCTACGTAGTCCCGTCGTAGGCAACAAACGTCACCACGTTCAGAATGATCGGATTTTCCGACAACTTTGTCCGACCGTGTGTACGCAACACCAACATCGGACGAAGTACGACGGACATGATCTGACGGACCTGGTCCGCGGATAATCCGAGCGTGTGTTTGGGGCTTTAGTGTGTTTTGTGTGCCTCCAGCACAGCACAGTATACACCAACAGTCCATACACACATACATACAGTATATACCTACAGTCCCTGTCTTATTTGCACCGCCTGTATACTGCGGTTCAGAGTATATAGGATTTTAGGTATAGGGTTTTATTTTGGGTGCGGGGTTCCCCTTAATATCCATACAAGACCCAAAGGGGTTGGTAATAGGCTGGGGTAGGGGGTGGTGGGGTAGCCATGCCATTTTTCTCAAGGATTTTCAGCCATATTGCCTGGACAAGACATGACATTAAAGCCACAAGCAGTTTTAAATGGCTTCTTTTTTTCCTTTGCAAATGTAATTTTGTGCAGGGACAGTTCTAAACACGGGAAACACATGCCCCTTCACAGATATACTTTACACACCCCCCAGGTACCATATTTAAAGGAATATTTCACTTTTTTTCACTTTATGCATCATTAAAATCACTGCTCCAGAAAAAACGTCAGTTTTTAAAACTTCTTTTTGCATTGATACATGTCCCCAGGGGCAGGACCCGGGTCCCCAAACCTTTTTTATAACAATAACATGCATATTGGCCGTTATAATTAGCACTTTAGATTTCGAACGTTCGCGTCCATTGTAACTAATAGGGTTCTAACGTTCGTGTGAACTTTCGGTCCGTTCGCAGGTTCTGGTGCGAACCAAACCCGGGGGTGTTCGGCTCATCCCTATTGTTAATAGCAACAGAGATTGTTGACCCAGGTAAAATCTGATTGAGTTAAGGGGGATCAGGAAAGAATTAATTTTTCCCTGCTGGAGCAAGTTGGACCATTTTTTTTTCCTCTAGAATATATCATGGGTCTACAAACCTTCTAAACAAAAGGCCAGTTTACCTTAGGTGGGGGGGGCACACTGTGGCCAATGGGGGTAGAACATATCACAAATCATGTTTACTATTAGGGGTAGAGTAGTGTCCCACAATTTTTATCAATGGAAGGAATAGTGCCCCATAAATGATGTCAGTGGGAAGAATAGTGCCCCATCCCTGGTGTCAGTGAGAAGAATAGTGCCCCATCAGTGGGAAGAATAGTGCCCCATCAGTGGTGTCAGTGGGGAGAAGAGTGCCCCGTCACTGGTGTCCGTGAGAAGAATAGTGCCCCATCAGTGGGAAGAATAATGCCTCATCACTGGTGTCAGTAGCAAGAATAGTGCCCCATCACTGGTGTCAGTGGGGAGAATAGTGCCCCATCAATTCGGCCGAAATTTCAACTTGTTACAAAACAAATTGTACAAGCCTACTGATAACTGCATGAGTCTCTTCTGACAGTCAATGCTGGCTCCAAAGCATGAAGGGGGACAGGGAGGAGAACTCCAGCACACAGCATGTGATTGACCACCTCGGCTGTTTATATTTCCCTGTGAGACTATGTAGAGGGGGACAGGGAGGAGAATTCCAGCATACAGCATGTGATTGACTACCTCGGCTGTTTATATTTCCCTGTGAGACTATGTAGAGGGGGACAGGGAGGAGAATTCCAGCATACAGCATTTGATTGACCACCTTGGCTGTTTATATTTCCCTGTGAGACTATGTAGAGGGGGACAGGGAGGAGAATTCCAGCACACAGCATGTGATTGACCATCTTGGCTGTTTATATTTCCCTGTGAGACTATGTAGAGGAGGACAGGGAGGAGAATTCCAGCATACAGCATTTGATTGACCATCTTGGCTGTTTATATTTCCCTGTGAGACTATGTAGAGGGGGTGTGTCCATTCCCCCCACTCAGATGTCAGATTACACTCAGCTCTTCTGTCTATGGTGTGCAGTGCCTTTTGATGATCAGAAAAGCTGTGTAAATTTGTGCTTTAGAAGGCTGTGTAGGTGAGAGGACTTCTGATAAACTTGTGTAGATGGATGTGTTTTATCTGTGTGTATCTCCCGAGGCTAGTCTTTTCAATGGGTATATGTGAGAGTTTATAACCACTTATGATCAGAAGAAAGTGCAGAATAGTAAAGTCATGACAGTGCTCTGTTATAGATGCATAGCATAGTTAGTGACAGATGTCTTTCGTTAAATTAACGTGAGTTAAATACAACGGCACCTGAATAACAGGCACGCTCTTTTTAATTAATAAGATTCAGAAAGCTCAACTAGCTATATTAATTAGCTGTTTAATATTGAAAGCAAATGGCTGGCAGGGGAAGATTATACCACCTCTCACTAAGGTCCCTTAAGTCCATATAGTTAAATCAGGAAATAAATGAATTGAAGCGTGCTGGATCATCATCAGAATAGAGAGCTGAGAGGGAGAAACAGTATCTTATTATTTGTCCCAATGGTACTTGTTTGAATATTACTACAAAACACAAGTAAATAAAACATAGCTTTATTATCTTGCAACACCATTAGAAATGTACTTAAAGCAGATTTAGCATTTATAGTTGTACTCTAAGCATGACAACATTTCATTTAAATATAATCCTCAATAGCAACAGAAGATTTAAAGTTTCACTGAAGGTATTTTTTTTTTAATTCAAATAAAAAACATGCATACATATTGCACAGAGCCGCCCCTAACTCCCTCTTCTGGAGTCCCCCACTGGTGGTCTTGGCTCCTCTTCTTCTTCATGTGCGCCCATAGCAAGCCACTTTCTATGGGGGCACATGTGCGCTGCTCACTCGTGAGCTGCGTGCGTCTAGGCTTGCCACCTTTTCTTCAAGCCAAACCCCAACAAGGAGATTAGAAATGCTGTGCGCATAGCGTTCCGCAGCGCAGTGGGTGTGGCCAAATTGCTTTTGCTGACATAATTGACCTGAATCCCCAGTAATGCCAAACCTGTCCCCAGACAGCTGCCTGCAGCTCCTGGATGGCAACTGATTTGTGTGTGAGTATTTGGGTTATTTGGGGAGCCACAGTCCAATCTGAATGATGTGTCCGGGTTTCAGTCTGCTTGAAACCTGGACACATGATTCAAAACCCGGACTGTCCGGGTGAATCGTGGACAGGTGGCAACCCTACGTGTGTCTATGGAGCCACGCTCCAAAGACATACACAGCATGGTTTGGCCCCTCTCCCCACTTCCTCTTCACAGCATTTGATTTACAGTAGCAGGAGCCAGTGGCTTATGTTTCTGTCCTAGTGAGGTGAGAAGAGTTTCAGTCCGTAGGCAATGCTGTTTCAATTGAGAATTCAGGTTAGTATTTAGGGAGGTGTGGGACAGCAGCACGCTGTAAAAATTACCTTAATGCATTCCCTATGCATTAAGGTAAAAAACTTTTTGATTTTAGAACCACTTTAACCACTTCCATACCGGGCCTATTTTGGCACTCCTCTCCTACATGTAAAAATCATAATTTTTTTGCTAGAAAATTACTCAGAACCCCCAAACATTATATATATATATTTTTTTTAAACCCTAGGGAATAAAATGGCGGTCATTGCAACTTTTTATCTGACACGGTATTTGCGCAACAATTTTTCAAATGTGTTTTTTGTGGAAAAAAACGATTTCATGGTTTAAAAAATAACAAAACAGTAAAGTTAGCCCAATTTTTTTTATATAATGTGGAAGATTATGTTACGCCAAGTAAATAGATACCCAACATGTCACGCTTTAAAGTTGCGCATACTCATGGAATGATGCCAAACTGCAGTACTTAAAAATCTCCATAGGCGACGCTTTAATTTTTTTTACAAGTTACATCTTTAGAGTTGCAGAGGAGGTCTAGTTCTAGAATTGTTGCTTGCGCTCTAACGCATGTGGCGATACCTCACATGTGTGGTTTGAACGGCGTTTACATATGTGGGCGGGACTAACGTGTGCGTTCGCTTTTGAGAGCGAGCTACCGGGGACAGGGGAGTTTTAAATTAATAATTTATTTTATTTAGCTTTAATTGCTTTTATTTTTAATTTCTTTTACAAAAAATTATTGTAATTGATCACATTTATTCTTATTACAAGGAATGTAAACATCCCTTGTAATAGGAATCTATTGTGACAGGTCCTCTTTATGGAGAGATGCAGGGTCAATAAGACCCCACATCTCTCCTCCAGGCTGGAAAGCATAAGATCGGAAAAAAAATAAACAATCTCATGCTTACCAGCCGCGATCGCGGCGTTGTTTACAACCATGGCCTGGATGTGACGTCATAACGTCGCGCCCGGACCTCCGACGATCATAGAGATGACCGGTGACCATCTGGTCATCTGGTCACCGGAAATCTCTATGCTCGTCATTCGGCGGCGGCCGATTCTTTCTCCGGGTCCCCGATGGCACGCTATGATCATTCTTATGGTGCACAGAATCACCGGCAGAAAACAAGGATATCTGAATGATGCCTAAAGCTTCAGGCATCATTCAGATATTCCCACTGAAAGTCCAGGACGTCATATGACCTTGGGCGGGAAGTGGTTAACCACTTAGGGATTGCCCTATAGCAGTTTTACTGCTACAGGGCGGCAGCTGTGTATATATATACGTGAGTACAGACTTTTTTCCAGCAGAAAAATTCAATTCACAGCAGAAGGCAATCTACAGGTGTCCGGCACTCAATGTTCTCCGACACCCGCCGATCACCAGTAAACTACACAGAACTGCGATCTGCCTATGTAAACAAGGCATATCCCAGTTCTGACAAGGGGAAAGGCATGGATTCTGTTTTCCTGGCTAGCTAGGCACATATTTAACCCTTTGATTGCCCTGGAAGTTTAATCCCCTCCCAGCCAGTGTCATTAGTACAGTGACAGTGCATATTTTTAGCACTGATCACTGTATAAGGCCCCTTTTACACTGGGACGGTTTGCAGGCGCTAAAAATAGCGCCTGCAAACCGACCTGAAACAGCTGTGTCTTCAGTGTGAAAGCCCGAGGGCTTTCACACTGGAATGGTGCGCTTGCAGGACGCTGAAAAATGTCCTGGAGTGGTGTATTTACCGCTCCTAAAGCGCCCCCCCTCCCATTGAAAACAATGGGGCAGCGCTCCGAACCCGCCCGCAAAGCGCCGCTGGAGCGGCGCTTTGCGGGCGGTACTAACCCTTTTTCGGCTGCTCGCGGGGGGTAAAACCGCCTTAGTATCACTGGTTCCCGCAAAGTTTTGAAAGTGTCAGTTAGTGCCCAATTGTCTGCCACAACACAGTCCTACTATAAGTTGCTGATCACCGCCGTTACTAGTATGAAATAAATAAATAGAAAAACTCCCAAAAAATTGTTGGTCTTTTTTTTTATGTATAGCACAAAAAATAATAAGTGGTTATCACATACCACCAAAGGAAAGCTCTATTTGTGGGGGGGGGGGGGGGGATGACATACATTTTATTTGGGTACAGTGTCGAACGACAGCGCAATTTTCAGTTAAAGTAATGCAAAAAGATGGCCTGGTCATGAAGGAGGCAAAATCCTCTGGAGCTCAAGTGGTTAAAATCACTTTGTGTGCACCAAATGCCTTTGCAGACCCAGATTTACCTTGGAAAAATAGCAGTGATATCATCACTGTGCTGTACAGTTTTGGGAGGGACTCAGCAGTCCCCACCCACTACAGGAGGGGGCGGAGAGAAGACCAGTCATTCTGCACAAGGAGAGAGAGCAGCAGTGACCGGTCTGTATTACAGGAAGCTTCTGCGCAGAGGCACAAGTTTCACACTGAATTACTACACAAAGAACATCAAGATTCAAGTAAGAATACATATGCCACTTTTCATTAGACAGTATATCTTTGATAGGGTTCAGTTTTAAATATTTTGAACTTTTTAAAGTCTAACTATGGGGAGTTAAATCGTAAAAAAATTGCCACTCAGCTGATGAAGTCTATAGTCCTCATTTTATAAATAAGCACAGAGAAATATGTGCCGCTGTCCATGGTTCTGTTGTCTTCTTTCCCGAAGGTTCTGGCTGTGATGACTGGTCACTGAACAAACAGAATTAGTCCACCTACTTTCTAATGCTAGAGAGTAAAGGACCAGACCACCTTTTACAACAGAACCATGGGATAGGGAGAATATGAACGCATTATTCTATTCCCTAGACAAAACAAGCAGTAGATCAGCTGAGGGAACCTTTAACCACTCAAAGCGGGACTGTACTGAAATTTTTTTTTTTAAAAGCCAGCAGCTACAATACTGCATATATGCCCGGAAGTGGGTGCAGATACCTGTCTTAGACAGGTATCTGCACCCCCCTCCCCCCTGAAAGGTGCCAAATGTGACATCGGAGGGGGGGAGGGTTCCGAAAAGCAGGAGTTCCACTTTAGGGTGGAATCCCCCTTTAAGGACCAAGCCTCTTTTTGAGTTAAAAACATTTTTTTTTTGCTAGAAAATTACTTAGAACCACCAAACATTATACATTTTTTTTCTACCACCCTAAAGAATAAAATGGCGGTCGTTGCAATACTTTCTGGCACACCGTATTTGCACAGCAGTCTTACAAGCGCACTTTTTTGGGAAAATATACACTTTTTTGAATTAAAAAAAATAAGACAACAGTAAAGTTAGCCCAATTTTTTCTTATATTGTGAAAGGTAATGTTACGCCGAGTAAATTGATACCCAACATATCACGCTTCAAAATTTGCACCCGCTCGTGGAATGGCTCTTGGAATGGCGACAAACTTTTACCCTTATGTACAAATGGTAAAAGTAAACAAGGTCACTTATCCAGTGCTCAAGATGATAGAATATATTGGAGTAAGCAGCTGCTATATAAAAATATAACATTTAAATAGAAGGCAAAAAAGTTCCAAGAGAGTAGGTTCTTTCTAGCTTAAGCAGCGCTCAAACCTTTACCCTTAAAAATATCTATAGGCGACGTTTAATAAATTCTACAGGTTGCATGTTTTGAGTTACAGAGGTCTGTGGCTAGAATTATTGCTCTCGCTGTACCGATCACAGCGATATCTCACATGTGTGGTTTGAACACCACTTCCACTTAAATAAATAACCGCAGAAGTGTTAAGTGTGCCTAGAGTTTATGCGCATTTATGAGCATCTGTGGACTTTTATGAGCGTTTTTCATCGGTCAATGTTTTTTGTGGTCAAAGGAACTTCTCTTGAATGTGATTTTAGTGCATTCAGACAACAGCCCAATAACTCCTCTGCTGATAAACTGCTAAAAATGTCCATGTGTGCATGAACACATAGGATAATATAGAGGGGAGTTTTAAGGGCTGTTAAAAAAAAATACCCAAACTCACCAAAATGTGAGTTTAACAGTAGCAGTGTGCATGAGGCCTAAATCTAGATGCAATTAATATTGAAGGTCTGCCTGCACAGTACAGATAACCGCTTCCCGACAAACCGCCACAGTTACACTGCGGCAGGCTGGCTCCCCTGCTCGAGCCGTCGTAGCTATAGTAGCTGTACCGCTGCACAGTGGGGGGTGCCGATGCTCGTGGCCGACGGTTGCGATGACTGCTGGCCACGAGCGTTTGTGAGCAGGAGACACAGAACAGGGACGAGTGTATGTAAATACTCACTTCCGGTTCAGAGGAGTGACAGATCGTGTGTTTCTAATAGCTAGGAACCACGATCCGTCACTTCCTCTAGTCAGTCCCCTCCCCCTTCAGTTAGAATCACCTCCCAGGGAACACAGTTAACCCCCTCGATTGCCCCCTAGTGTTAACCCCTTCACTGCCAGTGAAATTTTTACAGTAATCAATGCATTTTTATAGCATTGATAAATGCCAATGGTCCCAAAAATGTGTCAAAATTGTCCGATGTGTCTGCCATAATGTTGCAGCCTTGATAAAAATCGCAGATCGCCACCATTACTAGTAAAAAAAAAAAAAGAAGAAGAAGAATGCTATAAATCTATCCCCTATTTTGTAGACGCTAGAACTTTTGCGCAAACTAATCAATATACGCTTATTGCCATTTTTTTTTACCAAAATATGTAGAAGAATACATATCGGCCTAAACTGAGAAAAAAATCTTTTTTTTTTTTTTTAAATCGGATATTTATTATAGCAAAAAGTACAAAATATTGTGTTTTTTTCAAAATTGTCGCTCATTTCTTGTTTATAGCGCAAAAAATAAAAACCGCAGAGGCTATCAAATACCACCAAAAGAAAGCTCTATTTGTGGGAAAAAAGGACGTCAATTTTGTTTGGGTGCAGCGTCACGCGACCGCGCAATTGTCAGTTAAAGCGACGCAGTGCCGAATCGCAAAAAGTGCTGTGGTCAGGAAGGGGGTAAATTCTTCCTGGGCTGAAGTGGTTAAAGTTAGTTATTGCAAACACAGCTGCCTTGCCCTTCATAAACAAGTGTACCTAGGATTTTTTCCTTGCTGGATAATCCAAAATAGAGCATCTAAAAAAAAAAGTAATCTGCAACTTTTTTTTAAGTTATGCTATGTGAATGGGGACATGTAACAAATAATAAGTAGATGTTATCCCAATTAGGCTGCAATAGTCGATATACATTTGAAACCCCTTTGAGAAGCTATCTTCTGCTATTAAGGAGAACTAAGAATCATCTTGCTGTATAAAATGTAAGCCATTAAAAAGGTAAAGTGTTATTGTAGACTTGGAGAATTTGGTCTCGGGGGACTCATAAGAATGTACTTGTTCGCTAAGAAAGTGGGGAAAGGGCCTCTTAGCTGACTAGGCAAAATAATTCAATAACGCTTGGGACAGACACCAGGGAAAATCACAGATTAGGAAAAGAGACTCAGGCTTGAAACGTAATGAGCTCTGAAGCTGCATAGTATGTGCACATATGGGCAAACCGATGGTCTTTATCTGCAATCAGCTACAGGAGCATGCAGGTGCTAGGGAGCAGAATGCTGACATTAAATGCTCATCTTTACTATACAATCTGGAGTTCTATTACGCCTACAAACCAAGCATGTCCTACGCTAGACATCACTGTGAAATATTTGCAAACATATTGCAACTGAGTTCTGATACCTTGGTATATGGACGCTCAAGCAGCAGAGATGCTCATGTAATGAGGCAGCTGTCTCATGTCGAAGCATTTGGGAGAAGAAATAGATAGTAAAAATGGACGGAACCATTCAAATGAGTCTACATGGTATTGTTTACCTAGCTGGTAGGATATCTCTACTTTGAAGAGCTCTTCTACTTTATTCACACTTGTAATACCCCCTGATGTGTAATTCAGTCTATAGAAGCTTGATTTACTTAACAACATATAAATTATAATATGGTCTGTCGTTTTAGCAGTTTGAATTGTTTGAAAGAAATGCATGGTACAAGCTAGAAATCCAGTAAAAATAAAAGAGGAGCAGAAAGAAGTAAATGGATTGTGTAAATTACAATTTGTTATATTCATCTGGAAAGTTATGGTAAAACCTGTACCAACATAGGTGTGTGCAGCCTATTGCATTAGGGTGTGCACTAGAAAGCTCAAATGAACATGTGTGTGTATATATATATATATATATATATATATATATATATATACACACATATGCCTCGTACACACGAGCGGACTTTCCCGTGGGAAGGTCCGCCGGACTGGAGTCCGCCGGACAATCCGCCTGACTGGAGTCCCACCAAAAGTCCGGCGTACTAAGTTTTAAGTTTTGTTTTAAAATTGTCTGCTGGACTTGCGAGTCCGGCGGACAATCCCGTGGTCTGTATGCTAGTCCGCGGGACTTTTGGAAATGAACGGACTTGCCGATCATCGGAAAGTCCGTTCATTTAAAACGTGACTTCAGGTAGACGGGGCTAGCGAAGGCAGTGAATGCCGCCGCGCTAGCCCCGTCACCTGGCATGGATTTAAAGGGAATCCCTACACCGAAAAAACGGCGTGGGGGTCCCCCCCAGATCCTAGGTCCTAGGTCTGGACTAGGTCCCGCGGACAATCCCGCCGGAAAGTCCGTGTGTACGGGGCAATACACATACATACACTGTATATCATTTTAGCACACACTCCCTCTGACTTCTTCCGCTCAGTGCACATGTGACACACCATTAGAAGAAGGCAGACCAGGGCACGATCTCCGAGGCCAGGCGTATCCTGATCCTGCCCACTCAAACTTAATTGCACTACTGGAAGAAAGCAAGGAAGAGGCAGGGTCCACCTTGGGGATGTTTCTTGCAGTCCTCCTCAGAGGCCTCCAGACGCCTGAAACTGCTGGGGGAGGAGATTTGCCCCGATAATGTGCATGTCATTCAAGACAGTTGGTAACTATGGGTGGCTAGGGTTTGCCCAGGCACACCTGGCACACCCTGTACCAACAATTAGACAACAATTCCAGCATTTCCCAGGCGGCAGACATTTTTAACGGAGCTTCCTATGAACAAAACATAGGAGAAGCCAGTCATTGATGAATGTCATGGGCAGAGGATCAGAAATGTATGGAGTGTAGTTTTTACACTGCGGTCACCTCTTCAGTTTCTTTTTTGTACCTGAGCATGCAAGTTATTACTGCATCATACTTTTATTTGCATTTTAATATGGCATTCACATTTTTGCATACAGTACTGCTTTTTGTATAATTTTGTTATTTGGCTTTAAAGTGTCTGTAAAGCCAAAACTGAGTATGTATGGTGCTGTGCGGATATAGCTGCCCCAGTGTGTGTGTGTGTGTGTGTGTGTGTATATATATATATATATATATATATATATATATATATATATATATATATATATATATATATATACACACACCAATCAGCCACACATTTATGATCGACCACCAAATATTGAGTAGGTCCCCCTTTTTACTTTTGCTGCCAAAACAGCCCTGACCCATCGAGGCATGGATGCCACTAGACATCTAAAGGTATGCTGTAGTATCTGGCACCAAGTTGTCAGTAGCAGATCCGTTAAGTCCTTTAAGTTGTGAGGTGGGGATCTCATAGATTGGACTTGTTTTTCCAGCACATCCTGCAGATGCTTAATTGGATTGAGAGCTAGAGAATTCAACACCTTAAGCTCGTTGTGTTCTCAAACCATTTTTGCAGTGTGGCAGGCAGGGATGCTGTTAGAAACTATGGGGCCCCATTGTGGCAACTTGATACGGGGCCCTATACAGCCAATGCTTCAGTAATGAATTAACACAGTGAGCCGAAATGCTTCTCTGCCAATTTCCCTTACCTTAAATGGTGGCGGCAGCACCTGAGAGCCAATCCGAAAACCAGATTCGGGTGCCAACATCGCGGGAACCCTGGACAGGTAAGTGTCCTAACATTAAAAGTCAGCAGTTACAGTATTTGTAGCTGCTGACTTTTAATTTTTGGTGGGGGGGGGGGGCAGAACTCCTCTTTAAGTTTACAGTATGTAGCTCATGTTGGGCTCCAGCTAAAAAAGTGAGATAGACCACAATGGTAAATGAGAGGTAATCTCCTGAAAGGGAGAGGTCTACCCTTTGTCATTGGAATATATAAAATTAATCTACACTTCTTCATGTGACAACTGTTACATTTTGGATTTTCCCCACTTTCACTGTCAACAGGACAGAACGTTACGCTGAGTCTCCTTACCGGGAGTTCTAGTCCTTTCCAATGCTATGTAATAAGCGTATGTAGGCTCCATTGGAAAGTTTCCTTTTACTAAGACAGAAAGGAAGGATATATTTTTTCAAAGTAGACACACACAGCAGCTAATTATTCCCTTCTCTCTAGAAAGAAAAAATACTTTTGGGTGGGGTTTCACTTTAAGTATAGAACTATAAATATGAATCGACATAACATATTGAGCTCATGTATTTCTGAAACTATTTTGAAGTGAAGAAGAAATCTTTGCTGACCTCCAGTTGTTAACCAGCTAGTCTAATTAATAGAATTCCTTTGTCTAAATAAAGTGGTCTAATTGTCTCAAAGAGAAAAGCGTACCATCATTTCTTTAACTGGTGTATTTCTTAATTAGAGAATTGTTTCATGTGACCCTTCAATGGTCTTCACATTCACTGAAATACTCTAATCACAGTCTTCTAATTACAGAACTTTTCATCTGTGTAACAGCCAGTGGTACTGGGAAATATTCCAAATAACTGGAATAAAATGAAAAAAATCATAATATTCCAAAAGATTTAATGACATTTTTTTTTTAATGTATGTGTTTCCCAGAATGCCTGTTATAGTTGTTGCTCTGCTGAAGCCTGTCAAGCAGTACAGGAGGCATGTTCTGTAAAGTTCCATTAACGCTATTGTATTGCGACGACACGCACATCACTGACATTACTTCATAGCTGACAGCTCTGCATCCAGACAAAAATTTGCAAGTCCTTAAATAACTTTACTGCATACTTCTGTCACTCTGCAATCCAAGTTTTATACATCTTAACATATTCTATCGTTTAATTTATTATGCTAATTATAAACACTGCATGTTTTTTTTTTTTTTTTTTTTTATACATATCGGCCCCCGGATACTGATCATTTCCAATTAATTTATCTCATGACAATTTTTTATGCAATTTAATTACTCTAAATAGATGACACAAATATGTGTAATTTAATTTGTTCTACCTAATCTTATATCTACACATTTTTAGTCTACCGATAACCTACCGTATTTATTCTACTATTTTTAAGCCACATCTATTTAATTTATTTTACACGCTTTTCCATGTCTTTTAATAGCCTGTGAACATGGGTTGCTTTAACCTGTATTTTATTTGTATTTTTTTCATACATTGCTCTTATGATTCTTATATGTACAAGTTGTCAAACATGCGTTATTGGGTTTAATAAAAGGTTTTCTTCATTACATTATTATTTGTTGGATAATCATTCTAAATAGATGACATAAATATATGTAATTTAATTTGTTCTACCTAATCTTATATACACGTTTTTAGTCTATCAATAACCTATTTATTCTACTATTTTTAAGCTACGTCTATTTCATTTAATATACACCCCTTTCCATGTCTTTTAATACCATGTTGCTTTAACCTGTATTTTTTTTATTTTTTTGCATTTTTCATACATTGCTCTTATGATTCTTATATGTACAAGTTGTCAAACATGCGTTATTGGGGTTAATAAAAGTTTTTTTTCATTACATTATTATTTGTTGGATAATCATTCCCTCTGCTGGCATTCCTTAGTGCAAATTATTAGAACAGGAGGAAAAATTACAAGAATTTTCAATGGCCACTACAATCTGGAGCTGCACCATAATAATAATTAATATCAGTGTTTGATTTGCTAAGATTGGTTTAGGATGCTCATGTAATTCCACAATGCAAGCGTACAATAAATATCCCTGTTTTTATTTCCCTTTGCAACTCAGTCCAATAGGGGTTGATTAACTAAAAATGAGTGCAAAATCTGGTGCAGCTCTGCATGGTAGCCAATCACCTTCCAGGTTTTTCTGTCAAAGCTTAATTGAACAAGCTGAAGTTTGAAGCTGATTAGCTACCATGCACCGCTGCACCAGATTATGAGTGCTAAAGTTTTAGCAAATCCCCCCCCATAGAGACAAAAAAGTCAATTTGCATATATGGTTAAACATTTGCCGTACTGGTAAAGGCAGTTGAGTATACTATTAAAACATTTATTGTTTCATGTGTTTATGTACATGCATTATTTGTTCATAAACATTCTAAGCAATATTGCGTTAGGTCAGTGGCATAACTAGAACCTTCAGGGCCCCGATGCAAGAAATCATAAAGGGCCCCCTGACCCCCAGATGGGGCCCTTCCCTCCGAGCCCGGTGGTGGAAAGCAAGTGCTATGTTTGTGTGGTAGTTTTATTTTTATTTTTTTTATTTTTTGACCATTTTGACCATATTACCAATGTGCTAACCAGACCAGAGATACACGGCACCTCTCCCCATTGGCCTGACACATGGTAATAAGTGGACTACTGTTCCCAGCCAGTTCTTTACTGTTAATGCTGCGTTCCCCGGCCACAGCATTCAGCACTACTCTTGATATCTTCTCTTCTCTTGCTCCGTTCACACTGACCTTTGCTACTAGGCAGTTCTGTGTCCCCGGTCACAGAACGCTGATCTACTGCTACTTCTTCCGTACTGATCTTGTCCAGCATACAAGTCCTGTGTTCCCCGGTCACAGCAGCTTGATACCTTTTCAATGACGAAGATCTTCATCTAAGGCTCCTTCCTAGCGGTTCTTCCATCCCTCCTTCACGCTTGGCACATCCCCGCTTTGGGATGCCCGGAACAGCAACTCAATACTCCATGCTGTCTTTTCCTGCACTTCAGACTCCTCCCTGGCAGCATGTGACCCCAGCTTATATGGGAGGCCTGCCCCCTGCCAACACCAAAATATAATTGGTCAGGGCTCATCACATCAGCTGCCTGCCACTCAGACTTCAGGTCCAACCCCTGTTCCAGAACCATCTTTCTGGAAGCAGGGAAGACATTTCTGAATCCGAGCACAGGTGACCACACCCACCACTACACTGAACACTCCCAGTCCCAGAATCAAAACATACAGGCCCAGCGCGCAGCATAAGCCTGCCTAAATGTACCTGCACATATCCTGAGCTGGGAAAAATCCTATTACAGCACCTACCTTTAGGTAGAGGGTGCTGCACACACATATATATATATATATATATATATATATATATATAAATATATATATAACACATACATGTACACACACACATATAGAATTATATTATATTAAAGGGTCACTAAAGGAAAAACATATATTTTTTTTTAAATAACAAACATGTTATACTTACCTCCACTGTGCAGCTCATTTTGCACAGAGTGGCCCTGAACCTGGTCTTCTGGGGTCCCTCGGCGGCTGTCTCGGCTCCTTCCCGCAAGGACTCCACAGCTTCATGCAAGCTCCCTCGCATGCTGTGGAGTGCTTGCCGGCGCGCTCCCGTGATACAGCTGGCGGCTATAGCCGCTCACTGTATCACTCGGCCCACCCCCTGCGCACCGTGTCATTGGATGTGATTGACAGCAGTGCAAGCCAATTGCTGCGCTGCTTTCAATCCATCCACTGTAGCCAATCAACGGCCAGGGTGATCGGCGAAGAGGACGCCAGGGGCGAGCGCGGGACCTTCGAGGGGTCAGGTAAGTATAACTAGCGGGGCCGGCATTGACGGATGTTTTTTCACCTTAATGCATAGAATGCATTAAGGTGAAAAAACTTTTACCTTTACAACCCCTTTAACTCTTCCGGCCGTGTACCGTATTATAGGGGGAGGCAGAGAGCACCACACACACTGCAGTGGTGATTTACAGTTCAGCTGAGGATCGCGAACCTCGGTCTCAGCCTCCCTTGCTGCTCCTCCTAGCTAGGCATACAGGGGGCCCGCTCACGATGGTGACTCCTGCGACCCCTGTACGCCCGCCACTGCGTTAAGTCATTTTAGGACATTCTCTTAGGTTCATTCCCTTGTTCAAATTAGCTTGAACGTGTTTTGCTTGGTCACATTAGCATCAGAGGTTCCCAAATTTAATTGGGTAGCTCACAGGACACAAAACTAAGGAGCAGGGAGGAGAGAGGAGGAGCAATATAGTAAAGAAGGGAGGGGCATTGGAGCCATAAGGGGAGGGGCATTGCAGTCAGAAAGAAAGCGGTACTAAAGTCCAAAGGGTGGGGGCATTACATTCAGAGAAATCAAACTATAGCCACAATAAGGACCTTGGTCGTAGTCTTTGTTTAGTATCGATAAAGGTTCTATTGTGACCTTACAAGTATATCTTGGAAATTAGAAAAACTCAAATCTTGTTTTTATTACCAATAACTATATTATTTAATTTTCTAAAGTTTTTATGAATCGCTTACTTTGGATTCCAAGTCAGCTTACCATATCAACTGCAACTAATGGTTACCTGAAACAGCAAAACTGAAATTTTAGCAAAGCAGAAGAACAGATAATGTTGTGATAACGGTTTAATAATAGACTCAGTTTATTTATTTTTTTCTATTTTTGGGGAAGAAACAAAAATAAAAGATGCTGATTTGCTGTAATACACTGCAGATAAATATGTAGCATGCAATCACCGTCCTATTGAGAGAACCTGATAAAATAAGAAAACAAAACAGCCTTGGGAATTTCTAATTGCAATGAAACAGCTAAATTATTGCTGTGAATAATTGTATATACGGAATGTAAATACATTGTTTATGTTCTTAGCAGATTTAAATAGCAGGAATTATACATTTTTACAGAAACCCACTAATTAGACGTCAGTGATAAATTGTTTAATTGAAACTATTTAATCAAAGGCAATAGAATTCTTGCAATGTGGACATTACATTAGAAGGGTAATCCTGCTGCTGGTTATCACTCTGTAACATTTTTAAATAATAGATGTTGAATGAGTCACAATAGAAAAAGTGATATGTTTAGGAATACAGACCTTAATGCGCTTTCATTTTGTTGAAAAGATAATATTGTTCTAAGAAGGAGCGTACCGTTGCGTCTTGCAGGCCTCAGAACCAATATGAAAACATCATGGCTTCAAGATGACACCATGATGACTATGATTATCAGTGCATATGAAGCAGTATTTTTTTATTTTTTACTTTTCAAGTACATACAACCCAGAATAGGGTTGAAAAAAAAATACAAATGTAAAATAGTAATAACAATAGTAAAATTGCTTCAGTAGATTGCTCTACAAGAAAATTAAGTTTGGGTTGTCACCATGCATTGGCATCAGTAAAAATAAAGTACATCTAAGTCCAAACGTATGCCCCGTACACACAATCAGATTTTCCGAAGAGAAATGTTGGATGTCAGGCTGTTGGCGGAAAATCCGACCGTGTGTACGCTCCATCGGACAATTGTTGTCGGACTTTCTGCCAACAAATGTTGGATAGCATGTCTTCAAATTTTCCGCCAAGAAATGTGCGTTGTCGGATTTTCTGATCGTGTGTACACAAGTCCGTTGGACAAAAGTCCTAAGTACAAACACGCATGCTCGGAAGCAGAAGCGGTCAGTCTTGTAAACTAGCGTTTGCATAGGAGAATTAACATTCGTGACGTGGCAAATTATGAAATCTCCAAATACAGCGCACAATTCTCTTCTTCTTTAATTGGATAATAATGAAGCTGCTTTGCTGGTGATACTTATGGAGTTTTTGCAAACAAATTTTCAAAGGCTTTTTTTTTTCTAGTGATATCATCAAGAATAATATTATTATTTTTTTTTTTTTTAAATTTGTGCCACAAATTACCACAACACCATTATCCCGTAGTTTTTAAGAACAATGATACAACTATGTTGGTGTCCATTGTTAATTTTACATTTTATTTTTTTAAATGTAACTGCCTACTCCCAAACTGTCATTTGAAGTAAAACACATAGCCAAGTATTATTCTACACAATTTTTTTTATTGTGCATTAAAAAAAAAAAAATTGGACATGTTATCTGCCAATAGAACTTAACCAAAAACCAACCTATGCAACCAAAAATATAGAAAATATACCAAATCAAATCATTATTCAACCAAAAAAATAATGTCAAAGCAATAACTCCAGGACCAATAATAAATAACACGTTATCTCCTCCGATTCCGCAACATGTCTGGTTGACGAACAGCCGTTCAGAAACAAACTGAAAAGCACGAACTGGAAATCGCTAAATTAAAAACGCTAAAAGAAACGCGCAAATAAACACTCGCCAAACTTTTACTAACACGAAATTAGCAGAAGGAGCCCAAAGGGTGGCGCTAAAGAGCTGAAAAACCACGTAGTACATCTAGTACATCACTACGTTTGTAATTGTTGGCCAACATTTGTGTGCCGTGTGTATGCAAGACAAGTTTGAGCCAATGCCCTTCGGACAAAATTCCGCAGTTTTGTTGTTGGAAAGTTTGATCGTGTGTACGAGGCATTAGACTCTTTTGTTTGCGGTTTGTGTCCATGTCGGCCACTGGGTTGGTGTACATTTAAAAGTTCCACCATCTCTCAACCTCCTCCTAACTGCTACACATGAGTCGTCTGCACTGTAGTTGGTCCCAATTGGAGGGCTTGGAGGGTGAAGGTGAGTTCACTTGGGTAAGCAAAGTTTCTTAAGATCTTGAATGTAGGGGCAAGATCTTTATAGGGTCTCCCGGGTATCTATCTTCCCCTAACCTCAATACTGATATAATTACTGTTCTAAAACATTAGATGACACTGCAGAATACTAAAGCTATCACAGAAGCATACAAGATCTTGCTGCCATCTTGCAAGTTTGTAACTAAATAAAACTGGATATGTGTTTTTCATGGTTTTGTAGCAATGCTATGATGTACCTCAGTCCCGTTTTCTGTGGCAGACAACAGAGACCATAGCTGGATAGCTGGACACCTGTCCAACCTCTAGGTCTTGGTCAGTTTGAACCTATAGAATACAATAGTTCTCTTAGGCTGGTCATACATTATACAATTTTCTTGTACAATTTTCCTTTAGATTTACCAAAACCATATAATATAAGGTCAAACCTAAACACTTGCAGTTTGTATGCAATCAGGCAGGCCCTTGCACTACATAGTTAAAGGTAAATCTAAAGAAAATTGAAGAAAATTGTATAATGCTTGGCCAGCCTTAGTGCTGCTCCTGAGGACCATCAAGTCACGTGGCTCAACCTTGACTGCTTCTCTTTATCTGCCATCTTCTATTCCTTATCAGATAGAGTAGAATCTGTCTTTTCTTTCCATCCCCTTTTCTTTCCATTTACTGGCTTGAATTTATGATGAGGTTATGTGGGATTAAAAAGGCAACCTTTTAGCAAATTCTTGTTAAAAAATTAACTAACTTTCATTTTTTTTTTTGCTGTTTTTAAAGCCTGATTTACATAGACTTTAGGTTATTGCTTCAGTAAATTAGATAAATCTTACAACTTCATTGTGGCAACTCATTCTCTTGTTATCTTCAGACAATAACAAGACTCATTAGACTCAACTGCACTGGCACTGTTGATGATAGTCCATGCTTAAAGTTGAGGTTTAGTTAAAAAATATTTTTGGCCCTACAGCTTTAGTCACATTACTCACCAGTAATGAAGTATGTCCCATGCCATGCAGACAGCTGGATCCTGCAATCCTTCAATGTAGTTATGACAGGTCCTCTTCCAGGCTTTTAAAGTGGGAGTAAACTCCCATGCATCATTTTTACATATACAGTGCCTTGAAAAAGTATTCACACCCCTTGAAATTTTCCGCATTTTGTCATGTTACAACCAAAAATATAAATGTAGTTTATTACAATTTTATGTGATAGACCAACACAAAGGGGCACATAATTGTGAAGTGGAAGGAAAATGATAAATGGTTTTCAACATTTTTTCCAGATGGGATTTCCCTCATACCCTTTTAGATTAGGTTTGCCACCTGTCCAGGATTCACCCGGACAGTCTGGGTTTTGAATCATGTGTCCGAGTTTCAGGCAGACTGAAACCCAGACACATTATTCAGACTGGGCTGTGGCTCCCCAAGTAACCAAGATAGTCACACACACACATCTAGAGAGCATCTGGGAGCTGCAGGTGGCTGTCTGGGGGCAGGTTCGGCATCACTGGGGGCAGGGCAATAATGTCAGAAAGAGCAATTTGGCCACACCCAATGTTAGCTGCGGCAAGCTATGCGCACCGTAATACTCCTCTCCTTGGGGCACCCAAAGGTGTCCCAGGCCACTAAAGTGTGCGGGTTCGGTTTGAAGAATAGGTGGCAACCCTACTTTGGATAGATCTTTCATTCCTATTTAATCTATTCATTTCCTATTTAATGTGACAGCAAGTGAGGGTAGATCTTCCCAAGGGGAAACAGATAGCAATAAAGGCTTTAGTTTGGTCAAAACTAAATAATAAAAAAAAAATGATTATGCGTATAATTTAAGTTCGTTCAACAAAAACGTTTAGTAATAATAGATAAAAGTACAATTACTACATAGGACATTTGAAGCTATTTTCCTGTGGCTTGTAATTGTGCCCCTACTCTTATATCACTGAAACCCACAGCTGACTCACCTTACCACTGTCTAGTTGCACAGCAACTACAGCAATGGATGCCTCACATTAAACTGAGCAGCAAAAAACTGACTCATCCTTCTTGTGTAGGCAAAGTATAGAACCACTCTCATGAAACTGCAGAGTTTTAACACTATATTCAATGTTTCTCCCATTAGAGCTAATTTTTCAAGACTTTCAACCACTTTTCACACCTCTCAACCATTGGGCTTATGTCCTGCATTTTTTGTTCCAAGTAGCAATAACTTGTGAAGGATTTATGGGGACTGAATATGTGGATGTAATGTTAGAGGATCACCTTTTGTAACATGTTCATATTCAGGGTATGACTTGTTACAAATGCATGGGCACACACGCCCCCTCGATCCCCCGTTTTGACAGCGAGTGGGGGATCTTCTCTGCCCACCCAACTGCATCATTCATTCACAGTGTTCTGTAAATGTGAAAACTACAAGTGCTGACAGGCTGTCGGCTTGTAGTTCTCAATGAAAGAAGGAGAGGTGCTTAATTTCGGACTTTACAGGCAAGATGGACAATGGTATAGTAAAAAAAAGTATATTTTATTAACAATGAATCATATCAAACAGGTAAAGTAGAAAAGAATTAAAAACATACAATAGGCATATGATAGTCGTAAATATCTAGTGTAAACAAAAGGGTTGACACCAAATGAATGTCAGTGAGCCCCTGTGCGTCAACGCGTTTTGCTAGTTTGCTTCATCAGGACACAATTGGGGGTAGTTGAAAGGAACAGGTCTCACTTGTCAGCGTAAAGTTGTCTCCACATGGAGAACTCCCAGATGATCACCAGAGAATCAACATATAACGCAGGAGGCAATTCCTTACTAGTGCCATCGACCGTGTATAGGGCTGATGGCGTAGAGATATATGAATGTGAATATTAACTCATATGATTCACCGGGGGAGGAGGGAGAAAAACATGGGTATCCAGATCATTAAGAAGAGAGCGGTAAGCAAGGAATGGGTAAAACAATCACAACCTTTCCACCTGTTTTCGGTCCACAATAACAGGCTTCAACAGTAATCTATATGGACAAATATATGTTCCTTTAAAGCTGGTTATACCAGACTCTCCTACGTCTGCCAACAGTAAATATGGCTATATACACTCCATAAGTATGTTTGAACAGGCAACGGTGGTATAAGGTTCAGTGTCTCCCCCGGGAACAGACAGACCACTAGGGCACTGTTGATTGCTCTAGTACCATATATACTCGAGTATAAGCCGAGTTTTTCAGCACATTTTTTTGTGCTGAAAGTGCCCCCCTCGGCTTATACTCGAGTCAAGCACTTTTCTGCAGCAAAAAAAAAAAATTTCCGACCCGACTTTGGGGCCCCGTATCACGGGGCCACTTGGGTCTAGGAATCCCAAATGTGGCATTCAAACCCAGTTGAACTAGCACTATAACATATCCAAATATGGGGTTCCTAGCACTAAGTGGCCCCGAGATACGGGGCCCCAAAGTCGGTTCAGAAAATGTCATTCTCTGCTGCAGAAAAGTGCTTGAGATTTTATGACCCGAATTTGGGGCCCCATATCTCGGGGACACTTGGTGCTAGGAACCCCAAATGTTGTATTCCAACCCAGTGGAGTTAGCACTATAACATATCCAAATATGGGGTTCCTAGCACTAAGTGGCCCGAGATACGGGGCCCCAAAGTCGGTTCGGAAAATGTCATTCTCTGCTGCAGAAAAGTGCTTGACATTTTCTGACCCGAATTTGGGGCCCCATATCTCGGGGACACTTGGAGCTAGGAACCCCAAATTTGGCATTCAAGCCCAGTTGAACTAGCACTACAACATATCCAAAGATGGGGTTCCTAGCACTAAGTGGCCCCGAGATACAGGGCCCCAAAGTCGGTTCAGAAAATATCATTCTCTGCTGCAGAAAAGTGCTTGAGATTTTCTGACCCGAATTTGGGGCCCCATATCTCGGGGACACTTGGTGCTAGGAACCCCAAATGTTGTATTCCAACCCAGTGGAATTAGCACTACAACATATCCAAAGATGGGGTTCCTAGCACT
This sequence comes from Lithobates sylvaticus, assembly GCA_028564925.1. Classification (NCBI taxonomy): domain Eukaryota; kingdom Metazoa; phylum Chordata; class Amphibia; order Anura; family Ranidae; genus Lithobates; species Lithobates sylvaticus. The sequence continues at coordinate 563,503,752 of CM053027.1, read as the reverse complement.
AAGTGACCCCGAGATACAGGGCCCCAAATCGGTCAACTGTGTCCATCTGCATGGGCACAGTGAGGCTGCAAATGGGCATCGTTGACCCTCTTTTCCACTTACAGTAGCTGCGCATTTCTCACCCTAGGCTTATACTCGAGTCAATAAGTTTTCCCAGTTGTTTGTGGTAAAATTAGGTGCCTCGGCTTATATTCGGGTCGGCCTATACTCGAGTATATACGGTAGTTCATTGAGTCTTCCTGTCACAATGAAAAATCCGATCCAATCATTCTGAACGATGTGATGTACAAAACGTACGACGGGACTACGTATAGGGCAGTAGCCAATAGCTTTCGTCTCCAAATTTCTTATGAGCATGCATGGCACTTTGTGCGTCGGAATTCTCTACACACGATCGGAAAAAGTCTGATCGGATTTTGTTGTCGGAAAATTTTAGATCCTGCGCTCAAATTTTTTCTGTCGAAGATTCCGACGGAAAAAGTCCGCTAGGGCCCACACATGATCGGATTTTCCGACAACATAATCCGATCGGACTTTTTTCATCAGAATATCCGACCGTGTGTATGGGGCATTATAGGCGCCTCTCTTGTCTTTTATACTCAGCTGTGACATGACGCTACTTGTATATCAAGACATCGCTTGTTTATCAAGTCAAAATTTTATTAAAAAATTTAGCTTGTCTTGCAAAACGCTCTTAAACCAAGTTACGCTCAAACCAAGGTTTTACTGTAGTAGCAATTCTCAATGAATTCTCAAGGTGCTCATCAGATCTCATGGTTCTAATTTTGCCCTTTCGTGTACTTCATCCTTGAAAAGAGTTGCTCACAAATATAGGTGCTGCTGAAAACTGATGACAGGAATAAGGCGAGATTCTGAAGAGTGGGAGATTTTCCTTTGGGAAGATAAAACTTCTAAAAGTCCAGTAAAGAGACACTGTCAAATTTTTCTGTGGCCGCTAAGTGAAAAAATTCTGTAGAAAATCAAAATTTTGAAGTAAATTTACTATTTTTTATTGGGCCACATTCATAACCATCTTGGGCTGCATATGGCATGTGGGCTGCAGGTTGGACACCCCTGGTGTACGTTGTCTATGAAGGGCAAAGCACTACGTTCACTATAATCGTCTCTCCCAAGCAGCATATATTGACTTTTTTTAAAGCGGAATTAAACCCATCGATTTAACAGTTTCAAAAAAAAGGCATGCCGAGAATGCTAACTGCACATTGGCTGTGCTCTCAACCAAACAGTCAAACCATCCAATGGCTGGTGTCATAACAGATCACATGTGCAGCACCGTTCCAGTTGAAGATTAAACAGAGGCAAAGATGGCAGCTTCCTTGGCTGAAAACGATAGGGGGGTTTACTTCCACTTTAACTTCCCAGCCATTCTGTACAGTTGCTAGGTCCAGGAGAACCACTTTGTGTATGCTTTAAGTCCATCAAGTTGTAGCTTACACAGGGCTATGGACTATATGACAGTGCTGAGGATTGGCTCTACTCTATTACATGGAGTGAGTTGCATGCTCATTCATCAGTGACAATCTATGTATTTTTTTCACCATTGGTTTCCTTTAAAGGCATTGTTCACTTTCAGATGTTTTTGTTGTTTTAACTAGGTACTAGTGTAGTTATATTCTCTGTTGTTTGTTTGCCTTACTTTGTAATGATGGGCTGTGTTGTAGCTGCCGTCTGTAGTGTCATGGCTGATTGTTTCCCCTATGTCCATGTATTTATTTACCTAGCGTGTCCCTATTTCCAAAGTAACAAGACAGCTTCCTTTTCCACAGCATTCAATGCATATGCTGCCATCTGCTCTGTGTCACATCACAAATGTTGGAGTGCTAATGTAAAAAACAAGGTGCACCAATGAGCTCTCTGTGCATCTCTGAATGCTCTAACCGCTTGTACTTGTCAGATCTAATTGTCAGTAGCTAGCTCTCACTTGCACCAGCACTAGACTGAGAGACACAGGAATTGTGGGATATGTAGGTTATATGACAAAGTCTGTGGTTTGTAAGCTTTAAAAAAAACTTTTTCGAAGGTTCACCACAGGAAGTGTCAGTTTTTAGACTACAGACAGGTCATGCATTAACCTGTGCAGTGCCATGCCACATGTTTCATGTTTGAACACAAACAGTAATTACTGGCAAAGAAATATAGAGATTTACTCTACTGTAGGCTGTGTGTACAGGGCAACACATGACACCATGAAACTACAGGTTCAATGCGCATCTTACAAAGAGGACAAACAGAAGGTACAGGTGGGAAGCTTTATAATGCCTTTAAGAGTTGTTCACAAGGATATTTATTATGATACATCCAGGTCACGGCACCAAAATGTTGTGCTACATATATATTAAAAAAAATTGAGATGTATTTAACAAATTACTTTATATACCACTATCAGGATAAACAGCACTCGGTTCTTTTCCAAAGAGAGAGTGTTTATTGATAGTCTGGACCAAAAGCACACAAAATAATTGTTGCAAGTCTATAATTATATAGAAAGACCCCGATTTCTACCCCAGACCTTCATTATCACATAGGTACCAAGAGACAAACACATATTCACAGAAAGCCACCTATACCTCATTCCTATACAGTAAAACCTTGGATTGCAAGCATAAGTAGTCCTGGAAACATGCTTGTAATCAGTAGTGGCCTGTTCATTAGGGGCGCCCCGGGCTCCGCCCCCTCCCTACTTGCCACCCCCTATATGCATAATGGATAGATTCATGCATAGCATTAATCTATCCATGGCCACCGCGGCCGCCCCCTATTCAGGTGTCTGGCCCCTTTCAGGGCACCAAGAGCATGAATTAAAGCGCCAGGGTTTATTTTTAAGCACCTGATTAGAGCCAGAGGCTCTAATAGGCTTCAAAATAGGGTGGGCTCGGGTTGCAGAAGACAGTTTGCTGCAAAGGCCGTTTGAGGCCCTTCCCAAACAAAAAATCAACAGCCGCCACTGCTTGTAATCCAAAGCACTTGTATATCAAAGCAAATTTTCCCCATAAGAAATAATGGAAACTCAAATGATTCGTTCCACAACCATTTATCCATAAGTCCTTCAGTTTATCGTCCATATAAAGATTATAGCGATGTGATCGTTGTGTAACCATAAACTGTCCATCCACAAATGGCAGCCTCTACAAGGGGATTAGAAGCAAAATCCAGCAGAATCTACAGAGTATAAAAGAGAAGAGAGGTGTCTCTAAGTGTAGCAATATGGTTACATTTAATGAAGGTACAACATTTAGCAACTCACATGGTTGATAATTAAAACAGGCACATCTAAGTATGCAGGCATCCGGGGTAAAGCTGTCCACATAGGCCGTCCTCCGCACCGCCAGTTCTCACCGCTGTCACTCTGTAATCGTGACCGGGAAGACTACCCTGCAGTAGAGGGAACTGAAAGTGAGGCTCGAATTGCCCGTGAAGCACAGCGTGGAAGGGATGACATTCATGGCGGTGTAGAGGACAGTCTATGTGGACAGCTTTACCCCGGATGCCTTCATACTTAGATGTGCCTGTTTTAATCATCAACCATGTGAGTTGCTAAATGTTGTACCTTCATTAAATGTAACCATATTGCTCCAATTAGAGGTGCCTCTCTTCTCTTTTATACTCAGTTGTGAAGTGACGCTACTCGTATGTCAAGACATTGCTCGTTTATCAAGTCAAAGTTAATAAAAAAAAATTTGCTCAACTTACAAAACACTCACAGACCAAGTTAAGCCCCATACACACGGTCGGACAATCCGCGGACCAGGTCGGTCGGATCCTGTCCGTCATACTTTGTCTGATGTTGGTTTTGCGTACACACGGTCGGACAAAGTTGTCGAAAAATCCGATCATTCTGAACGTGGTGACGTTTGTTGCCTACGACGGGACTACGTAGAGGCTAGTAGCCAATAGCTTTGGTCTTGTAATGTGATGTGAGCATGCGTAGCACTTTGTCCGGTCGGACAACCGTACACACGATCGGATTTGGTGTGATCGGACCGTGTTGTCGGCAAATCTTTCCAGCAGGAGATAAGACTTTGTCCGTCGGACAATCCGACGTACACTGTCCGATGGTGCATACACACGGTCTGATTTTTCAACAACATTGTCCGATCGGACAGAATCCATGAAAAAGTCCGACCGTGTGTATGGGGCTTTACTCGCAATCCAAGGTTTTACTGTATACTACATGGAGATGTTCTAAAAACACAGGTGTCCAAATGCTATTCCATTGAAAGTGTGGACAATGGTAATTGATTTTATTAAAGTGGTTGTAAACCCTTACAAACCACTTTGACCTACAGGTAAGCCTAGATTAAGGCTTACCTGTAGGTCCAAGAAATATCTCCTAAACCTACACGTTTAGGAGATATTTGCAAAAAGACATGCGCCGTAGACAGCGGCACGCAGGCGCACTGAGCTCGCTGCTGCTAACAGCTATATGCCGCAAGTGGCGGCTCCCTTGCGCATGCGAGGAAGTGACGTCATTGCGGCTCCTGCAAATCACAGCGCCAGAGCCGCAAAACCCACAAAGAAGATGGAGGCTCCGTACACAAGGGAACATCGGTGACATCGCTGGCTCCTGTTTCAGGTAAGTGACACATAATGGGCTACTATGCGATGCATAGTAGTCCATTATGCTTTACCTTTGCAGGGAAACAAAGAGAAAGTAAACCCATTAGGGTTTACTTCCTCTTTAAATGTTCCATTGTCTCCCTCCATAGCACCACAGGAACCAATTGGTCCTTGAAGTTACAGATACAACATAGGTTTTGCAGTTATCACATGGATTGGGGCCAATTGCTTTCTTCCTAGAGGTGGTCTTGTATAGAAACTAGGTACTGTAGATTGTAAATAAAGTCATATATATATATATATATATATATACATAGCTCCCAACTGTCCCTGATTTCGAGGAACTGTCCCTGATTCGAGCAATGTCCCTCTGTCCCTCATTTCTCCTCATTTGTCCCTCATTTTGGTCTGATCTATATAGTTGTATATAAAATGCACTTTTTATCTATCAAAAAGTGTTTTCCAGCGCTAAACCTTTCATCTGATTCCTAAATTGCTGCATTTGTAAATTTCAAAAGCCAATATAAAGGAATAATAGTGGTAAAATAAAGCACTTGTGGGTTTAACCAATCTTATTTTTTTGTACAATTCTCCTTTAAGGGGGCGTGGCAAGGGGTGTGTCCTATGCCTGCATACTTTTGCTGATAGGTGTCCCTCATTCCCATCTCAAAAAGTTGGGAGGTATGTATATATTTTATATGGAATTATAATAGGCTGATATACACAGGTCCACCGTATATGACTACGATATTAAGATGCAATTGCTCAGTATTGAAAATCAGGGACAGGGATGATAGTTTTCAGGAATAATCTTCAAACCTGGGTCAGGGGCTCTTTCCAGCTATGTAAAATGTATAGAGTGTAAATACGCACATTAATGCACAGAGGTGGCTCGATTGCTCCCTAGAATGAAGAAGTAATATTGCACTTTCACTTCCTGCTGCTGCAAATGGAATACAGAATATGGTGTAATTTAGTGTGAACAGAGCAGCACTTGAATCACTTTTAACATCCCACTACCTCCCATGGGAAGCTGATAGATCTCCTGATGTCTTTCAGCTCTGCTAAGATCAGCATAGAAAATTATTTAAGTTCACTGAAGTAAATCCTTAGAGTTTATTCACAGATGCCTATTTCCACTACACGATAGCGCCTATGAAACGTTTATGCGGTCAGAACAAAATGCACAGGGATCAAGATACACACATCTACACATAAATGTGGACAATTATAAAGCTAGGAATGTGTTTTAGTTTTAACCTAATTTAATGACTTGCAAGGAAAAAGCTGTAAATGGGTAATCACTTTAACCAGTAGATAACAAATAACTTGATTGTTAGCTAAAGAGAAGAAAATGTCAACAGACTAGACTAGACTAAAGTCAATGATGCAGCGGGCTATCAGTGCCTTAGTGGGTCACCTGTTCCTACTAAACTGATAGACTAAATATTTACTCCATTACAGCATACTGGGAATTTTTACACTTGCAAGTGTATTTAGACGAAGGAAAAACTTCAAGCTCAATAGTGAGGCAGCTCCCTTGACGGGCACCCAACAATAACTCAAACAATAGAAATACAGGAAGGAGTGCCAAACCAAAATCGAATAAAAGAGCCCAAGATAGTTTAATTGTTAATTTAAAAAGTCATATAAAAAACATCCAATGCGTTTCGGGGACAACACCTCTCCCAATTCATATGGGCTCAACTTGGATGGAGTCCAGTAGACATGTGCAGAACAGAAAAATTTGTTTTGTTTCGAATGGATTTGTTATGTTACTAATTTTGTTTCGTTGATTGTTTTCGGAATTCTTTTAGTTTCACTTAGTTTAATTAAATTTTGTTTATTATTTTTTGTTTATCTAACAAATCCCTAATTTTCGTAATGATTCAAATTCAGATCGGTCAAAAAAAATATCAACTGATTTGAATTCTGTGTAAAGAATAGCTGGTTGTTAAGGAGCGGGCCAGGAAGCTGGCCACTGTGTCCTTAACAACCGATGACCCATTAGCTTTTAGCATTAGGGTTCCCCGCTGAGAGCTGAAATGTAAGCAAAAGAATGCGGTGAACGAGAACGGAGGTTTTTTTCTTTTTTTGGGTGCGGCGGACAGCGTGATTGACAAGGAATCTACATCGGGGGACATTGTTTTTTGATTTTTTAATAAAGAAATTGTCATAAACTCATGTTGTGGCTTTCTTCACTTTTTACACTTTTATGGTGAATGGATAGGGGTACTACATGGGGGAGGATCTGGGGGCTTCCAGATTCCGATAAGCCCCCACCCGCAGACACCCACAGCCACAGCCCAGGGTGGGGTGGGGGGGGAGAGCACCCCCCATGTTGGGGGCATGTGGGCTGGTATGGTTCAGTGGGGATGCTTTTCTGGCTTGTCGGGCTGCATGCTCGGATAAGGGTCTGGTATTGATGTTAGGGGGTACCCTATGCCTTTTTTTTGGCCTGGGGTTCCCCTTAAAATCCATACCAGGCCTTCAGGCCTGGTAGGGATTGAGGGGTAACCCCATGCTGATTTCTTCTGAATTTTCTATTGCCGGCATTCTTTTGTTTTCATTTCAGTTCTCAGCAATAATTTTTTGACCGATCCAAATTCGAATCCTTCCAAAAATGTGGAATTGCTTAGAAAATAAATAAATGAAATTAAATTAATTTCAACAAAATTTGTTACTAATTAATTTGGAGATTCGGATAAATAAAAATCTCCAAATAACCAAAAATTTGTCCGAATTTACATTCAGACGGAAACAAATTACACATGTCTAGACTCGACTAGTGACTTCACAGATCTATATTAGAACCATTGCTGCTCCAATGCTGCTCAGCAACTGCTGTCAGGTTGTTCCTCCATAAGGAGAGTTCAATACTGGTTTTAATATAGATCTGTAAAGTCAATGGTTTCTCTGAGTTCATCCAAGATTTATCCTATGTTGAGCCCTAAAGGGAAGCTGAATTATTAGGCCTCTTTCACACAAAGAATAATGCTCATATAGTGTAAACTACCCAAATTACCCTGATCAAAAGTTTACATACCCTGGTGATTTTGGCCTGAATAAAATACACACAAGTTGACACAAAGGGGTTTGAATGGCTATTAAAGGTAACCATCCTCACCTGTGACCTGTTTGCTTGTAATTAGTGTGTGTGTGTGTGTGTGTGTGTGTGTGTGTGTGTATATAAGATCAATGAGGTTCTGGACTCCTGACAAACGCTTGCGACTTTCATCCAGTGCTGCACTGACGTTTCTGGATTCTGAGTCATGGGGAAAGCAAAAAAATTGTCAAAGGATCTGAAGGAAAAGGTAGTTGAACTGTATAAAACAGGAAAGGGATATAAAAAGATATCCAAGTAATTGAGAATGCCAATCAGCAGTGTTCAAACTCTAATCAAGAAGTGGAACATCAGGGGCTCTTTTGAAACCAAACCACGGTCAGGTAGACAACTAAAATTTCAGCCACAACTGCCAGGAAAATTGTTTGGGATGCAAAGAAAAACCCACAGATAACTTCAGGTGAAATACAGGACTCTCTGAAAACATGTGGTGTGGCTGTTTCAAGATGCACAATAAAAAGGCACTTGAAGAAAGATGGGCTGCATGGTCGAGTCACCAGAAGAAAGCCATTACTACACAAATACCACAAAGTATCCCGCTTACTATACACCAAACAGCACAGAGACCCTCTCAAACCTTCTGGCGTTTGGAGGGATTAAACCAAAATTTAGCTTTTTGGCCACACCCATAAACGATACATTTGGAGAGGAGTCAACAAGGCCTAGGATGAGAGGTACAGAGGTGGATCGCTGATGTTTTGGGGATGTGTGAGTTACAAAGGCACAGGAAATTTGGTCAAAATTGTTGGCAAGATGAATGCAGTATGTTATAACGGAGCAACATTTTCATTCATTAGCCAGGAAGCTGCACATGGGACGTGCTTGGACATTCCAACATGACAATGATCCAAAACACAAGGCCAAGTCGACCTGTCATTGACTACAGCAGAATAAAGTGAAGGTTCTGGAGTGGCCATCTCAGTCTCCTGACCTCAATATCATTGAGCCACTCTGGGGAAATCTCAAACGTGCAGTTCATGCAAGACAGCCCAAGAATTTACAGGAACTGGAGGATTTTTGCCAAGAGGAATTGGCAGCTTTACCATCTGAGAAGATAAAGAGCCTCATCCACAAATACCACAAAAGATTTCAAGCTGTTATTGATGTTTAAGGGGGCTACCCGTGATTGCTCCTGAGAAGGAGAGAATGGAGATCTGTCAATGTAAACAGACAGATCTCAGTTCTGTTAGGGGTGAGGAGAGCAATCTGTTGTTCCTGCTGCTTAGGAACAACAATCGGTCTCCTCCCCCAGGCAGTCCCATCCCCGACAGTTAGAATCACTCCCTAGGACACACATTTAACCCCTTGATCCCCCTACCCCTTCCCTGCCAGTGACATTTATACAACAATCAATGGCTATTTATAGCTCTGATCGATGTATAAATGTCAATGGTCCCAAAATAGTGTGAAAAGTGTCCGATCTGTTTGCCGCAATGTCGCAGTCCCAATAAAAATCACAGATAAATATGCCATTAATCTATCCTCTATTTTGTAGACGCTATAACGTTTGTGCAAACCAATCAATATACGCTTATTGCGATTTTCTTTACCAAAAATGTGTAGAAGAATACATATCAGCCTAAACTGAGGAAGAAATTATTTTTTTTATATATTTTTTGGGGATATTTATTATAGCAAAAAGTAAAAAATATTGCTATTTTTTCAAAATAGTCTGTCTTTTTTTTGTTTATAGCGCAAAAAATAAAAACAGCAGAGGTGATCAAATACTACCAAAAGAAAGCTCTATTTGTGGGAAAAAAAGGACGTCAATTATGTTTGGGTACAGCGTTGCACGACCGCGCAGTTGTCAGTTAAATCGACTCAGTGCCATATTGCAAAAAATGGCCTGGTCAGGAAGGGAGTAAATTATTCTGGGGCTGAAGTGGTTAAGAACTTATATGAACTTATGTAACATATGTATGTAAAGTATGTAAACTTTTGATCAGGGTCATTTGGGTAGTTTCTGTTGCCATTAGGATTTAAAAAGAGTAAACACAGTCGATTGATAATAAATGGCTTCAGCCAAACACTAACCATGAGTGAAAGAAATGTTTTTGTATTATCATTCAACATTTTCTGAAAAATGGCCAAGAAATCGTAAATTCTGCCAGGGTATGTAAACTTATGAGCACAACTGTACCCTAGCTATTAACTAATGCTAGCAGTACAAGGATTAAAAAGTTGATTGAGATAATTCCGCTTTGAGAGAACACCTTGCATTTTTATGATGAATACAAGGTGTTCTCTTATTGGAAAAAGTGGAGGTAATGGGGTCATTGGCCCCTCCTCTCCACCTCATTCAATCAGAGAGCTTCTAATATTAATTGAAAAAAATGCATGGCATTGTCTAAATGGCAGCCGTACAGAGCTTGCAACTTCCTTTGTTCAGTTTACAGAGGAAAAGCTGCTGGAACAGCACCCAGAAGACCATGGCTATCACTTTATATAGCGTGGACTTCTACACTAATTTTTAGCATCCCCTGTGGTTCTCCAGCAGTGATGTAAGTAACTGAGTTAAAATAAATGGAGTTACTTAACGCAGTTACTTTAGAGGGTAACGAGTAATCTAACTGATTACTTTTCCCCTCGTGGTAACGCAGTTCCCATTACTTGGGCTGAGTTACCTCAATTACATCTACTGCCACTAGATGGCAGTAGTGTAATTCCGGTGTCCTGCCAAAAAAGTTCCCCTGCCAGATAAGGACCCCCTGTACTGCGCAGGCACAGCGCTTGCGCAGTACGAAGGACTACGGAGCTTACGAAAATTGCCGAACCTAAACAGCTCTGAGTGTACTCTACACCGCACAGGCGCAGTTAACATGTAATTGTACGAGGCGATGCCGCACGCTCCCGATGCTCATGCTACTCTGCAAGGGGCATCTATCGTGTAACTAACCACTTCCCGACCGGCCACTGCATATATACGTCAGCAGAATGGCACGGGCAGGCAGAATCACGTACCGGTACGTGATCGTGCATGTGCCTGCCCGTGGTCGCGCGCGCGCCGCTAGCGGCGCGCTCGCGACCCGGTCGGGAGCTCCGTGACCCCGGCCGCGGGACCAGCGGACCCGATCGCCGCTGGTATCCCGCGATCGGGTTACGGAGCTGAAGAACGGGGAGAGGTCTATGTAAACAAACCTCTCCCCGCGCTTCCTACACTGACTGTCAGTGATCGGCGGTTCCCTGTCATCGGGAACGCCGATCAATGACGTCAGACGTACAGCCACGCCCCCTACTGTAAAAAAAAAACACAACACGTCACACTGACTCCTCCCCGCCCCCTAGTGGTTAACCCCCTAACTACAACTGTCATTTACATAGGAATCAGTGCTATTTAAATAGCACTGATTGCTGTATAAATGACAAATGTCCCAAAAATGTGTCAAAAATGTCCGATGTGTCCTCCAAAATGTCGCAGTCACAATAAAAATCGCTGATCGCCGCCATTACTAATAAAAAAAAAAAATATTAATAAAAATGCTATAAAACTATCCCCTATTTTGTAAACGCTATAACTTTTGCGCAAACTAATCAATAATCGCTAATTGCGATTTTTTTTACCAAAAATATGTAGAAGAATACGTATCGGCCTAAACTGAGGAAAAAATATGTTTTTTTATATATTTTTTGGGGATATTTATTATAGCAAAAAGTAAAAAATATTGCATTTTTTTCAAAATTGTCGCTCTATTTTTGTTTATAGCGCAAAAAAAATAAAAACCGCAGGGGCGATCAAATACCACCAAAAGAAAGCTCTATTTGTGGGAAAAAAAGGACGCCAATTTTGTTTTGGAGCCACGTCGCACGACCGCATAATTGTTAGTTAAAGCGACGCAGTGCCGAATTGCAAAAAGGGGCCTGGTCCTTTAGCTGCAAATTGGTCCGGGGCTGAAGTGGCTAAGGGGCGGGTCTAGTATTACTGTAACCAAGGGGCGCATTTATTATTATTGTTATATATCGAGCTCTGCCCATTAATTTAACCTTCGCCCTCTTCTGTAGCCATCCGCCCCTTACACAATATAATAATAATAGACCCGCCCCTTGCTTACACGCTATAACAGATCTGCCCCTTGGTAAGAGTAATAATAGAGCAGCCCCTTGGTTACACGATATATAGCAATAATAATAAATGCGCCCCTTGCTTACAGTAATACTAGACCCGCCCCTTAGTTACCCGTATAGAATATTAAAAAAAAAGTCAGTTACTTTGCTGCGTAGCTAATTACTTTTCCAATGTAGTAACTGAGTTACTAACGCAATTACTTTTTGGGAGAAGTAATTTGTAACTTAACTAATTACTTTTTTAAAGTAAGATGACCAACACTGCTCTCCAGACATTGAATATGGACATTTACATTGAAGTAAGCTGGATCAATGTACAGTGTACAGTAATGTTTGCAAAGAAAAGATTTGTAGAGTTCTGCTTTAAGCATGAGGTGGACAATTAAAGAGTAACCAAACTCCGAAAGCTTTATTGAAAAAAGACAGGCAGTGGGTGAAGGACTAGTCAGCAGTTTTGTCTGTGGTCTCCCTGCCTCTTCTTCACGTACCATGCTATCTTCTGCACTGTGAGGGGGATTTACTAAAACGGGTGCACACAGAATCTGGTGCAGCTGTGCATGGTAGCCAATCAGCTTCCAGGTTTTATTGCCAAAGCTTTATTGAATAAGTTGAAGGGAGAAGCTAAATGGTTACTATGTTCAGCTTCACCAGATTCTGTGTGCACCAGTTTTAGTAAATCTCCCCCTGTGTGTCTATGTGGAGGTGGCCATCTTGGTAGAGGCAGGGATTTTGCTTTCTCATGACCGAGCCTCCAGCAAAGAGGACAGTGGGCAGCACAGTAGTGACATCACTAAATATCACTCTAAAATATATCCCCTGAGCCTAACAGTGACAGCAGTGTCTTAGATCTCACATTGTAGATATACAGCTTTGAAACTGAAGGCACAGGAATGCCTAAGCACACTTACATAGCAAGAAGTGCACTACTATTTGTGAGCAGAAATGCAATACAAATTGTAAATGTTTCAGAGTAATAATTAAGCATAGTTAACTTTTCTAGGTGTTCCCTTTAAAGTGTTACTAAACCCTCAAAAGTAAAGTTAGTCGTTAATCAGGCATTAATCCTCTGCATTGTGTAAAAAGGCTGTTTGATCCTGTCTTCTCTGATCCTTCTCTTCTTCCACTGTCCACAATGCATCTCTTGATAGTACAGAGCCTTTGGAGGCACTCTGCACATGCTCAGTTTAGTGTGTATTGTTATAGATATTTATTTTCTTGGGAGGGTGCGTGTGATCGGCACAGGGCCAATCAGCTCTGTCCAGACAGAGGGTCAGGGGACCTGCAGCCTCATAGAACAGTCAGAGGAGAATGAAAACTCTGTGAAAAATATAAAGCAAATATACCTCGCTGTCTTCAGTCAATGCAAAAAAGAATCAAGCACAGCAATAGATCAATTGCAAAAAATGAAAACATGTGAACAGTAAGTGCAGCGCTCAGAATAAATCTCAGAATAAACTGAAAAATATATATATACATAAAGTGCACATAAATGATCCAGGAAGAAACTCAAACAACATATATATGCAGGCAATGCGTATAGACACTAAATATATGTGTATGATAGACCATTATTGGAATTGGTCTTCTGGTTGGAAGTCGTGTCCTCTGTGACAGTTTCCCACTGGGTGTGTGGCCCTACAAGTCTGATTGACCCATTAGGTGTACACTCATTTGGGTTCAATTGCTCCGGTAAGCCTCTGGCTTTCTCTGGTGGTGGATCACTTATCATCAAGTTTGGGCACGTTTTCCTTTGTCACATTGTTATCCAGTTCAAGTGTCAGTTACTTTGAACCACGTTTTGGATATCTGCAATTTATTGTTTTTTTTTTACCTGTCCAAACACTAAGGACTATAATTTATTTTATTTAAAAAAAAAAAAAATTTTTCCTTCACTTGGACATTATTCACTCATATTGTGATTGTCACATAGAGAATGAAAACTCCCCCTACAAGCTTTAACCAGACACTGATAGAAGTCACAAGACTGTTATATACTGCTGATGACAGGTATTTAGCCGTTTATATTTACTAAAATGATTGCATTTCCATGGTCTGTGTACATATATAGTGAATGTAGAGTCCTGGGTTTAGTAACACTTTAACATAGAAAATCTTTACTTTTTGACTTCAAGCCAAAATAAAAAAAAACAAGAATCAGATAGATACATTACATGGAGCACAGAAGGTTAAATGTAAGTTTCTTACTGGAATCAGTAGTCAAATTGCATTTTAGTTTTAAAACCTCAAAAATCAATAACATAAATAAATTTATTCCGCACAGCAAAACCTTATAATACCTCCTAAAAATGTAAATATCACCCACAGTAATAAAACATGGCAAGTATTATGCTTCAGTGAGCAGACTTGGGCTTTGCTTCTCATACTGTTTCATCAAAAAAGCTTGTGCAGCATTTGTTGCCAATGGTGGCTGATGAAGTACAGTGAAACCAGCAATCAATATTTGATCATCAACACATTGAAAAAGATTCCCCTCAATAGGACTTTTAGGGCCCTTTCACACGTGCAGATCCGCCTGTCAGATCCGACCTGAACGGGCACTCCATACATCTCTATGGAGCAACGGATGTCAGCAGTGACATGTCCGCTGACATCCGATCCGTCCAGCTAAATCCAGACGGATGGAAACCCTACACAGCAACCAGCATATACCACAAATTGGTTATAAAAAATATACATTTCATTGTTCACAATGTTAAAAAATACTTTGGAAACAGAACAAGGGTGCACACTAGACATGTGCACACTGAAATATTTCATTTTGGAATTTCTTTTTAGTCCGAAAAATAAATTTATTTAGTTACTCCCGAAATTCGTTTTTATTTATTTAGTTTCGTTAAAAAATGCATTCGTCCGAAAAACCAAAATAATTAAGATCGAATCTGTCATGGAAGGCTTATGGTGTCTGTCAAATGTACTAAGAAGATTCGACGAAGCAGCTAAACTGTACGACGCTGCAATCGTACATTTCCACTCGAATGTTCCGCCTACAAGCTATAGTAGAACTCTAATGTTGTATGACACTAGTAATAATTATATTTATTAATTATTATTACTAGTCAACCAACATTAGAATTCTTCTATAGCCTATGGGCGGAGCATTTGACCATAAATGTCCGCTCGTGGTGACTGCTTTGTCGAATCTTCATGTCGAATCTTTTCTCTCTATGTCAAATAATCTTGGACTAATAGAGTTAGGTTAGGCACATTCAACCTTTTTTGCTATTGTCTCTATAATGTCAAATCTTTTCTCTCTATGTCGAATCTTTTCTCTCTATGTCGAATCTTTTCTCTCTATGTCAAATCTTTTCTCTCTATGTAGAATAATCTTGAACTAATAGAGCTAAGGTTAGCCGCATTCGACCACAGGTTCGATGGACACAGATCGCTATTGTCAGCGTCATGTCAAATCTCCTATCTATATCGAACTGTTGCAACGAAAAACGAAAATAAAGCATTTGTTTATGTCGGATCTTTTGGTTTTCGGATTCTGCACTTCCGTTATCGTTTGTTAAAACAACAACGAAAATACCCGAAATTTGGACGAAAATGCATTTGGACGAAAAAGAATGCACATGTCTAGTGCACACACCGCTTCAGGCAAAAAATGGACACACCTGATCGAAGGTGCTAATCCTGGCTCATCACTGTAGACAATATCAAGAAGAGAAGAAAAGATTGATCGCAAATTTCTTTATTGTCATGAGCCAGACAAAATTGCAATGATGATCAGTTGACGCGTTTCACATAAAAAAGAACCATGCTTGTTCACAACAACAGTGACTCATGACAATAAAGAAATTTCTACAGCATCTTTTGGATTCAAGTGTGCGATCAATCTTTTCTTCTCTTCCTTTAAAATACTTCCATGAGGTTACAAATAGGCTAAAATTGCATTATTTGGACCTTCTACATTATTGCACAATTGTTTTAGCGGTGGTGATATCCGCTACCATATACCGCTGTAAATCATACAGGATTCAATAACAGTATCAATATGGAGAGGAAAATCCAACATTTTTTGAAAAACTCTTCCTCGGGAATATATATAGCCACCAGACAGATTTTACAGATAAAATGTGCCAGAGCTTGAGAATCTGTCCAAAAGTATTCTCATTTTCTATGAACCTGAGACACCCACCAAACAGGCCCGCATGTATGTGAAAAAGTAACCAAAGGACATAGCATACGTGTCCACAGGAACTGATAAGTCATGGAAAGAGTTCCCAGGGGATCGAACTTCTCTCTGCCTGGTCTTCAAATAGTGTGGTGCCTACTAATATTTACAGTAGTTTATGATAGTGGGTATCACCACGTCTAAAACAATTCTGCAATAACATAGAAGGTCCTAATAATGCAATTTTAGCATATTTGAAACCTCATGGAGGTCTTTTTTTAACAATGTGAACAATACATTTTTTATTTCTTATAACCAATTTGTGGTATATGCTGCTTGCCGTGTGAAAGTCCAATTTAGAGGAACCTTTTTCAAGGTGTTTATACGATTACAAGAATGATTACAACAACCTTTTGACAATGTGAACGTGAATTACGTGAACAGATCTTTTTGATATCAATATTTCATTATCTCAATTTACTATTTGGTACCTGGGCTCTAAAGAACATTTGTAGTCAACAAGTGAAAAATAAAAAAGATTTAACCATGGAGTACAACTGTAAAATATTGTATGGCACACAGGGAGGTTGGGGTAAGGTGATACTCATAGAACGTATTGTTATTAAAGTATAGGTCCAGCCCAAACCTATTTTTCTTAGCTTTGGATAGAAGGAGTATTGTGAACATAGGTCACTTGCTTAGCATGGGCACCATTCAGAGAACACTTTGCATTTTCGCAATGAATGTTTTCTCTGTATGGAGAGGCGGGATGGTGATGTCACACTCACCACCCCATCCAATCAGAGAACACTTTGCATTCACTGAGAAAATGCAGGGTTCTCTAAATGGTACCCATACTGAGCAGGTGATCTCCTTTGTTCAGTAAGCAGCCGGGCAGGCACTCGGCGTGGGACCCAGCACCTAGTGGAGATCATTGTAGTAGTGGTAACTACCACATTGATTTCCAGGTTCACAGGAATCCCACAGGTATGGCGCATGCACACTTACATCAGGCCAAGTTGGACCAATGTGACTATGTAAAAATTGCCACGACTGCCTAACTGTAAATTTACATCATTTGACGTTAAATACCAGGTTTATGACAGCAGCTAGCTGCCATAACCCCAGTATCTTTTTTCAGTCAGGCGATCAGCTTTCATAAAGAAGTTGTCCCAATGGCGGATCACTTTTATAGGCAGCGGGAGAGGTGCCGCCCCCCCCTCCTGCCGATTCCCCGTCGTCTCTGAGCTTACCGGAGCCATCGGTAAGCCCGGAGCTGATCCGATCCTCTAGATCTCTGGGCAGGAAGCTGAGGTAGGGCAAGATGGTCCCTGCTCGGCTCTATGCCCTTGGAGGACCGGAGCGACGTCTGACGTCACTTCCGCCTCTCAGGTTTAAAGGGATTTTTTTTCCCCTTTTTAAGTCAAAAATTAAAAAAATAATATTTTGCTTTTAAAGGTAAATGAGAGATCTGGGGTCTTTTTGACCCCAGATATCTCAATAAAAAGGATCTGTCCTGCTTATTTTTAGTACAAAGGGTGTTTATATTCCTTGTAATAGGAATAAAAGTAGTAAAAAAAAAAAATTAAAGGGACAGTTTAAAAAAAAAAAAAGTTAAATAATAAAAAATAAATTAAGTTACGCCTGCTTATGTAAACGGTGCTCAAACACACATGTGAGGTATTGCCATGATAGTTACAGCGAAAGCAATAATTCTAGCATAAGACCTTCTCTCCTTCTCTGTAACTCTAAATAGATAACCTGTAAAAAAAATTAAAACGCCGCCTATGGAAATTTTTAAGTGTCGAAGTTGGTCTACATTCCACGAGCGCGTGCAATTTTAAAGCGTGACATGTTAGGTATCTATTGACTTGGCGTAAAATCATCTTTCACATTATACAAAACAATTGGGCTAACTTTATTGTTTTTTTTTTTTTTTTTCATTAAAGTATAATTTTTCCAGAAAAATTGTGTTTAAAAGATCTCTGCGCAAATGCAGTGTGACATAAAATATTGCAACGACTGCCATTTATTCTCTAGGGTCTCTGCTAAAGAAAATATATAATGTTTGGGGGTTCTAAGTAATTTTCTAGCAAAAAATTGAAATTTTTACTTATAAACAAAAAATGTCAGAAAAAGGCCTGGTTCTAAAGTGATTAAAGGGGTTGTTAAGGCCGTGCACACAATCACTGCCAGCCCCTCTGCTGGGATAACATGTAGTATACAGTGTATGTCGTTTTTTAAAATTCATCTTCTAAATACCTTATTTCTCCTCGCTGATCAGCTCTCAGCGTAGGCAATTTACACATCTCCGTAGCGGCTGCAGAGCAAATTGCACAGGGGTCGTATGCGTCTTTGGCTCAGTTTCGGGCTCTAATTCAGGCAAAAATTCAGGCTTGATTCGCCCCTGAAATAGAGAACAGGGACGCACCGGACCCCTGCTGTCAGCCGCATCCAGCATCAGTATGAACCCAGCCTCATGGCTATTCTGTCTATATCGGGAAGAGCAGCAATCAAATAACAAAACTCTCAATGAGAAACCACAACTAAAGAAAAGTTTCCAACTGTGGTAAATGATAGTGATCCTAAGTAATAATTTTTTCAACTAGACAAAGGTGTTGATTTACTAAAACTGGAGAGTGCACAATCTGGTGAAGCTGTGCATGGTTACCAATCAGCTTCTAATTTTAGCTTGTTCAATTAAAGTCGTTTTAAGAGCTCAAGGATTTTTACCTTCATGTAATCTATGCATAGCAAACAATGGGGCAGCCCCGCCATACCACCGGCAAAGTGGCGCTGCAGCGGTGTTTTGCGGGTGGATTTAACCTCTTTTTGGCCGCTAGCGGGTGTTAAAACCGCTAAAACGGCGGTAAAGCGGCGCTCAAAATAGCCCCGCTTTACCACTGAAGCCCGGGCGGCTCAGTGTGAAGGGGTCTAATGGGAGCAATTCAAAAAAATTTGCATAGCTGATCTTCCATCCATTCATACCGCATATAAATTCGTTCTACGCTAATGGATTAAAATCAAAAGTTCACAGGCTATAGTCTCTGCAGTTACTCAATTAGGGTACACACTATAAGAAAATCGGGCGAACGTTCGACCAATTTTTCTCGATGTTTCACAGCAAATTGGAACCGATGAAAGTGTACGAAAATGGTACAAATTAAACTTAAATGCAATTTATCTTAATATGAGTTCTATATTATCCATCGCAGACAGGTTCCGAATCTTGTGACATTAATCTGTGCTGTGCAATCTCCTTCCTTCCCTGTCTGTCTGATGGACATCAAGGAGCCTACAGCTGGCAGAGGTGAGAATATCTCACACGGGTGTTTGCAGAACACAAGATTACCGGCAATAAGGTACTTCTGTGTACTACAGATGAAAATCGGATGCCCTAAGTAAGTAGGCTGTAACCCAGGGGCGGATCCAGAGTCTAGTCTCAGAAGGGGCACTGCCAGAAAACATGTTTTTATTGCGGGCAATTTATTGGGGAAATTTATGGTGTTAGCGCTTCAATCATCCTGGCACCACAAGTTATATGGTGTCAGGATGATTGAAGCGCATTCTTTCTATTATTACATTGTAATATAAAATAAAATAGTTCAACTCACTATAATGCAGAATCAGTGGGAGGCCTGAGTGTGTCACTTGCCACGTCACCTGCCACAAGTTGCGGATTGTCACTTGCCACGTCACCTGCCACACCTTGCGGGTTGTCACTTGCCACGTCACCTGCCACACCTTGTGGATTGTCACTTGCCTGCTAAGGTGGTGTTTTGATGTCTGATTCACAGCAGACTTTTTTTTGTTTTTTGTTTCCCCTTTTTATTGGTTGAACTAGATGGACTTTTTTTTCAACCAAACTAATTATGTAACTTCGGGGGGATAATTCCTCTTCAATAGAGAGCCATTCGGTCGTATAGGCAGCAGAAGAAATATTTAGATTTGTCTTTACAGAGAGTTGTTTATATTTTTATTTGAATACTGGTGACAGGGCCACTTTAATGCAACTACTATTAAAACTGGCTATGCACTTCAACAACAGGCATACTCCACTTTTAAGTACACAATGGGGTTTATTTACTAAAGCTGGAAAGTGCAAAATCAGGCTCACTTCTGCATAGAAACCAATGAGCTTCTAACCCCAGCTTGTTCAATTAAGCTTTTGTAATAAAACCTGGAAGCTCATTGGTTTGCAGAAGTGAGCCTGATTTTGCACTTTCCAACTTTAGTAAATAAACCCCATTGTGTTCTTCAAGGTGGGGTATGCCTGTACTTCGATTCAGGCGTTCTAGGCAAATTTTTTCCATCACAATAATCCTGTCTGTTTTTGCAGTCGATTGATTTTTTTCATCTACTTAAAGAAACACCACCTAAACAGCAAAGTTACATTTTAATTTCCTACATACATACAATACCCATATCACACCTACACTGGTTCAGTCCTGCACTGCAATGTACCATTCCAAATGAAAAAGCTGATTCATAGTCACCACATTGTAAGCATGGAACATTCATTTTCCAGCTGTATTCCATTGCGGGTGACATTTTTAAAACTTACAGGGCAATTTATATAATCTTGCATCCTTTTTTAGTGTGGGTTTGTGTTTTTTTTTTCTCTAAAGTGAATAATGCACTGACCAACTGTATTGCAAAGTAAATTATTAACACAACTGTATATTTTTTAGCTGAATGGAGACATTTTTGGGTTCTCAGCCAAAGTGCATTTTATAAATGTATCTGCCTTGGTGTCGGTGATTTGGCTTTTCAGGGAACTTATTGCTGCTGTACATGATTCTTGGGTCCAGTAAAATACCACCTAGTCAATTGATGTTGGGTTGTGTGGCTCATGTATAAAGTGTGCATAAAGGCATATTATTGTGCATCTCTCAGACTTTAGCAAAGCCTTGCAAATCATTCTTTTAAAGCCAAAAAACTCCTCTGGCAGCAAAAGGAAGGGGAATCTGGACAGGATGGGGTGATCGGTTTAGAGGGGGCAGCATTTACATATAACCAATGCCCTGTAGTTACCCTATGCAGCAGCTGAAAGCCGGCTTCTCCTCCTCTCCCTCCCTTTAAGCTGCTGCAGGGGGGGACTAAAGGAGATAATTTCCAGTAAATGCCGCACCGATCACCCCCCTCCTATCCAGGTTCCCCATCCTTTTGTTGCTTGGGCCCCTTTTATGTGCTCCATTGGTACCCCTTGCCCCCACAGCGCTGCCGGTTTCTTCTCCTGTTGGCTTTCAGCTGCTGGGGGGGGGACTACAGGGGATTGGTTCTGCCCTTCTTTCCAGGACCCCCTTCCTTATGTTGGCCAGCCCCCCCCTTCCTCCAGCTATGGACACACGTGGGATGTTTTAGGATGGAGAGCAGGGGAAGGGGAATGCAGAACTCTTCCTGTTCATTCTTTCTGTGCAGCTGAGGCTGCAGATAGAGATTAACCACTTCAGCCCCGGACCAATTGGCAGCCAAAGGACCAGGCCCCTTTTTGCGATTCGGCACTGCGTCGCTTTAACTGACAATTGCGCGGTCGTGCGACGTGGCTCCCAAACAAAATTGGCGTCCTTTTTTTCCCACAAATAGAGCTTTCTTTTGGTGGTATTTGATCGCCCCTGCGGTTTTTATTTTTTGCGCTATAAACAAAAATAGAGCGACAATTTTGAAAAAAATGCAATATTTTTTACTTTTTGCTATAATAACTATCCCCAAAAAATATATAAAATTTTTTTTTTTTTCCTCAGTTTAGGCCGATATGTATTCTTCTACATATTTTTGGTAAAAAAATCGCAATTAGCGATTATTGATTAGTTTGCGCAAAATTTTTAGCGTTTACAAAATAGGAGATAGTTTTATAGCATTTTTATTAATATTTTTTTTTTTACTAGTAATGGCGGCGATCAGCGATTTTTATTGTGACTGCGACATTATGGTGGACACATCGGACATTTTTGACACATTTTTGGGACATTTGTCATTTATACAGAAATCAGTGCTATTTAAATAGCACTGATTCCTATGTAAATGACAGTTGCAGTGAAGGAGTTAACCACTAGGGGGCGGGGAGGAGTCAGTGTGACGTGTTGTGTTTTTTTTTACAGTAGGGGGGCGTGGCTGTACGTCTGACGTCATTGATCGGCTTTCCCGATGACAGGGAACAGCCGATCAATGACAGGCAGAGTAGGAAGCGCGGGGAGAGGTTTGTTTACACAAACCTCTCCCCGTTCTTCAGCTCCGTAACCCGATCGCGGGATACCAGCGGCGATTGGGTCCGCTGGTCCCGCGGCCGTGGTCACGGAGCTTCCGACCGGGTCGCGAGCGCGCCGCTGGCGGCACGCGCGCGACCCACGGGCAGGCAAATTAAAGGGGACGTACCCGTACGTGCTTTTGCCTGCCCGTGCCATTCTGTAGACGTATATCTACATGAGGCGGTCGGGAAGCGGTTAAGGACTGCTGCCTACATACAGCTCCAGCCACATACAAAAAGGCTGATTCACACTGTACAGCCCGCTACAGCACCCATGTGAATGAGCCCTAATACCTCACACACAGAGCTTTATTTATTAACTCAATACAGTGTATCTTTTAGATTTAGCAAGAAATTTGTAAGTTATGTTGTGTTTGTGTCCGCTAATGATTTAAGTGTATTTTTATATTTGATATTTTTGGGCGGGGCTCTGTCTAGAGTTCTAAAAGCGGCCCTGTGTGTATATATATATATATATATATATATATATATATATATATACTGTCTGTATATACCGGTATATACAGGCATACCCCACTTTTAAGTACACAATTGGGTGTATTTACTAAAGCTGGAAAGTGCAAAATCAGGCTCACTTCTGCATAGAAACCAATAAGCTTCTAACCCCAGATTGTTCAATTAAGCTTTGGTAATAAAACTTTGAAGCTGATTGGTTTCTATGCAGAAGCAACCCTGATTTTGCACTTTCCAGCTTTAGAAAATAAACCCCATCGTGTACTTAAAGGTGGGGTATGCCTGTGTATATATATATATATATATATATATATATATATATATATATATATATATATATACACTGTGTGTGTGTGTGTGTGTGTGTGTGTGTATATATATATATATATATATAAAGGTTACACTCATAGAGTGCACAGAACAATCACTTACTTACTAACCAATGGCCCCAATAGTGGGATAATAATAGGTCCCAATAGGGCATTAGTTGATATATATCTTCATATAGTAGTAATAATATCAATAATGCCAGATATTTGCAAGTGTTGTTGAATTTATGTCTTCTTCCAGCCTGGAGGACATCTCTTAGGTACATATTGGGGTATTTGAGGTCTTTCTTGTGTGAATATTTACTTCAGTTATCCAGTCATGTTCAGATGAAATAAGTTCAACAGGAATTTGCTTTTCATATAATTTGATAATTAAACTAAATACAATGTATTGTGTCTTAGTAAATCCACCTCAACATCATACTAGGTATCAAAAATGCATATTGAGTAAGTTTGTTACTACACATCAACTAGGGCATAACTTTGGTCTGGGTCCTTTAAATGGACAGATGTTCGAGTATTTAGGTCAGCTGGCCATAGATGATTTGGGGTTTATTTTTTGGAAAAAAACAAATGGATTTCCCCACTTCCAGACAAGAAAGATGGATGAAGGAATCCTCCCCGTTATGCTATTATTGTATTCTGACAAATATTGTATTCTAATTGAATTTTTTTTTTACAGTATTCCTGTTCCATCAAAGTCAATCATTAGATCGACTTCTGTCGATGGCAGGAACAGCTATAGATGGATTCAAATTCGGTTGGTCCCTGCTGAACTGGCCGAATTATGATCCATCTATGGCCAGCTTTACTCTGATTGTCAAGCACCATTGTTTCCCTCACTACTGCCATAAATGCAATAAAGAAAGACTTAATAGATACCGCTGTCTAGGACTACACAGATAAATCTCATCGTGCAGATACACAGAAACAAAACTGCCTCTTTATATCCATCTAAAATGTCCCTTTCTGGGCATTCAAAATATTGTTCTATACAGCTGCATAGATTTTCTATACAGTATGCCATTCACATTGCACCGTTATAACAAATTAAATCATTTCCACTGTACCCTAGACACATGTTATTTGTTCAAGCTCTTACTGCCTTGAGGTCGGACAGAGCTTGTACAGATGAAATGAAAGCCATTTATTAATATTATATGGTGCCGTTGTGTTGTACGTGGAGGAAGCTAGTTGTCCATCACATGTTGTAGATATATGAAATACATTATACAATAAGTTTAAAATCAGCGTAAATTATATTCATTATTAATAACATCAGCACTAGTGATTGTGTTCTGTTATTGATTTTACAGTTGTTCAATACAGTTGCTTGTAGAATACAAAAATCTAATTTCTTCTGAATTAATATTTACATCATGAAGTTGTTGCCTTAAGGTAACAGGAATATTACAGGCTGCAAGAGCGAGCTATCCAAACCTCCGGACTATTTGATCTTAAAACAACAAGATCATTTAATTACTGATATTATGAGGTTAGTACCCCTTACCTACACATCAATATTCAATACCAAAGATGTTACTTCCACCGTGATAAGATAGATGTTATAAGCATATTCCCTCCATGTTCACCAGCTCTGGAATACAGTGTTTGCAGAGACTTTACAGCTGAGCTGATAAATCCATGCAAAAAAATGTCATCTTCCGCAATGTCCTCTGGAGTTTGGCAGCCAATAAAAAATAAATATTGAAACTTAAGACTTTGTTACTGCATGTAGCTGTATTTTACCCCCATAGACATGTGCACAGAATGTGTCGGGTGTGCTTGGGCACACCCTAGTCACCCCATGCGCATTAGCATTATCGCTCTGTGTGCTGGTAGGGAGGTGGGAAAGATCTCTCTCTTACTGGCTCTGCCATAAGAGAAGTTTTTACACACTGGCAGCAGGGAAATCGATGTGCGGGGGTCATATATATATGTAGACACACAAACGTGTGTTTTAGCTTAAGGGTGCACACACCTATATTTACCCCACTGTGGTGCCCAAAGTAGTTTCACCCAAACACAACACTATGCGTGTGCATTTTTTTGTGTATGTAAATTTGTATACATTCACACATACAGTATATATATATATATATATATATATATATATATATATATATATATATATATATATATATATATATATATATATATATATATATATCATACATTAATAGAACATACCTCCCTGAAGCATGGATTCTCATTGTCATGGGTAATAATAACAGGGCCAATGCTGGAATCACTTTCCACATTCCAACACTTTGAATGACTGGTCAGCACAGACTGTTCCTTTTGATCAGGGGTCTCCATACTTTCTAAGCAAATGGCCAATTTACTGTCCCTCAGGCTTTAGGAGGGTGGACTGTGGCCAGTGGGAGTAAACAATGCCCCATCTTTTGTATTGGGGGGGGGGGATAGTGCCCTATCATTGGTGTGGGAGAAATAGTGCCTCAAGGGCCAGATAAAGGCAAGCAAAAGGCCACAGCCGGCCCCTGGGCCACAGTTTGGAGACCTCTGATTTTTATGATAGCAATTACCATGCATAGGCATATTGTGCTAACAATTCCCTCACATGGCCATGATAATCCCAGCCTCCAATTATCTACCATAAAATGATTTAAAACAATTGCTACTGTTCATATACTTTCCACGTATCAATGGTTAATTTTCACAGAGATTTCTTAAAGTCGATGTATAGGCAACACTTTTTTCAAGTTTTGGGTTAAGTAGGGGAGGGTTAAAAGCCCATCAGATAATGCTGGGGGAATTTCCCTTCTCTTCCTGTCCTAGAGACCCCCTAACGTGATCTTAGACCAGGGGTATGCAATTAGCGGACCTCCTCTGTTGCAAAACTACAAGTCCCATAATGCCGCTGCCTCTGGGTGTCATGCTTGTGGCTGTCAGGGTCTTGCTATGCCTCATGGGAATTGTAGTTCTGCAACAGCTGGAGTTCCGCTAATTGCATATCCCTGTCTTAGACCATTGTCCCCTGAACATTTAGTCCTCATTTAAAGATTTTCTCTCACCTCTTGTTGTCATGACCAAATTTAGGATTTTCTGTGTCGAGGACAGTGGTTGTCAAGACCAAATTTCCCCAGCAGGGAGGCAGACTGCAATAAAAACTTTACAGAGGGTCTACTCTAACCCTTCACTACTCTGTCTGAATCTAAAAAAAGTTTACCTTTTACATACACATTAAAGATGACACTTATCCACTACCTCGAGCCCCCCCCCCCCCTTTTTTTTCACAATAATTAGAAATATTGAATATGCCCACGGATAAAGGTTGCCCACATCGGGCTTGGATGGGTAATTATGAGGGAGGGAGGGACAAAGGGGATGGGAATATGAAGAAGGAAGCCCCCACATCTCACGTTGTCTCTTGCCTTCTCTTTGGGGAAGGAATACGATATATATTGTTACTATGACAAGGTCCTAGGAGATACACCTTGTATAAGTGTTTGTTATTGTATTTACATTGAGTTGTGTTTGACATGTTAGTTTATTGAATGAACATTGTCTTGCCTTTAACAGTGACATTTTGTGTTTTTGTTATTCTATTGTTAAATTGAATAAAAATTATTTAAACACAATAAAAAAAGAACAGAAAAGAAAGATGACACTTGTATGCAGAAAGCATCCAGGAAAAAAAAGGCTCATTCAAACAAGAGCTGGGTTGGACAATGTCTATTCATAAAATATGAACGGGTCTGTTGGTAAAGAAATCCCATCCATTAAAATCTGAGGAGGTTAAGTGAGGACATTGGTGATGTACTCACTGTTGACACTCAGTATACAACAAATGGACTTTACAAACACACAGTCCATTCATTAGGTTAAATACATGTAATACAAAAAAATAAAAACTTTTTGCCCAGTGTTAAAAGCAAACGTCGCTATTATTGCTCTGTTTTACCCTTTGTTTAGAAAAAAACTCAAATAAAAGCCAAATGCACAAAAGAAACATTTTAAGAAGGATAAAATACATTTTAACGGCGGTATGAATATTTCAGATTTTTGATGCTGAAAGCGGTACAGTTATTTTGCATGGAAATTTGGCATTTTGTATTGTAGGCCTGTAATTCTTAGGAATAACTCACTTAAATCTGTCCAAGCAAGAGTCTAGTAGAGATCCCGGGTATGATAAAGTTTGAAAAACGAAATCATAAATTATAATAGAATAAATAACTATAAATATAATAAAATAATAATATAATGCCCCAAAGCACCCACCCCACCATGTTGAGGGCATGTGGTCTGCTGTGGTTTAGGAGGGGGGTGTGCTTGCTGCGTGCTCTGATAAGGGTCTGGTATGGATTTTGGGGGGGGGGGCACTTATTTATTTATTTTTTTTTTTTTTGTTTTTTAAATAGTCGGGCCAGCAATTGCAACTGTGAGTCAATTTAAATGTGATTTGACATTTTTTTTTCTTTAGAAATGTCATTTTTGGTGCAGCAGGTTCTATACATAGCACAGATGCGCCACTTTATAGGCAGACTAAGGGGACCCCCCAGGGGTGTGGGGAAGAAGCCCTTGACCTCATCAACAAGGGGACAAGGTGCTGTTGTTTTCAGGAGGAAGGCAGCCGCTCATTTGTTCATCCTGGCCTTCCAGGCTGGATGCTTGGATAAGGGTCTGGTATGGATTTTGGGGGGACCCCCACGTCTTTCTTTTTTTAATTTTGGCGTGGGGTTCCCCTTAAAATCCATACCAGACCTGAAGGGCCTTGTATTGATTGGAGGGGACCCCCCACATTGTTTTTTTTTTCACTGTTTTCAATAGCCAGCAAAGTTTTTTTTTCATTCAGCTGTCAGCGGGGAAGCCCATTGACAGCTGATGACTCATCCATTGTTAAGGCCGCCACAGCCGGCTTCCTGGTCCCGCTCCTTAACAATCAGCTATTCAATGTGCTCTGATTGGGCAAAGATTTGCCCAATTAGGGCTCAGAATGCACTGTGCAGCGCACAGTGCATTGTGGAGCACTCAGCTGGCGAACATCCCTCCAAACGCCCTGCAAATTTGGGTGTTCGCCAAACAGGCAATGTTTGGGCTGAACTTTTGCTCAGCCCGAACTCTATACACTAGTAGTATGCACTAGAGGGTGCTACATATTCTGTAAGGAAGATTACCAAGTGTATTCAGGGATCAAGACTTACAGGTTGTCATTGCTGAATTCACCTCACTGGACTGAGTATGAGAACATACCATGGATGCTGTATATGATTAACCTTAAAATGTCTATCATGCTATTTTCCCAAGTAATTGGAGGTGAATTCAGCAATGACAACCTATAATCTCTGTCCTGGTCCCTGAATACAAGCACAAATTTGTTGGGCTGTTACTATCAATTGTGGAGTACATATATGACTCTGAAGTACTGCAATTTCTAAAAGAGCAAGTAAGTCATAAATTACCTTGACTTTTAATGTCTTCCTCACTTATTAAGTTTCTTACCTATTTTCTGAACACTAATCACTATCTACATCTCCTACAGCATATATTCGCAGTCCCTAACCATCTCTTGTAATATGTGTCTGCAGTCTTTGACCATCTTATGTACTATATCTGAAGTCTCTGACCATTTTCCATACTATGTCTGCTGTCTCTGACCATCTCCTGTAGTAAGTCTGCAGTCTCTGTGGACTGTGAGGTAAGCGGGAGCTCTGTGGACTCTTGTGTAAAGAGGGAGCTGTGAGGACCAGAGACCCCTTACATAAGAGTTTTCCTCTACAAAAGAGTCTGCAGCAGTCCCTTTTACACCAGAGTCCTCAGAGTTCTCCTTTATATCAGAGTCCACAGTGTTCCCTTTTATTTCAGGGTCTGCAAAGTACTCCCTTGCACTGTAAAGGGGAACTCTGTGCTGGGTTATATTAACTTGACCTTCACGTAAATGTCGAAATATGTTTTTTGCCTTTTGTTTTATCTTAACCGCATTACTAATCGCACTAGCTACATGTTTGTAGCTTAAATTTTGCACTATTTTGCACTGAAAACTGTAATTTGATGTACTTTTTTGAAGTGTCAGTAGAAAAATTGTCTCTGTCAGTAAATTTCATATGTTTTGTCAGAAAAAAAACAGTGATGTCAGTAAATTTTTGGTGTCCTGTCAGTAAATTTCACTTCGGGAGGTTGGCAACACTGCTGAGGAGTGTCTGGTGGAAGCTAGGAACTGAGTAGTTGTCCTGAAGCATATAGATGTCTGAAGGAAACAAGGGAGGGCAGATGTCCTGAAGAGATATTGTGAGAATAGACCTGAGCTCGAGATCCAAGTGACTGTGTGAGGTTTTGAAGGATAAGTGCCAGCATTAGCTCCTCCAGGCAGTTCTTACAGGGTCTCAGTTCTGGCCTTTCCTATTAACCCTTTGGCATAAAACCGTTCCAGTCTACCTGTACTTGTGCTAAGTCATCATCATTATCTGCAATTATTATCAGAAAGCTACAAACCATCTCACGATCCTCACTCTGATATTACAGACTGCTTCAGTCTAAAAACTGCCCTACAGTGTCCACCTGTGAGAGATAGACTAAGCTAGTTATGCAATTTTGCCAAAGAGAAGAGTGTCCTCTATCTACTGTGCTTAACTGTTTGGCGTATCCCATGCCACCCTCACCCCTCTCCCATCCCAAGTTCTACAAGCAATAGCATCACCTAGACTTTTTTGATGAGCGAGAGATAATGGACTGTGGACTGAATGACCCTGTAAAATCTACAGCTGTTCCTTCGGGGGTAGCGCTACAGGTATATTTATGATTGTTTTCTTTTTTTTTCTTTTTTCTTTTTTCTTTATTCTTTATTAGAAAATGTTTTCTTACAGACATTATTATTACAGTAAATTGATTGTTATTCTTATATACCCATCTTCCTTTACCTCATATTTTTTACCCTTTTATAGCATCAGTTAATACAATCACGTTCATACATATTTTAGCTACTCTCCTTATTCTCCCTCTACCTTGGTTAGAGGGAGAATAAGGAGAGGAAGCAGTGGATTGTTTTCACACAAGATTCACACAGTTCTTATCCAGGATTCACACATTTCTACAAATAAATTAATTTAGAAAAAAATATTTTAAACTTTGTTAGAAGTTGCGTGAAATAGACTCCTAGGGGTTGATTTACTAAAACTGTAGAGTACAAAATCTGGTGCAGCTCTGCACAGAAACTAATTAATTTCCATTTTTTTTTTTAGGTCAAAGCTTAAATGAACAAGCTGAAGTTAGAAGCTGATCAGCTACAATGCACAGTGGCATCAGATTTTACACACTGCAGTTTTAGTAAATCAACTCCATAGTGTCTAACAATAAAAAAAGAAGGCAAAAAAGCCACTCATAAATCAAAAAACAAACAAAAAAACAAACCTGTACTTTTGGCTTTTGTTGGTATCTATAGACATAGCAATTGTCACTCCATCCAAGCAACCATCTTAACTTTGGTACCTTTGGCTAGTTTAAAGAGAAACTTTAATCTGATTTTATTTTAACTTTACTTACCTGTCATACAGCATTGTCCTGGATTCAGATATTTCACCTGACCAGCAGATCCAGATTTTTTTCTGCTACGATCTACTGATCAGGTGAAGCAGCCCAGGTCCCGTACCACCATCTTGGTCCTTCTCAGTCATTGGAAGCCAGCTGCCTCTTCCTGGACAGCCACAGCTCTGCTCACCCATCCCCAACTCCTGCAGCCTCCTTGGCTATGTGCCCTGGAATCCCAGGAGCCTGAGGCAGCAGGGGCACCGCATTCTTGCCTAGGAAAGAATGGCAGTGGGTTTGAGGGGCCAGGCCTAAAGTGTAAAAAGAAATAAATAAAGAGCCAAAAATAAGTGCAGTTCCATATCGTGGATAGCAGGGACTGTGCACAGAACTTCAGATGATGTGGGCTGGAGGGATAAGGTCCACTTTAGGAAGACCACTGAAATGAAGATGTTGATTCCAACACAGCCACCATTAAACAGGAACTTTGACTCCCTTTCACTTATCTGAAATTACCAGTTGCCACAGATGAAACCCTCTGTTAGTGCCCTTCCCTGGTAATAGCACCATATTTATATGTTAAGGGTGTCATTATCCATTTTCAAAAGAATTTTAATTGGAGATATCCTGCACACATTACACCGTGTGATCTTTCCATCTTTCATCTGCTTAGCAAAATATTTTGAGGATAAAATCCCTATATGTCTTCCATTGACACCCAGCCTGCTCCTGTGTGATCTATTTATTTATTTTGATACTTTAGCAATCAAGTAACACTGACATCAACACATCATTTCTAGGAAATCCACACACAGCAGCCTAACTGCTACCACGTACACATTTTAAATGAGGTTTCAGGAGCCGGTGTGAAGAAAGTCTGATGTCTCTCCAGTCTGTGCTGGTAATGAGGTCTGGATGCTATCTGTAATGATAAATGCTTGGTTATGCTTGAAAGAAGTTGTTCAGTTAACCAGCTATATGATACCAAGATATTCAGCAGAGGAGATGAGGACATACTGTGCATTTTAATTCCATTAATCAGATTGGCAGAGAATCAATAATCACAGAATAATTTATCAATGATGTCTTCTCTAGCGTCACGCATAAAAAACAGTCTTAAGTGACTTTCATTGTAGATTAATTAGAAGCATTTTCCAGTCAAGACGATCACATAATCAGATGCCTATCTAGGCAAAATCCAGCAGTCTTTTTCATACAAAAAAAAGTCCAAATATGTAAAAATCAGTTACCAGAACCTTATAGTCCTATGTATAGTCCACTTAGATCTGGATGGTTGACCAGTTGAGAATGTATGGATAGAAAATCACCTGATTTTGCAATTCCTGATGGATTAGGGTAAGCCAAACACTAGAGCATATAATGGAAACATTATACACTCATATTTGAAGACAAAGGTATGGAAACCCTGAAATGCATCACCTAGAAACAGACCCACAAGCAAGTGCATCCTTCATCTTGAGAGGGTAATCAAAGCTATCAGAGTAACAGATTGAAGCA
Organism: Lithobates sylvaticus; assembly: GCA_028564925.1. Lineage (NCBI taxonomy): Eukaryota > Metazoa > Chordata > Amphibia > Anura > Ranidae > Lithobates > Lithobates sylvaticus. The sequence continues at coordinate 563,471,803 of CM053027.1, read as the reverse complement.
GTGCCGGATTAAACTCTGTCAAGGCTCCTAGGTGATTGAAACCTTGGGGCCCCCCTCCCAGGTTTTTGCTTAGGGTTTTACCATTAAGACCATTAAGACCCCTTTCACACTGAGGTGGTTTTCAGGTGTTTTAGCGCTAGAAATAGCACCTATAAAGCGCCTGAAAACCGCCTCCCATTCATTTCAGTAAGTATGACTTTTCCCACTGGGTCGGTGCTCTTGCGGGACGTTAGGAAAAATCCTGTTAGCAGCATCTTTAGGTTGGTTTGGAAAGTGCTGTATACAGGCTGCCAAAATGCCCTGCCTATTGAAATGAATGGCCAGTCCTTCCAAAGAGCCTGAAAATCGATTTGGAAGCGCCACAACACGGGCGATTTTAACCCCTTCTTTGGCGGGGGTTAAAAGCACCCCGTTAGCGGCCAAAAAGCGCCGCTTAAAGTGGTTGTAAACCCTAGAAAAATGTGGCCCGACATCGCTCCCGGAGTTACTTCAGGGTATCGCGGGCTCCGGTGCTGTGATTGTCCGGCGCCGCGATGATGTCACTCCCGCGCGTGTGCACGGGAGCCGCCGGTAACGCCACAGTCTAACTGAAGCAACAGCACATACTGCCATTGCTTCAGTGCACATGTGCCGATGGTGTCGGCTTATGCAAATACAGGGAATATCCAGTGTAGCTACAGGTAAGCCTAATTATAGGCTTACTTGTAGCAAAAAGTGGTTGTAAAGGGTTTACAACCACTTTAAACAGCGGTATAGCACTGCTACAACGGGCGCCGCTTTACCGCTAACGCTCGGGTGGCCCCAGTGTGAAAGGGGTCTAAAATTCATAACAGATAAGTGTTATTGTATGAATTTTGGGGGGACCCCAAAATTATAATTTTTTTCTCTTTTAGTACAATGCACTACTGCAAAAGTGACATTTTAAATGAAAAAAAAAAAAAACATTTGACCGTAATTTGCATTTCCCCGCCGGCTTCTCTTTTTTCTTTTAGCAAAGCACAGCATACAAGACCCTTAACCAAGCTGGCAAGGAAATGTAATTTACCTGCAATTTAAATAATTAATTGTATATGTCACTGTATGCATGGTACAAGTTTGCAACTTCACAGGCAGGTTTAGGGCATCCCCCAAGCAGGTTATTTAAGGAAATGGCAATTTTCAATGTTCCACTGTAAGCATTATTAAAATTGCTGCTCCCTGCCAAACGCTATTTGTTTTATTTTTTTGCATTAGTACATGTCTCCCAGGGCAGTGCTCAGCCCCCATGCAATTTTTTGATAATAATGTGCCTGTTAGCTATGAAAACGTCCAGAACTGATTCTAAAGATTCAGCTCCAATTATATAAACAGGGTTTGGATTAACATACAGAACTTTAGCACAGTTTGTCTGCCCTCCCACAAATCAAACCCAGGTGTGTTCGTCTCATCCCTACTCATTGGCAGAAATGCATTAATCTTTTATAAGCTTATTCACAAATTGTCACAATATTCTGAGTGAGGTTAGCACCAGGAAATGTCTATGTATAAGTGGTGATCCTAGCCAAGGGGTGCTGCTTTGGGCCTACAGGCATAGCTCCTGTCCCTGATTTCAAGGGACTGTCCCTGATTTGGAACAAAGCCCCTCTGTCCCTCTCTCCTAATTCGTCCCTCATTTTGGTCTGATCTTTATAGTTGTATAAAAAAAAGCACTATTTATCTTTCAAAAAGTGTTTCCAAATGCTAAACATTTCATCCAGTTTCTAAAGTTCTGCATTTGTAAATTTCAAAAAAATGTAATAAATAAAATACATAAATAAAAAATTTAAATTTAAAAAAAAATAAAGGTAGTAGTAAAAAGAAAAAAAAAAAAAAAAACACTTGTGGGTTTAACTTGTGTTCTATACTTTTGCTAATAGTTGTCCCTCGTTCCCATCTCAACAAGTTGGGAAGGTATGCACAGGCTCCAGGGATGGAAATCTAGCCTTAGGTTAGGGGCTTTTTTTTTTCATTCTTAGTAAAGAAATGTATTGGTGGCCCTATTTTAAACCATTGTGTTGTCCAGCTAAGCTGATACATCTCCCTAGCTGTTTCCATAAAGCTTTATTGTCTGGTTTTGTTTTTATTTTGGCATAGTGCTGACATTTCCTGCATCACTATAGTACCACCAGTTATACTATATAAATTTGAATCAGAATGACAGGGCTGTAGCACAGTAATATGTATTTACTTAACCTCCCTGGCGGTAATCCCGAGTCTGGCTCGGGGTGGGAACTTCAGTACCAAAAGCGGTAACCCCGAGCCAGACTCGGATCGCATTGCAGGATACAGGGGGGAAGTTACTTACCTTTTCCCCTGGATCCTGCGATGTCTCCCCGCTGTGTGAGCGAGCCGTCCGCTCGCTCGATTCACACAGTGCCGAGTGCCGCTGATCTCCGTTCCCTGCGACTTTCTGACGCACGGGAGCGGAGATCGCGCCAAATTCAAAAAAGTTTAAAAACACAATACACATACAGTACTGTAATCTTACAGATTACAGTACTGTATACAAAAAATACACATCCTCTTTGTCCCTAGTTGTCTGCCCAGTGCCCTGCATGTCATTTTATATAATAAATAGATTTTTTTCTGCCTGGAAACTGGAGATTGTCCATAGCAACCAAAAAGTGTCCCTTTATGTCAAAAGTGGTTTTAGACCAGCTAGAAAACACCGATAAAAAATTAGAATCACAATTTATCATCAAACAATAAATTTAATGACAGCGACTATTCTGCAACTGAGCAAATTTCAGTGTTTTTGATTTGATTACATTATTGAATCATTTTTATATATATTTTTATTATATTATAATTTATGATTTTGTGTTTCAAACTTTATCATACCCGGGATGTCTACTAGACTCTGGTTCGGACAGATTTAAGTGAGTTATTCATAAGAATCGCATGCCTACAATATAAAAAATGCCAAATTTCCATGCAAAATAATTGTACCGCTTTCAGCACTAAATTCCAGACAGAATCATACCGCCAGGGAGGTTAAAGTAGACTGTCCGTCACAGCTCTCTGCTCATCCCCCTCCTCGCACACTGGAGCGCTGGGGTGCAGAGGGGGTGGGAGCGACCGGCTCAGGCTCTCAGTGGCTCGATGAGAGGCTGAGCAAGGTGCCGGTCCAGGGATCTGGGCAGATCCCGACTCTATGATTGTGATGGCGCCCGAGCTTGGACCAACTCTGTGACGTCAGCAGAGAGCGGACTTCAGCCCGCTGTCTGTTGAAAACGGGTCACAGGAGTGCAGAACGAACTGCATTCCTGTGCTTCATAGAAGTGCAGCCAAACAAGCTTTGGCTGTACTTCTCCTTTAAGATAAGTAATACTTACATGGTCATTTTGGGAATAAACCATGCTGTCATATTGTCTTGCATTTTTTTTTTCAATGTAATCTGTAGACAAAAAAAATGTAAAAAAATAAATACATGAAAATTGTGTTTTCTTTCTATTTTTACCAGTGTAAGTGTAAAAAAAAAAAAAAAATACTTTTACTGTAAATAAAATGAATACATTTTATTCTAAAGATTGGCTCATTTAAAAATACACTAAAAAGATGTAGAAAGCTGATAAGAATATATGCAAATGGAAAGACAGCACTTTAAACTTTTTTTATGTGTCTCTGAAAACATAAGGTTCAAAATGAATAAAAAAGAAAATATATATATATTAATGGTAAAATCAATAGAAAATCAACAGTAAAATAAAAGCTAAGGAGAGGAAGGAGTTAACTAGGACTGAGTAGGGTTAACAATGGTGTTAATAAGGGATTAAATAGGAATACATTTATTCAATTTTTTTTTACTTGTAAGGTTTGTATAACCTATATAACCTATGTTATATGCAGATGAAAGGTTACCCCTTTTGTGACATACATTGTTACGCTGTTTTACTCACTGACACTTGCAGACTACCTGCAAGTGTTATTTCACACAATAATGGCTACATTTTGACATTGGTTTCTGCTATGTGATTCATGGCAATTTCTGGCTGCCATTTTATTAGCCAATACTAGCCATGGGCAATAAGGGCAGAGGAGCTTGAGCTACACTAAAAATCTTCACCTGGTTGAGCAGGACCAGTTTACTGATAGTGCTAAGGGTGGTATGTCTGTTCAGCTGCTTGGAGTCTTCACCAGGGGTAGATGTGATGCGGTCTGAAGGTAGGACCTCAAGTTGTCACTCCATAAAAAGAAGTGCCTGAAAATGAATGTTCATGGTGGGACCACCAAATATTCTTTTAAGGAAATCTGCCGATTGTAAAAGATTTAATACAACTTTGGAAATCAAATGTTAAAAATTATATATTTTACTGATTTGGTTTAGATCAACTTTAAGTGCTTCTATCTACTTCCGTAACACACAGTTGATATGTTATTTTTATACAACTTTTAATTGTACAAGGGATTTTTTGCTGACCGTCCCATAGTAAAATATGTCATTACTTTGACGATTAATAGGGTAGTTTCCGGGCCTACTGGAGCCGTCAGTAAAGCCCGAACGCAATACAATGCGTCTGTTTGCTGCACATTAAGTCGAATGAGGGCAAGATGGCCTCCACTCGGCTCCATGCCCTTGGAGGACCGGAGCGACCTCTGACGTTACTTCCAGTTCTCTGGCATAAACAAATTATTATTAGCATTATTTTTTTAAGTCAAAATGTCAAAACATTATTTATTTTTTTGACCCCAGATCTCTCAATAAAGAGGACCTGTCATGCTTATTTCAATTACAAGAGATGTTTACATTCATTGTAATAGGAATAAAAGTGATAAAATAAAATAAAAAATAAAGGGACCCCCATCCCTCTGTGCTGGCGTGCAGAAGCTAACGCATATGTAAGTCACGCCCGCATATGTAAACAGTGTGAGGTGTCACCGCGAACGCTAGAGAGAGACCAATAATTCCAGTGCAAGACCTCCTCTGTAACTCTAAACAGGTAACCTGTAAACAATTTTAAAGTGTCGCCTATAGAGATTTTAAAGTACTGTAGTTTGTCGTCATTCAACGAGCGGGTGCAATTTTAAAGCATGACATGTTAGGTATCTATTTACTCAGCGTAACATCATCTTTCACATTAAACCATAAATTGGGGTAATTATTGTGTTTTTTTTTTTTTTTATTCATTAAAGTGTATTTTTCCCCAAAAAAAACACATTTAGAAAAATGCACAAATACTGTGTGAAAAAATAATAAATAAAATTGCAACGATCACCATGTTGTTCTCTAGGGTCTCTGCTAAAAATATATATATAATGTTTGGGGGTTCTACGCAATTTTCTAGCAAAAACACAGATTTCTACATATATGAGAGAAATGTCAAATTGCGTTTGAAAGACCACTGCGCAAATACAGCATGACATAAAATATTGCAATGACCGTCATTTTTTCTCTAGGGTCTCTGCTAATATATATATATATATATAAAAAAAAAATATATATATATAATGTTTGGGGTTCTAAGTAGTTTTCTAAATAATAAAAAAAAAAATTTAAACTTGTAAACAAAAGTTCCAGTAAAGGCCTGGTCAGCAAGTGGTTAAAGTAAATATGCACTAAACTTTGTTAAAGTATACAGTGGCCAGGGGTCAAATGCAGGAAGCTATAGGAACATTGATTTGCCCTCAATAATCCGCTAAAATAAATTTGGGCACTCCAGAGCCCAAGATCCTGTAATTGTGCAGGTTCAAATTCAGCTCAGTGGTTACATAGTTACATAGTAGGTGAGGTCGAAAAAAGACTCAAGTGCATCAAGTCCAACCTATGTGTGTGATTATATGTCAGTATTACATTGTATATCCCTGTATGTTGCGGTCGTTCAGGTGCTTATTGTTATATCCTCTGAGTTGTGAGAGACACAAGACTCTGGTCTGGGACAATGGATGTTTATTTCAGTACTCACTGTACACTGCAACATGCATCTCAGGACAGTACATCTTATTATGCTTCCTTACATGTGCTCTAAGATGGCTACTCTGCCCCTTGACCCTTGTCATCACTCCTGGGTGGAGCCAGCCTTAAAGTGACAGTACATGTGGAACCCTTCAGGTATAACACCTTCCATCCATCCCTAAAAAAAAACAAATTACAACAAAACAAGAAAAGGCACAAAACATTAACTAATAACTGTCCAATAACAGTCCTCCAAACACAGGAGATTCCTGCATCCAGATGTGAACCAGGGACAGTTGCGGGGATACAATGTCATCGGATCACTTTCGGCGACCCCTTCGAAAGTCTCGTAACGGGTCTTGAAGCTGAAACCGGTCAGGAGGGCGACAGTGTCGTTGAGGGCGGGCACCCAGCGACTCGGGACCGGAGGAAACAGGGCTGGCCGGAATAGGCCCCGGCGGGGCCAAGAACGGATCCACCAGCTCAGTGGGTGAACAGACCTCCGGACCAGGGCTGGAGGGCTCTGTTGGAGCCGAGTGCAAAAGTTCAGAGTCCCCCCAATCATCAGTCCCCGTGCATTCTGATCCGCTGGGAGCAGTTCCTTGCGACACTGGTGGTTCAGCCGGCGTCAGGGATTCGGGCAGTTGAAACCGAGGACGCAGTTGGTCCGCATGCCGTCTGCAAATGGAACCATCTTCCAGGCAGACCCTATACATCTTGGGTCCCAAAGTCTCTGCAATGACAGCAGGAAGCCAACGGGTGTTGGAAGCCCCATAAGATCGGGCCCATACCGTTTGTTGGGCTGTGAATCGGGGGAGCTCATGGTGTTTGACCATCTTGTCTTGGGACTGCAGTACATGTTCCTGGACTGTTTGAGGGCGGAGCATGTCCAAAACAGTCCATGGCTGCCGACCCAGAAGGAGTTCTGCTGGAGTTTTCCCGGTGGTTGCATGTGGTGTGTTTCTGTAGGCAGAAAGGAAGGAGTCCAGCTGCTGGGGTGACAGGGACTGTTGTTTACTTGCAGCCACTGTAGCTTTGAAATAGCGTTTAAAAGTCTGCACAAACCGTTCTGCTTGACCATTTGTAGCCGGGTGGTAGGGTGCGGTCAACTTGTGCTTGATGTTGTGGGCAGTCAGGAAACGCTGAAACTCCTGACTGGTGAATTGTGCACCGTTGTCTGTGACGATTTCTCTGGGGTATCCAAACGTAGCAGCGAGATGTAACAGTATGGAAACCGTTGCCTTAGTCGTTGGCTGAGTAACAGGAATTACCTCAGGCCACTTTGAATGGGCGTCCACTATGATCAAGAAGGTATGTCCTCTGATCGGGCCTGCAAAGTCCAAGTGTAGGCGAAACCAAGGAACGGTGGGCCAAGTCCAGGGCTGGACGCACCCTCGAGGAGGGTCTTTTGCCGTTTGTGCACATCCAGCACAAGCATTCACATATGTCGTGATATCTGAGTCTAGGTTTGGCCACCACACATAGCCTCGGGCCTTTTGTTTCATACGTGTGCCCCCGGGATGACCAGTATGTAGCAAGTCCAAAATGTGTCTCCGGAGGGTCTGTGGAATGATCACTCGGTCTCCCCATAAAACACAGTTGCCAGCTACAGTTAATTCCATACGCCTACGGAAATAAGGTTCATAATCCTGTGTGACGGTTGCAGGCCAACCGGACCGTACCCAGGAGAGTATTGTTTTCAGAAAGGTATCCTTGGCTGTATGGGCTGCTATCTCCCCAGAAGACAAGAAGGACAGGTTGGTGTAACGACAACTCTTGACCGGTGGAGAAGAGTCCATCGACCTTCCTGTCAGTCGGGACATTGCGTCCGCATTAGCATTGGCATCATGACCACGATACTGGATTTTGTAGCTGTATGCTCCCAAGAATAGGGCATAGCGTTGGAGGCGGGCCGCAGTAGTCTGAGAGATGCCTTTGTCAGGGCTAAAGATCTGAAGGAGTGGTTTATGGTCTGTCAGTATGGTGAATTCCCTACCATACAGGTAAAGATGAAACTTCTTAATTGCCCATATCAGTGCAAGAGCCTCTTTGTCAATGTGTGAGTAATTGCTTTCTGCTTTTGTCAAAGACCTGGAGGCAAATGCCACTGGTTTTTCTGACCCATCTGGTAAGATGTGAGATAGTACAGCCCCCAGACCATAGGGTGAGGCATCACAAGCCAAGGTGAGAGGCTTCTGGAGGTCATAGTGCACGAGCATGCGTGACGCCAACAGCTTCCGCTTAGAGACTTCGAAAGCACGTTGGCATGCAGCTGACCAGTCCCATCTGGAGTGTTTCTCCAAAAGCTTGTTCAACGGAAACAAGGTGTGTGCCAGATCTGGCAGGAATTTGTGGTAATAGTTCAGCAAGCCAAGGTATGATCGCAGCTGCTGGACGTTGGTTGGGGCAGGAGCTTTGACTAAAGCATCAACCTTGGCTTCCGTGGTGTGTATACCCTCTGCATCCACAAGGTGGCCACAAAACTCCAATTTAGGCACCATGAATTGGCATTTTGGCAAGTTCACTTTCAGACCCTGCTCTTGGAGTCTCGCCAACACAAGCTCCACGTTCCGCTTGTGTTCCTGGTCCGTCCGTCCCGTGATGAGCATGTCATCTAGCAGGCACTGCGTGAAAGGAATGTCCGCCAAAATCTCATCCATTTTTCGTTGCCAAATGGCTGGGGCAGAGGCTACACCAAACACCATCCGATTGTACTCATACAGCCCCTTGTGGGTGTTGATGGTCAGAAACTTGCGGGAAGAAGGATGGACCTCAAACTGTAAATATGCTTGTTTGAGATCAAGCTTGGTGAACTTTTGACCCCCTGCAAGAGAGGCAAAAATGTCATCTACTCTGGGTAGAGGATACTGGTCTATTTCCAGTTGGGAGTTCAGTGCCATGCGGAAATCGCCACAAATGCGTAAGTCCCCATTCGCTTTCTTTACTGGTACAACCGGTAATGCCCACTCGCTGTGCTCTACCTTTGAGATGACACCTTGTTCCTCCAGCCGACTTAGTTCTGCTTCCACTCCTGCTCGGAGTGCGAAAGGTACTGTCCGAGCTTTGAAGAACTTAGGCTGAGCGTTGGGTTTCAGCTTGAGTCTCACACAGTCATGCTTTATTTTCCCCAACTGGTCATCAAAGATCTTTGGGAACCGCTGCTTCAGGGACACCACCCATCTCTCATTATCTCCTAATGGAATTGTAACAGTGTTACAGGGATTTATGGCGATGTCTGGCATACCAAAGTGAGCAATCCAGTCTCTCCCAAAGAGAGGGGGTCCCCCATTTTCTAGGATATATAATGGCAGTCTCTTTGTCTGACCCTTGTACAATACCTGTACTTTCGCGTAACCCAGTGGGTGGAGTATCTGCTTTGAGTATGTCTGTAGTTTGATTGGTGTTGGGCGGACAGTTGTTCGGGTCTGAAGTTGTCTCCATTGTTTCTGAGTGATAACTGAAACTGCTGCTCCTGTGTCTACATCCATCTTGAGTTTCTTTCCCTCAATGGTTACCTCTACAGTCATTGCGGAGGGTGCTGAATGCATATGATGTATGTCTAACCTGTGGAGCACTTCCTCATCCTCTGACTCAGATGTATATCTTCCCACCATATATGTCTTTGTCTTGGGGTTCAGAGGTCGTTTATCTCGCACCTTCTTGCTATGGCAAACTCGTTTCAGATGGCCTGTTTTACCACAATTATGACAGGTCTGATCCTTAAACCGGCAGACTTTATGATCATGGTCTGTATTCCCACAACGGTAGCAAGCTGACTCCCGACTTGGTGGGGGTTTATTTTTCCAGTTTGCGACTGTGGGCTTGACTGCTGTTCTGAAAACTTCCTGTTTCACCTCTTCCCTTCTGGCCTGGGGGTTCAATTCCTCTGTATCTTTCACAGCCATTTCCATCACTGAAGCTATTTCAATTGCCTTTGTAAGGGTAAGGTCTTTCTCTGTTAGCAGTCTCTTTTGGCTAGACTCACTGTTCAGTCCCATGACAAACTTATCTCTCAGTGCAGTAGGTAAGTACTCCCCAAAAGAACAGGTAGAGGCTAGTCTGCGGAGGGCGAGCACATAAGCTTTAATTTCTTCACCTGGCTGCTGCTGCCTCTGATAAAACCGAAATCTTTCTGCAATCTCTAGTGGTTTAGGCTGGAAGTGATCCTCTAACAGTGTCAGGAGCTCTGCCAATGTCTTAGTTGCTGGTTTTACAGGGGAAAGGAGATCTCTAAGAGTGTCATATGTCTTAGCACCAACCACTGTCAGAAATACTGCTACTTGCCTGTAATCTGGGATGGCATTTGCACTGAAATACTGTTCCAGTCTCTCAACCCAGGAACTCCAGGATGTCTGTTCTCCATCAAATTCACTTAATGTCCCGATTAATGCCATTGTCTTGCTGGGATCTGTGATTGCTTTTATCCAGGTGACAATCCACACTGCCTTTGTCTCTCTCTCAGACTGATAGACACTTTGTAAATCCCATCCTCGTCGCCACTGTTATATCCTCTGAGTTGTGAGAGACACAAGACTCTGGTCTGGGACAATGGATGTTTATTTCAGTACTCACTGTACACTGCAACATGCATCTCAGGACAGTACATCTTATTATGCTTCCTTACATGTGCTCTAAGATGGCTACTCTGCCCCTTGACCCTTGTCATCACTCCTGGGTGGAGCCAGCCTTAAAGTGACAGTACATGTGGAACCCTTCAGGTATAACACTTATCTAATAGTTTCTTGAAACTATCGATGCTCCCCCGGCTTGTGGAAGGGAATTTCACATCCTTGCCACTCTTACAGTAAAGTACCCTCAACATAGTTTAAGGTTAAACCTCTTTTCTTCTACTTTTATTGAGTGGCCACATGTCTTGTTAAACTCCCTTCCGCAAAAAGTTTTATCCCTATTGTGGAGTCACCAGTACGGTATTTATAAATTGAAATCATATCCCATTTCAAGCGTCTTTTCTCCAGAGAGAATAAGTTCTGTGCTCGCAACCTTTCCTCATAACTAATATCCTCCAGTCCCTTTATTAGCTTTGTTGCCCTTCTTTGTACTCGCTCCATTTCCAGTACATCCTTCCTGAGGACTGGTGCCCAGAACTGGACAGCATACTCTAGGTGTGGCTGGACCAGAGTCTTGTAGAGCAGGAGGTTAGCACTTTAGCCCACCTCTTCCTTACTTTTGTTCCTCGCTATTGTTCCTTTATTGAGATAAACAGAATCAAGAATCAAAAAATGTAATATCGTTCAATAAAAATAACAAAATGAAATAGAGATGTCGTCCCATCTTGCATCATACATAAAACATCCAATGTTACACGTTACACAAGAAATATATAATTCCGAAATCTGAAAATTCGAGAATTCCGTGTCATCACATACAATACAGAACATTAACCCTGTATTGTATGTTGAAGTAGCTGGAGTGCGACCAGAGCTGGTCATAGCATACAGAGGCATGAGTAAGGTAGGTATTTACTACCTTTCTGTATACCCCAAGGCATAACTAGCATTTAACCTTTGTAGTGCAGGAGGATCACTACAAGGGTAACTATTTAGAAATTCATGGATTTGGGCTATAATGAGTAAAACTATTTTGCACACCTCACAACTTTATTACAAATGCTTGTTCTGACCCAGTTAAATCTAATCACCAGCAATTAAATCCCTCCACTACCATCCACCACTAAATATGCAGATCAGGAGTGAAGGAGAATCAGCATCATTTTGGCTGGTGAAACAAGTGACACCTTACTAGTCCACCCAGTAAAGATGTGATACCATAGAAACAAGTGAGTGGTTTATTTGCCCACTCCAGAGATTCTGTCATTGTTGAGATGCCACCAGCGACAGAATCGCTGTCTAGGCCAAACACCCATGAACACAACCCCTTGTACTGTGACACTATGGGGTTGATTTACTAAAACTGGAGAGTGCAAAATCTGGTGCAACTCTACATAGAAACCAATCCGCTTCCAGTTTTTTTTTTGTCAAAGCTTAATTGAACAAGCTGAAGTTAAAGGCTGACTGGCTACCATGCAGAGCTGCACCATATTTTGCACTCTTCATTTTTAGTAAATCAACCCCTATGCATTGAGAGAATAGATGCCACAGAATCAGCATGAGGGTCAAGTACCTGGTATTTTCAGAAGAAGGTCAGCAAAGGGTGCAGCCTATTAAAAATGAATCTATTTAGTCAAGTGTGCTTAGGACAACATTTTTTTCAGAATGTACACCTTCCAATACAGCTACCATATGTCCAAAGCCAAGTGTCAGGTACCAGGTGCGAGGCCCAGATGCTGAAAGGGCTCCCCTTGTGGCTAAGTGCAGTGCACCCCTGAAAGTGGTACAGGGAATGCATTGCCCACAGAAGCAAGGTTTGCCAGTTACTGTGGTCTGACGAGCTGATCACCGGAAGGTAGCTGGAACAAGCAGAATGCACTGTAGGGCATGTGTGCTTGTGTGGCACCAGGCATACTTGGCAGCAGAGCAGACCGGAATCCGATCCAGGAGCCAGGCCAGGGGCCATACACGGTTAGATCAGTCAGTAGCAGATTCAGGTATCAGAACTGGAATAAGCCGGGGTCATACACGGTTAGATGGGTAGGAGTAGAGTCGGTAAGCCAAGCTGAGATCAAACGCAAAGGAGCAGTCAGGAGCAGAGTCAGAAGTACAAGCCAGAGGTCAAAACAGGAGATCAGGATAAGCAGGTCCAGGCAAGCCGGGTCGGTAACGGGAGGTCCAGGATACACAAAAACACAGCGAACAGAGGGTAGCTGACAATAATCCAGCAGGTTTAAATAGGCCAGTGGGCGCCAGCATCTGTCACTCCATGCATCCGCAATTGGGCACACGCGTTCACGCATCAGTGTACGCTGGTTCGCGCTGCGTGAGCCATTGACGGAAGTTCGTCAGATGCGACCATGATGGATATTGGCAATATTGACAGTTCTTCTACGGCCATTTCCCTGACAAGTAAGAGCACCCAACTTTATAATGAACTACTGAACATGGTTTATCACAATCAATTTCATCCTTGCGGCGGCATAAAAGATTTAATTTAAATATTTTCCTCAATAGCCACAAAAGGGTTTAGGAGGTCCACATGCTTTTGCAAGCCCATTACCTTGTAAAATTAGCAGAGACATCATCACTATGCTGTACATCAGGGTTTTTCAACCAGGATTCCGTGGAACCCAAGGGTTCCTCCAATGGTGGCTAGGGGTTCCTTGAGCAACGACCAATTTTTCCCTCTCAGATAAGTTCCCAGTGACACCAATGATCGTTTTAGCTATCTGTAGGGGTGAAATTCTTCCCCAAGACCATAGGTGCAAGGAGCACTCTTCCACTGACCATTACACCAATGTATCATGAGTTGTAGATATAGCCATTTTTAACAGGAGTTCCTGAGACCAAAAGTTTTTTTTCAAGGGTTCCTCCATGTTGAAAAGGTTGAGAAAGCCTGCTGTACATGAGTGTGCAGAGAGTACTGTGTACAGAGTAGAGATGTGGGAGGGGTGGGCCCACCTACTACAGGCTGCCTGTAGAAAGCTCCAGGAAGGGGCGGAGACAGAAACAAGTTACCCTGCACAAGTAGAGAGAACAGTAGTGACCGGTCTTTATTACAGGAAGCTCCTGAGAAAAAAATGAATTACCACACAAATATGGAAGAAATACACAAAGCACTGGAAGATTCAAGTAAGAATACACATGACACTTGTATTCATGCAATATTTGTTAATCCCAGAATTCAGATTTAACCTTATCAGTTTACCACTGTTCTGAAATACCTCTTGCAGTCAATGTTAATTATTAGGCACAAGAGCGCTGTTTAACGTTAATAGAAAGCAATTATTCTGCATCTCTTCTAAAACAAATAGCACTTTGATATAATGCCTGCTAGTTTACCAGCGACAGTGCTTGAAAGTACAATAATCATTTTTCACCCAGAAACTGTGCGCACATAACTGAGATTACTCGCCCAAAAATGCGCACACAAAGCAGTCATTTTTCAACCATAAATCATGTACAGACTTCTGTAATTCCTTGGCACGGAATCCCGTGGTCGTGTATTTTAATGATGTGTATTGTGTTTCGAAATCTGCACACATTACTCAAATTGTCGTGTCTTACTACCTTTTTTTTTTTTTCTTACATTCAACAGACTTTATCAATCACAGGCACAACAGTGTTAAAGGGAAACTCAGAGATGGATTAAGGAATAGGGCCTTAGGCAAGGTAGAAGTTTTATCCCTCCCATTCCTTTGATTGACATTGAGGGTATGACAATAGGACAGAGATCCTGCCCTATTTGCACTGTCTGCACTGGCGCAGTCTGTCCATCAGACCCCAACTGACTACAAGTGCATCTTTTCTTGCTAACTAACAGGCAGGTGAGCAATTGCACTATTTTCCAGATTAACTGCAGAAAAATGAAGGTTGTCACTGGGTCCCTAGATCATCCAGCAGGCTCCTGCTTGGGTTGTTGTGTGAGTTATCTGGCTATGGCTATCACCTAAAGTGGTTGTAAACCCTTACTCATACTCAGTGAAGTGACTAGACTTAGGCAGTGGCGGCTGGTATTTTTTTTTGGGGGGGGGGGGGCGGCGGCACATTCCACCTGCACCCACCCAACACCCGGTTGGCTGGCCGGTCAGCTCATGCTGCACCACCCTGCCCCCCCGGTCTGTCTGTCAGTCAGGGCCCCCGCGATTACCCTATCTCGCGGACATTGCGGGCGGCTACTTTCTCGGTTCCCCTGTGTCTCCTCCCTCACCCAATCAGATCGGATCTCCTTTTGGCCAATCAAGTGATGGTCTCATGAACCCCTTCTTATTTGACCAGGAGGAGAATCTTTATTTCACAACTGGATGGGCTTCGGATGCTGCTCTGCACCCTGAGCCCACACTTTTTTGAGGCCTATTATAGCCTCTGGCTCTAATCATGTGCTTCAGAAAAACAATAAAACCCCAATTGGAATCCATGCGTCTGGCGCCTTGCATGTAGATCAGGGGGCTGAACGCATGGATAGGAGGGGCGGTGCCCTTGCCCCCCTAATGGATTGGCCGCCACTGGACTTATGTGATACACAGAGATGAAACAAATCCTCCAACATAAGTTGTACTTGTTTATCTGCATTACCCTTTTCTCTACACCCCCTCAAAGTCTGGAATTTACACAGCATTCCTGAGCTTCAGAAGGTAGGGGGCGGGAATCTGATGTCACACACTGCACAGCATAAAACAGAGAGCTGGGTGTAATATGAGATTTGAGTGGAGGAAATGGACACCCCCACCTCTACACAACCTCATAGGGAAACATGCACAGCTGAGGCTGTCAATCACTTGCTGTGTGTTGGAGGGACAGAACCATCTCCCAGGAGTGTCTGGTGTTGGTATAGACTGTCAGAAGTGACTCATGCTGATAACAGAGGAATGAGAAAGGAATGAGAAAGGAGACAGAAATCACACTGGGTGCTTTGGATTGAGGCAAGCACACAACATAGATGGTTATGCTTTGTTACTTTTTAATTTTGTTGGTTTACAACCACTCCATAATTATGAGCAACTTTTTATTCACTTATTACAAGGTCGGTGACATTCACTGAAAGGATGTAGGTGGTATAACTCAGCATTACTGAATCACATTATAATTCAGTGTAAAAAAGTATAATTTTTTTGCAACAACTATAAAACTGATATGTGATGTGATCTATGTCTATCAATCATTAGTGCAGAAAGTAAAAAAAAAAATGTTATCAGCAGAAAGATAACATAAAAATGACAGGCCCCAATAATGCTGCTACAATAATAAAAAAAAAAATGTCATGATGACTTAACATAATACATATCTTTTGTGGTCATGGTACTGGGTAGACCATGTTAACAGAACTAGCCTAACATGAAGTCATGTGGCTGCATAAAGCATTCAGACATGAAGACATGGTCAGGAGTCTCAGTTGTTGTTTTGGCCAAACATTACAATGAGGGAAAAAAATTGCCTACACCTGTGGTGATAAGCCAGTGGTACATGTATCCCAGAGGTTATAACGTACATCTTCTTCTTATAGTAAATTAATTATAATGGTTTGGCATTTTAATACATAAACATAAAAAAAAAGAAAATATCATCCAACATTTTAGTTATCTAAAAATACTTGAAGTAATTGTAGCCGTATTAGTGCAATTGTGACGGAGAAAATTGAGTACTGTCCGTGATACTTTTTTTATTTGCACTAATATATCTTTGATATAAAAAAAGTATCACGGACAGTACTCAATTTTCTCTGTCACAATTGCACTAATACGGCTACAATTACTTCAAGTATTTTTAGATAACTAAAATGTTGGATGATATTTTCTTTTTTGATATGTTAGTGCAAATAAAAAAAGTATCACGGACAGTACTCAACTTTTTCAGTTATCTAAAAACAAAGGATACACACTAATGCCCTCTACACACGGTCGGATTTTCCGACAACAAATGTTCGATGTGAGCTTGTTGTCGGAAATTCCGACCGTGTGTAGGCTCCATCGGACATTTTCCATCGGAATTTCCGACACACAAAATTTGAGATCTGGCTCTCAAATTTTCCGACAACAAAATCCATTCTCTTAAATCGTGTGTACACAATTCCAACGCACAATGTTCAGAATCGAGCAGAAAAGCCGCACTGGCTATTGAACTTAATTTTTCTCGGCTCGTCGTACGTACGTCACCACGTTCTTGACGTTTGGAATTTCCAACAAGATTTGTGCAACCGTGTGTATGCAAGACAAGTTTGAGCCAACATCCGTTGGAAAAAAACATGGATTTTGTTGTCGGAAAATCCTGTCGTGTGTACAGGGCATTACACGATTAGAAAGCCAATTTGTCCATTTCGAGAAGCACTTGACATGACCACCCCAGGGGGTTCTCTACAATCACTGACTGCTAAAAAGAGGTAACTTATTTTAGGTCACTTTGATTGATTGTTGGTTGCATAAATTGTGATCACAGCATTCCAGAAACTGCTCGCCTCTGGAATTTTCATACACTGCAGTTTCTGGAATTTGTTGAGAAAGATCTGGAGAACATAAAACTAGTGAATTTTAGTTCTGTGAGCATATTTTGCTAAAAAGGGAGATCTGACAATGGTCACACCTTTTGGAGCTTACAGAAATTTGAAAAAAGGAAAAGAAACTGCGCTACGGAAAAGCACACCGAGTGTACATACAAAGTATCGTAGACCTAAAAAGGCCTAACTGGAAGCTGCGACTCCACTGTAAAACATAACTACAGTGGAACGTGAATGGAAAATGAAAAGAGCAGCGCTAAACCAAAAATATACATCCAATGAATAAACAGTGCTTATTACCAACCCCAGTCAGTAATATAAATACAACACCTGTGAAAAAAAGGGGGGGGGTATGACCCTCCTCAAATCAGGAAAAATTACTAAATATAAATAACATAAATCATATAACACTCTATGACTTCCCCACTCATTTGTGAATGATCATATGTCACATATAAGCATAAATATAAATATAGTGCTAAATTCAGTGAAAAAGGAAAGAAAACAGTCCAGATATATTGAGTGTAGTTGAATGATGTTTCCACCCGTGCAACATAAAAAATATTAACAATGAAAATAAATCAGAAGAGTATCAGTCCATCCAGAAGAGGTCTTTAAATTTCAAGTGATCCACCACCGAGGGAAGCAAGTAGGGATGAGCCGAACACCCCGGGTTCGGTTCGAACCAGAACCTTCGAACGGACCGAAAGTTCGCGCGAATTTTCGAACCCTATACGTTATAATGGACGCGAACGTTCGAAATCAAAAGTGCTAATTACAACGGCCAATATGCATGTTAATGTCATAAAACAGGTTTGGGGACCCGGGTCCTGCCCCAGGGGACATATATCAATGCAAAAAGAACTTTTAAAAACTAACGTTTTTTCGGGAGCAGTCATTTTAATGATGCATAAAGTGAAAAAAAAAAAAGTGACATTTTCCTTTAAATATGGTACCTGGGGGGTGTCCAAAGTATGCCTGTGAAGTGGCATGTGTTTCCCGTGTTTAGAACTGTCCTTGCACAAAATGACATTTGTAAAGGAAAAAAAGAAGCCATTTAAAACCACTTGCGGCTTTAGGTTTGATCTTAAGTAGAATCTGAACAGGTACATTATGAAGTGTAGCTCCATCCCAAAAAAATCTATTTTTAAGCTTTTTGGAGAACATAGGGAGGGGTTATCACCCCTGTAACATTTGCTGTCTTTGCACATCTGTTCAGAACATGTCACCTCACTTTCCGTCCCAATGATAAATGTTTTTGGAAAAGTGGGGTTTTAATTGAAACAAGGATTGGTGATAAAGTATCAGTAGAGAGGAGATACCTTTTTCCCAAATTAAATCTAACAGGATAGAATTTCCCTTCCTAGGGGTAGATTTCCTCTCACTTCCTGTTTTCTCTTTCCATTTGCAAGTAGGAGTCGTTTGTAAGTTGGATGTTTGAAAGTAGGGGCCTGGCGTATATACTCTGCAGAAATTTGCCCTATTAGATGTTGGTGTAGCCACAAGACTGGTGGGCACAGGAATGGGCCCTGCTGTGAGTTAATAGATCAAGATTTGTAATTGCATGCACCTGTTGAACAGGGCAGAAAAATTGGGGGTGGTGGTGGTGGACGGTTTTGCCACAAGACTGTAAGCTCTCACAGTTACTCTTGGTGGGCGCAGGAATGGGCCCTGCTGTGAGTTATTAGATCAAGATTTGTAATTGCAAGCACCTGATGAACAGGGCAGAAAAATTGGGCCTTTGGCGGTGGTGGTGGACGGTGTTGCCACAAGACTGTAGGCCCTCATAGTTACTCTTGGTGGGCGCAGGAATGGGCCCTGCTGTGAACTATTAGATCAAGATTTGTAATTACCCGCCCCTGTTAAACAGGGGCTGAAAAATTGTGCCTTAGGCACTGGTGCTGGTGCCACAACACTGCAACCCCTCACAGAGACTGTACTTGGAGCACAGCAGTCACACGTGTTGCGAAGCATTTTTTTAAAAAATTGTAAGTACACGCCCCTGTTAAACAGGGGCTGAAAAATTGTGCCTTAGGCACTGGTGCTGGTGCCACAACACTGCAACACGGCCCTCACAGAGACTGTACTTGGAGCACAGCAGTCACACGTGTTGCGAAGCATTTTTTTTAAAAAATTGTAAGTACACGCCCCTGTTAAACAGGGGCTGAAAAATTGTGCCTTAGGCACTGGTGCTGGTGCCACAACACTGCAACACGGCCCTCACAGAGACTGTACTTGGAGCACAGCAGTCACACGTGTTGCGAAGCATTTTTTTAAAAAATTGTAAGTACACGCCCCTGTTAAACAGGGGCTGAAAAATTGTGCCTTAGGCACTGGTGCTGGTGCCACAACACTGCAACACGGCCCTCACAGAGACTGTACTTGGAGCACAGCAGTCACACGTGTTGCGAAGCATTTTTTTAAAAAATTGTAAGTACACGCCCCTGTTAAACAGGGGCTGAAAAATTGTGCCTTAGGCACTGGTGCTGGTGCCACAACACTGCAACACGGCCCTCACAGAGACTGTACTTGGAGCACAGCAGTCACACGTGTTGCGAAGCATTTTTTTAAAAAATTGTAAGTACACGCCCCTGTTAAACAGGGGCTGAAAAATTGTGCCTTAGGCACTGGTGCTGGTGCCACAACACTGCAACACGGCCCTCACAGAGACTGTACTTGGAGCACAGCAGTCACACGTGTTGCGAAGCATTTTTTTAAAAAATTGTAAGTACACGCCCCTGTTAAACAGGGGCTGAAAAATTGTGCCTTAGGCACTGGTGCTGTGGCATGGATCATTGAGGAGGAGGAAGAGGATAGTCAGTGAACATAAGAGCACAGTCACTCAGCATCAGCATAGGCAGTCTTGAAGGGATGTGACATTAAAAATTATTCGGTTATATCCGCCTCAGGTGCCTGGTAGCTGGTGGTGATCCAAGACTGATTCATTTTGATGAATGTCAGTCGATCAACCGAGGCGGTGGACAGGCGCACCCTATGATCAGTCACAAATCCTCCAGCAGCACTGAATGTGCGTTCGGAAAGAACGCTGGAGGCAGGACAGGCCAGTAGCTCAATTGCATACTGTGCAAGCTCTGGCCAGTGATCCATCCTCAGGACCCAGTAAGCCAGAGGATTTTCGGTGGGAAAGGTGTCCAAGTCTGACCTTGCCCCAAGGTATTCCTGCACCATGTATATCAGACGCTGGCGATGGTTGCTGGAACCGATCATACCTTGGGGCTGCGGACTAAAAAATTGTCTGAACGCATCGGTCAGACGTCCACCTTCCCCACCGCTCCTTCTGCCACTGACCGAAGCCTCAGCAACTCGTCGCCCAGGACCAGGAGTTTGTAGCCTCCCAGTTTCTGGGAACGCGTTGCACAGACCTTTCTGCAAGGCCTCCCTGAGATGTCTCATCCTCTGCTCCCTCTGCGACGGCAAGATAAGGTCCGCAACCTTACCCTTGTACCGCGGATCAAGGAGAGTGGCCAGCCAGTAATGGTCCCTCTCCTTGATCCGAAGAACACGAGGATCCTTCCGCAGGCTTTGCAGGATCAGGGAGGCCATGCAGCGTAGGTTAGCTGAGGCATTCGGTCCGGAGTCTTCTGGGTCACTGAGGATGACATGATCGCCAGCCACCTCCTCCCAGCCACGTACAAGTCCACTGGCTTGTTGGGACTGTACATCATCCCTAAAAGACTGCTGCTGCTGATGCTGAGTGCCAGGCTCCACCTCCATGCTCACACAATCCTCCTCCTCCTCCTCCTCCTCCTCATCCTCTTCCTGTGTGATGGGTGGGACAGAAGGAACACTGTCCGGATAAAGGGGGCCTTGAGAGGCAAGGAAGTCCTCCTCTTCCTGCCTCTGTTCTGCCTCAAGTGCCCTGTCCATTATCCCACGCAGCGTATGCTCCAACAGGTGGACAAGAGGGACAGTGTCACTGATGCATGCACTGTCACTGCTCACCATCCTCGTGGCCTCCTCAAATGGTGAGAGGACAGTGCATGCATCCCTGATCATGCTCCACTGACGTGGGGAAAAAAACCCAAGCTCCCCTGACCCTGTCCTGGTGCCGTAGTCGCAAAGGTACTCATTGATGGCCCTCTGCTGCGTGTGCAGTCGCTGCAGCATGGCCAACGTTGAGTTCCACCTGGTGGGCATGTCAGATATTAGGCGGTTCTTGGGCAGGTTCAGCTCCTTTTGCAGCTCAGTCAGCCGAGCACTGGCATTATAAGATCGGCGGAAATGCACACAGACTTTCCTGGCCTGCCTCAGGACATCCTGTAAGCCTGGGAACCTGCCCAAGAACCGCTGCACCACCAGGTTGAGGACGTGAGCCATGCAGGGCACATGGGTGAGCTGCCCCTGTCGCAGGGCGGAGAGGAGGTTGGTGCCATTGTCAGAAACGACCATTCCTGGCTTAAGCTGACGTGGCGTCAACCACCTCTCGGCCTGCCCCTGCAGAGCTGCCAGAACCTCTGGCCCAGTGTGGCTCCTGTCCCCCAAACACACCAGCGCAAGCACGGCATGGCATCTTTTTGCCTGCGTACTTGCGTAGCCCCTTGTACGCCTACGGAGCACCGCTGGTTCCAAGGACAGAGCACTGGAGGAAGAAGAAGAGGAGGGGGTGGAGGAGAGAGGTGTGTCACAACCAGTAGCAGTAGTCGCGTTTTGGAGGCGTGGTGGCGGAACAACCTCCAACACTACTGCACCTTGTCCTGCATCCCTCCCAGCTGCCAATAGAGTGACCCAATGGGCCGTGAAAGAAAGGTACCGTCCCTGTCCATGCCTGCTGGACCATGAGTCAGCGGTAATATGCACCTTACCGCTGACCGCCCTGTCCAGCGAGGCATGGACATTGCCCTCCACATGCCGGTAGAGAGACGGAATCGCCTTCCGCGAGAAAAAGTGGCGTTTGGGAACCTGCCACTGAGGAACCGCACATTGAACAAACTCACGGAAGGGGGCCGAGTCTACCAACTGAAAAGGCAGCAGTTGAAGTGCTAGCAATTTAGCAAGGCTAGCATTCAACCGCTGGGCATGTGGATGGCTGGGAGTGTACTTCTTTCTACGGTCCAGCAGCTGGGGCAGGGAAATTTGCCTGCTGCATTCGGACGTCGGTGTACTGCAAGTACTTGGTTGTGACACACCGAATTCTACACCTTCAGTCCTCTCAGAGCAGCTTTCAGAGAGGACTGAAGGTGTAGTGGGGATGGAGATCCCAGCTGAGGAGGAGCAAGGAGAGGTCCGCTTAGTTCTTTGGTGTGGGTCTTTTATGTGTGCCTGCCAACGAGCTGCATGGCAGGTCGCCATATGTCTGGTCATGCTTGTCGTGCCCAAGCGGCTGATGTTTTGGCCACGCGAGATACGCTTGAGACAAATATTGCAAATAGCAGTGGTGCGATCTGCTGCACTCGTCTCAAAAAAGGCCCACACCAAAGAACTTTTCTGATAACGTGCAGAGGCAGCGCCCTGCACAGGCGGAGCTCTGCGGTGTTGTACAGTTGCTGTGCTGGCCTCTACCTGGCCTCCAGGGGGCATCCTGCCTCGTTGGACATGTGACGCCGCATCCTCCTCCTCCTCGTCCTCCTCCTCATCCTCTCTCCCTTGAGGCACCCACGTGGAGTCAGTGACCTCATCATCCCCTCCCTCTTCACCACTAGAGCAAACCTGGCAGTAAGCTGCAGCTGGTGGAACTGTACTGCCAGATTCCTCAAGCTGGGTATCGTCATCCGAGCCTTCGAATCGTTGGGCATCCTCCTGGAGCATGTACCCAACACTGTGCTCAAAGAGTTCGGGGGACTCCTCAGGAGGACATGGTGGGTCTAGGGAAGGGGTGGCTGATGATGCTCTGTCAGTACCCTGAGCCTGGGTGAGAGAGGATGAGGAGGATGAGGAGGGCTTGGTCATCCATTCTACCAAGCCTTCAGCATGATGCGGCTCCACATGTCCAGCTGCCGAAAACAAAGACGCGCGTGTCCCATGGCCACGTGCTGATGACGATGCACGACCACGTCCACGTCCACGGCCACGTCCACTAGAAACAGAGACTGTCTGCCCTGTGTTCTTGGCTCTGCACGCTCTGCCTCCCCTTGGCGGTCTTCCAGCCATTGTAGTCGGTAGTCCTGTGGGTGCTGCTGAGAAGAAAATATAGGAGCTCTGTGTGATGCCACTAACACACTAGAAGTCCTATAGGTGCTTCTGCAAAGAAAATATAGGAGCTCTGTGTGATGCCACTAACACACTAGAAGTCCTGTGGGTGCTGCTGAGAAGAAAATATAGGAGCTCTGTGTGATGCCACTAACACACTAGAAGTCCTATAGGTGCTTCTGCAAAGAAAATATAGGAGCTCTGTGTGATGCCACTAACACACTAGAAGTCCTGTGGGTGCTGCTGAGAAGAAAATATAGGAGCTCTGTGTGATGCCACTAACACACTAGAAGTCCTGTGGGTGCTTCTGCAAAGAAAATAGAGGAGCTCTGTGTGATGCCACTAACACACTAGAAGTCCTATAGGTGCTTCTGCAAAGAAAATATAGGAGCTCTGTGTGATGCCACTAACACACTAGAAGTCCTGTGGGTGCTGCTGAGAAGAATATATAGGAGCTCTGTGTGATGCCACTAACACACTAGAAGTCCTATGGGTGCTTCTGCAAAAAAAATAGAGGAGCTCTGTGTGATGCCACTAACACACTAGAAGTCCTGTGGGTGCTTCTGCAAAGAAAATAGAGGAGCTCTGTGTGATGCCACTAACACACTAGAAGTCCTATAGGTGCTTCTGCAAAGAAAATATAGGAGCTCTGTGTGATGCCACTAACACACTAGAAGTCCTGTGGGTGCTGCTGAGAAGAATATATAGGAGCTCTGTGTGATGCCACTAACACACTAGAAGTCCTATGGGTGCTTCTGCAAAGAAAATAGAGGAGCTCTGTGTGATGCCACTAACACACTAGAAGTCCTGTGGGTGCTTCTGCAAAGAAAATAGAGGAGCTCTGTGTGATGCCACTAACACACTAGAAGTCCTGTGGGTGCTGCTGAGAAGAATATATAGGAGCTCTGTGTGATGCCACTAACACACTAGAAGTCCTATGGGTGCTTCTGCAAAGAAAATAGAGGAGCTCTGTGTGATGCCACTAACACACTAGAAGTCCTGTGGGTGCTTCTGCAAAGAAAATAGAGGAGCTCTGTGTGATGCCACTAACACACTAGAAGTCCTGTGGGTGCTTCTGCAAAGAAAATAGAGGAGCTCTGTGTGATGCCACTAACACACTAGAAGTCCTATGGGTGCTTCTGCAAAGAAAATAGAGGAGCTCTGTGTGATGCCACTAACACACTAGAAGTCCTGTGGGTGCTTCTGCAAAGAAAATAGAGGAGCTCTGTGTGATGCCACTAACACACTAGAAGTCCTGTGGGTGCTTCTGCAAAGAAAATAGAGGAGCTCTGTGTGATGCCACTAACACACTAGAAGTCCTGTGGGTGCTTCTGCAAAGAAAATAGAGGAGCTCTGTGTGATGCCACTAACACACTAGAAGTCCTGTGGGTGCTGCTGAGAAGAATATATAGGAGCTCTGTGTGATGCCACTAACACACTAGAAGTCCTGTGGGTGCTTATGCAAAGAAAATAGAGGAGCTCTGTGTGATGGGACTAACACACTTCAAGTCCTATAGGTGCTTCTGGGAAGAAAATATTGCTCTGTGTGTGTAATGGGACTAACACACTTCAAGTCCTATAGGTGCTTCTGGGAAGAAAATATAGCTCTGTGTGTGTAATGGGACTAACACACTTCAAGTCCTATAGGTGCCTCTGGGAACAAAATATAGGAGCTCTGCCTGCCTGCCACGAACACACTACAAGTCCTATAGGTGCTTCTGGTAACAAAATATAGGAGCTCTGCCTGCCTGCCACTAACACACTACAAGTCCTATAGGTGCTTCTGGGAAGAAAATATAGCTCTGTGTGTGTAATGGGACTAACACACTTCAAGTCCTATAAGTGCTTCTGGGAACAAAATATAGGAGCTCTGCCTGCCTGCCACGAACACACTACAAGTCCTATAGGTGCTTCTGGGAAGAAAATATAGCTCTGTGTGTGTAATGGGACTAACACACTTCAAGTCCTATAGGTGCTTCTGGGAACAAAGTATAGCTCTTTGTGTGTAATGGGACTAACACACTTCAAGTCCTATAGGTGCTTCTGGGAAGAAAATATAGCTCTGTGTGTGTGATGGGACTAACACACTTCAAGTCCTATAGGTGCTTCTGGGAACAAAATATAGCTCTGTGTGTGTAATGGGACTAACACACTTCAAGTCCTATAGGTGCTTCTGGGAACAAAATATAGCTCTGTGTGTGTGATGGGACTAACACACTTCAAGTCCTATAGGTGCTTCTGGGAAGAAAATATAGCTCTGTGTGTGTAATGGGACTAACACACTACAAGTCCTATAGGTGCTTCTGGAAGAAAATATAGCTCTGTGTGTGTAATGGGACTAACACACTTCAAGTCCTATAGGTGCTTCTGGGAAGAAAATATAGCTCTGTGTGTGTGATGGGACTAACACACTTCAAGTCCTATAGGTGCTTCTGGGAAGAAAATATAGCTCTGTGTGTGTAATGGGACTAACACACTTCAAGTCCTATAGGTGCTTCTGGGAAGAAAATATAGCTCTGTGTGTGTAATGGGACTAACACACTTCAAGTCCTATAGGTGCTTCTGGGAACAAAATATAGCTCTGTGTGTGTAATGGGACTAACACACTTCAAGTCCTATAGGTGCTTCTGGGAAGAAAATATAGCTCTGTGTGTGTGATGGGACTAACACACTTCAAGTCCTATAGGTGCTTCTGGGAACAAAATATAGCTCTGTGTGTGTAATGGGACTAACACACTTCAAGTCCTATAGGTGCTTCTGGGAACAAAATATAGCTCTGTGTGTGTGATGGGACTAACACACTTCAAGTCCTATAGGTGCTTCTGGGAAGAAAATATAGCTCTGTGTGTGTAATGGGACTAACACACTTCAAGTCCTATAGGTGCTTCTGGGAAGAAAATATAGCTCTGTGTGTGTAATGGGACTAACACACTTCAAGTCCTATAGGTGCTTCTGGGAAGAAAATATAGCTCTGTGTGTGTAATGGGACTAACACACTTCAAGTCCTATAGGTGCTTCTGGGAAGAAAATATAGCTCTGTGTGTGTAATGGGACTAACACACTTCAAGTCCTATAGGTGCTTCTGGGAAGAAAATATAGCTCTGTGTGTGTGATGGGACTAACACACTTCAAGTCCTATAGGTGCTTCTGGGAACAAAATATAGCTCTGTGTGTGTAATGGGACTAACACACTTCAAGTCCTATAGGTGCTTCTGGGAAGAAAATATAGCTCTGTGTGTGTAATGGGACTAACACACTTCAAGTCCTATAGGTGCTTCTGGGAAGAAAATATAGCTCTGTGTGTGTAATGGGACTAACACACTTCAAGTCCTATAGGTGCTTCTGGGAACAAAATATAGCTCTGTGTGTGTGATGGGACTAACACACTTCAAGTCCTATAGGTGCTTCTGGGAAGAAAATATAGCTCTGTGTGTGTAATGGGACTAACACACTACAAGTCCTATAGGTGCTTCTGGGAAGAAAATATAGCTCTGTGTGTGTAATGGGACTAACACACTTCAAGTCCTATAGGTGCTTCTGGAAGAAAATATAGCTCTGTGTGTGTGATGGGACTAACACACTTCAAGTCCTATAGGTGCTTCTGGGAACAAAATATAGCTCTGTGTGTGTAATGGGACTAACACACTTCAAGTCCTATAGGTGCTTCTGGGAACAAAATATAGCTCTGTGTGTGTGATGGGACTAACACACTTCAAGTCCTATAGGTGCTTCTGGGAACAAAATATAGCTCTGTGTGTGTAATGGGACTAACACACTTCAAGTCCTATAGGTGCTTCTGGGAACAAAATATAGCTCTGTGTGTGTGATGGGACTAACACACTTCAAGTCCTATAGGTGCTTCTGGGAAGAAAATATAGCTCTGTGTGTGTAATGGGACTAACACACTTCAAGTCCTATAGGTGCTTCTGGGAAGAAAATATAGCTCTGTGTGTGTAATGGGACTAACACACTTCAAGTCCTATAGGTGCTTCTGGGAAGAAAATATAGCTCTGTGTGTGTAATGGGACTAACACACTTCAAGTCCTATAGGTGCTTCTGGGAAGAAAATATAGCTCTGTGTGTGTAATGGGACTAACACACTTCAAGTCCTATAGGTGCTTCTGGGAAGAAAATATAGCTCTGTGTGTGTAATGGGACTAACACACTTCAAGTCCTATAGGTGCTTCTGGGAACAAAGTATAGCTCTTTGTGTGTAATGGGACTAACACACTTCAAGTCCTATAGGTGCTTCTGGGAAGAAAATATAGCTCTGTGTGTGTGATGGGACTAACACACTTCAAGTCCTATAGGTGCTTCTGGGAACAAAATATAGGAGCTCTGCCTGCCTGCCACGAACACACTACAAGTCCTATAGGTGCTTCTGGTAACAAAATATAGGAGCTCTGCCTGCCTGCCACTAACACACTACAAGTCCTATAGGTGCTTCTGGTAACAAAATATAGGAGCTCTGCCTGCCTGTCACTAACACACTACAAGTCCTATAGGTGCTTCTGGTAACAAAATATAGGAGCTCTGCCTGCCTGCCACTAACACACTACAAGTCCTATAGGTGCTTCTGGTAACAAAATATAGGAGCTCTGCCTGCCTGTCACTAACACACTACAAGTCCTATAGGTGCTTCTGGTAACAAAATATAGGAGCTCTGCCTGCCTGTCACTAACACACTACAAGTCCTATAGGTGCTTCTGGTAACAAAATATAGGAGCTCTGCCTGCCTGCCACTAACACACTACAAGTCCTATAGGTGCTTCTGGTAACAAAATATAGGAGCTCTGCCTGCCTGTCACTAACACACTACAAGTCCTATAGGTGCTTCTGGTAACAAAATATAGGAGCTCTGCCTGCCTGCCACTAACACACTACAAGTCCTATAGGTGCTTCTGGTAACAAAATATAGGAGCTCTGCCTGCCTGCCACGAACACACTACAAGTCCTATAGGTGCTTCTGGTAACAAAATATAGGAGCTCTGCCTGCCTGCCACGAGCACACTACAAGCCCCTCTTTGTCAATCAATCTTTGTAACTGAATCTATCTAACTCAATCTCTGCAAGTGAATCTCTCTCTCTATCTATCTAAATGCAGCAGAGTGTCACAGGAACAGCCTGCTCAATCTGCGCCGGAACAGCATGTGACCGGCGCAGACGGCGTGGCGGCGTTTTATAGGGGGGGGCGTGTACTACAGCCCCTGAGCTGTAATTGGCTACAGGCGTCCTGCCTGTAGCCAATTATGGCTCTTCGAGTTTCCGGGGCTGTGATTGGCCAAGCATGCGGGGTCACAGTGCATGCTTGGCCAATCATCAGCCAGCAATGCACTGCGTCGGCCGCGCCGGCCGCAATGCATTGCGGGGCCGCTCGCATCACACGAACGTGATGCGAGCGGCCAAAATAGTTCTGGGCTCGCCGAGCGAGCGAACGCCCGGTGCTCGATGCGAACGTGGGTTCGCATCGAGCACCGGGCCCATCCTTAGAAGCAAGATAGGATTTACTTCTTACCAAAACGCCATGACACACCATTACAGAGTGTCATGGTAAGCCTGAGCAGAAATGTAACACTCCTCGGATCCTGGATGGTATAACAGACTCCCACAACCTGGACAGACCACTCCACACTCTTTGATAAATCCCTCAGTGAAGGCTCAGCGATGTGTACCAATGCCCATGAAAAAGAGAAGGGGCTCCAATAGTGTAAAATCCAAGGTTTATTATACAAAAAAGGAAATAAATGCACTTACATTTAAAAAACGGAATTGAGCCTTAAGTATGATGCGCCGCTCCGCCCTACAGAAATTTGAAACTACTCAAATAAACACTCCTTACAACAGTTGAACATCTCTGAGAACACACAATACAATAAGCCTTGCAGAAAACAGCATCACAACACTAAGCCATGTTCCCCTCCGGTCAGCTGAGAACATGGGATAAGATTAAGAGGTCATCAAAACTGGATGATTGAAGATTAGAAAAATGTTGCGTGATCTAATGACTTTCTGCCTTGACGCGCAGATAGTAAGGCCAGAATACGGTAAGCAATATGAAACGGTGAACCCACCATGTCTTTTGTCAATGGTTAAGCTGGTGGTAAACCAAATTTCCTAAGGAGGCTTCCAGCACCTTATTGAATCTGTGTGCAAAGAATGCAGCATGAAGGCCATACCTAGAACACTAATGCATAATAAAGTAGCCTCAGAGTGTAAAATGAAGAGTACCTGTGATTGTTGCTGTCAGCAGGCTTTTGAAAAGCTCATTTCTGATTGGTTGCTTAGGGTTTGTACAGCGCTCTTCTCTTTTTAGTTTGCTATAAATGTACACAGCATGTTGGCTCATGTGGATGAAATTTGTTGCATCAGAAGATGTTCGGCTTAGCTTCACTCTTAATAGCATCTGTCTCATAGCTTTTGCATGTCTCTTTCCTAGTCTGACTGTCTGTCTTTTGATGGATGATTCGTAATTTCCCCCAATCAGCTAGGAGCTGATACTGTTCCCGCCTGCAGGTGTGACTGGGGAAATTGAGGCCATGCATCAAATGCAGTCCAAACACAAATAACTTTGCTCCGAGGTTACAGAGGCCTGGGAGTGTGTGTGTGTGTGCGTGTCTGCACAAATATGGCTGTGCACTCGGTGCCTGCAACAAGCAGCATGGTCTAAAACTAGGATTTATCAGCTTTAAACTAATTGTGTCCTTTCAGTATAGCTCACGTTCCCTCTGATGGAAGCTAGCTGGGTAATGGCAATGAATGTACAAGCACTAACAGCTTTCTCTATTTTTCTGGCTTTAACCCTTTATATTCCTTGCAAAGAATACCTATGTTTTGTTATCAATGGATCCAAGTATCAAGGAACACTTCTGTTTTTCTGATAATTTACTGTATATGTGTTTTTTTTTTTTTTAATTGACCAAATATATAGTAACATTTCTGTAAAAGTTCTGAATGTTAATTTGAACCCCATTAAAGTCAATGAGAGACGAACCTTTAAAATCTGTTCTTACCATTTTCAAGGCTATCAGTCAAGGGAATGTCAAACAAATGTCATGGGGTCGGACACTGCCAGGGGGGACTTGCACCAATGCAAAAAAAAAAAAATTACAGTAAAGTACAGTAAAGTTTTGCAAGGAGCAAAGATTTTTATAACGTTTAATATTAAATATTAAAATAGTCCAGTTCCTTCAAATTACATGCATGGGGGGGTGCCTTAAACTTTGACTAAAAGTGGAGCACTTGTACGATGTATAACATTTACTACGGCTAACATTTACAAAGAATAAAAGTTTCAATTGCCTGGAAATGACATTTCCCTGCCAGCTGGGTTATCTTGCAAAAAACAACATACATACCAGACAATAGGACCAGTTTCCCATGCCACTTTTTTGCAAAAAAAAAAAGAAGAAAAAAACTGCAGGGAAGTGTAAAATATCAGCAAATGTTTTTTTCTTTCTAAACTGTACATCCTACAGCATAAATGACCAACAAAGCAAATAAAATTGTGGGGTACCAGAACCCTTATCATTGATAAAGGACGGTTATGGAATTTAAGAGGGAATCCTAAGCAACAAAAACGGCATGGGGCCTACCTGAAATTCATACCAGACTTGGGGTTACCCCCCAAAAATTCATACCAAGCACTGAACCCCCCTCCTGAGCTGGAAGTTTCTTTTAGGAATAAGGGGAGTCAGATATCACCTCTTCCCCAATGACGAGTAAAGGGTGCCACTATTCATTCACAAAAAAAAAATGGAACAGTTAATAAACACACCACACACCTGACAAGTAAAAAGAAATGTAAAAACTATAAATCCATTGTCAATCACATTGTCCAGTGTCACATGACGTCTGCCAAAAAAAAAAAAAAGAACACTCTGACTATCCAGTCCCAATGAAGACTCGCTCCAAATGACAGATCCCAGGCTGACAGCTGAATTCTAAAGGGGTGGGGATAGTGGCTGATGTACTGACCAAATATGGCCATAGCCATTGACTAATTATGGCATCAGCTATATGTTGTCAGTGATGTCATTTACCATCTCAGCCTCTTTGTTTACACTTAGCTATCAACCAGGAATCCCCAACTGACAGCTGAATAGCTGGGTGGTTATACCTCACTGGCTGCTAGGAACCAGTGACCACCGGCCCATTATCAAGCAGTCTGAGTGTGGAAACTGCCACATTTAATAGGAGTAGCATAGGCGTGCGCACAGGGTGTGCCGGGTGTGCCTGGGCACACCTTAACCCCCTGCTTTCTGTCTCCCCCCTGCAGTGCTTCCAGTTAATTTCCTCTCCTCTCCCACCAGCTGCTACGGGAGATGTTTCAGGAAGGAGAGCAGGGGAAGGGGCCAGTAAATATTTCAATTACCAAGCCCTTCTTTTTCTAAATCCTATACAGATCGCTCCTGTGTTCATTCTTAACTATGTTTACTATGCTTTAGTTTGTGAATGAACAGAAAGCTGCTCAGCACAGAGCACTTCCCAGTCATTCATTGTCCAGTGCAGCTGAAGCTGCAAAGAAAGGGACTGAGGAATCGCTGTCCTCAGTTCCTTTCTCCGTCTCAAAAGGGAGACATCAAGTATCTGTTTAGACCCTTGACATTTCACCAAAGCCCCCAATGGGGCACCTAAAAAAAAATTATAAAGAATAATTAATAATATTGTAAGTAATAATAAAAAAATAAAGTTGTAAAAAATAGTAAAAATAAAAAACGACTGACTCCGTCCACTGCCCTACTGACACCAATCTCTGCTCTACTGACACCGCCCACTGCTCTGCTGATACACACATGTGTTTGCTCTGGGGTGCATACCCTAATGCAATAAGCTTCGCACACCAATGAGGAGTAGTAATACCACTGCTAAATGTTTCACTTCTTTCTGCAGCCAGAGGCTCAGTTCAATGGACAGGCAAACACCCCATTCAGTTCAGGCAAAGTTGAGACTGAATTGAACTTTGGTCCAAACCCAAACCTCATCCCTAGCATTCTGTTATGGTACCTGATGTCATATTAACTTTCCCATAGAGTTCTACAACCTGAAGCAAAGACGAATTTAGCAAAATATGAGCATTTATCTATATTAACCAGATTGCTTGCTGCTTTTAAAATATAAAACCTGGCTTGTAGTCTGCAAAATTCTGCATAATGAATTTATGTTGTACCAACACTAGTAGTCAAGAAACACATTTCTACTTAAAGATGAACTGCAGTCTGCTCACATCATTTGGAATGAAAACATCTTTGCCATTCTGAAGCTTCCCTCCAACCACTTTGCATATTATTTTATATATACTGTGATTCTGTACTTGCCAAATATGCTGCAGAAATCTCCATCCACTGAGTCTGGCTGCATCCATTTTAACTGTGGGCAGCTGAAGCTGCTGGTTGTTCACTTCCTGGATTTACACAGACACACAGAGGCACACCTCCAACTCTGCAGCTCTCATTGGTCCTCTTATGCCTCCCTTCCCGGCAATTAGAGAGAGCTGTGCATGATGTCAAACGCCTAGGCTTTTTTCCAGACAAGAAACAGGAAGTGGGCTGTATAAGGTATTTACTGTCAGAAAAAAAATGTTTTACTATCCAAATTTAAAACAACAAGGGCAGAAGATTTAATAGATGTAAAGATGAAAAAATTACTGAAGTTCAAGTTTAACCTTCTATAATAAATAATTC
Organism: Lithobates sylvaticus; assembly: GCA_028564925.1. Classification (NCBI taxonomy): domain Eukaryota; kingdom Metazoa; phylum Chordata; class Amphibia; order Anura; family Ranidae; genus Lithobates; species Lithobates sylvaticus. The sequence continues at coordinate 563,439,004 of CM053027.1, read as the reverse complement.
AGAGGTTATGTATAGTGTAAGGACCCACCTGATTGCATTTAAATTGAGTGAATTGTCTAGGAAGACATTTAGCAACAGATGAATAAAAAAATTGTGACATTTTTCTCATTTCCATTTTGCTTTTCCTTTTAGATCTCTTCTCAAATTCTCTTCTCAAGCATAATTTCAGTATCAATAATTTATCTTCATGACATTAATCAATAAGAGATTTCCATTTTTTAATTGTTATAAATAAAATTTGTTAAAATGTGTGTCCACTGAATTGAGCTGATAAGATGTCATTTAATCCCTTATTTGATCAGGATAAAGCCAGAGGTACTGAGCTTTTATTAGAAATAAAGGCAGCTGGCTTACATATAAGTTTTTTCTTTTCAAAGCTATTTGCAGTTAAAGTGATTGTAAAGTCTTGCTTTTTTTTTTTTTTTAAATAACAAACATGTTATACTTACCTGCCCTGTGTAGTATATTTGCACAGAGCAGCCCGGATCCTCCTCCTCTTGGGTCCCTCTTCTGTGCTCCTGGCCCCTGCCTCCTGTTGAGTGCCCCCACAGCAAGCAGCTTGCTATGGAAGCAGAAGCATTCGTAATGGAGAATTAACATTCGTGACGTGGCAAATTATAAAAACTCAAAATGCCGCGCACATTCTCTTCTTCTTTAATGGGATAATAATGAAGCTGCTTTGCTGGTGATACTGATGGAGTTATTGTAAACAAATTTTCAAATGCTTTTTTTTTCTACTGACATCGAGAATAATTTTTATTTTTTTTGGGGGCAAGTTACCACAACACCATTATCCCTTCGTTTTTAACCAATTCAGCCCCGGACCAATTTGCAGCCAAAGGACCAGGCCCCTTTTTGCGATTCGGCACTGCGTCGCTTTAACTGACAATTGCGCGGTCGTGCGACGTGGCTCCCAAACAAAATTGGCGTCCTTTTTTTCCCACAAATAGAGCTTTCTTTTGGTGGTATTTAATCGCCCCTGCGGTTTATTTTTTGCGCTATAAACAAAAATAGAGCGACAATTTTGAAAACAATGCAATATTTTTTGCTTTTTGCTATAATAAATATCCCCCAAAAATATATAAAAAAAAAATTTTTCCTCAGTTTAGGCCGATACGTATTCTTCTACATATTTTTGGTAAAAAAAATCACAATTAGCGATTATTGATTGGTTTGCGCAAAAGTTATAGCGTTTACAAAATAGGGGATAGTTTTATAGCATTTTTATTAATATTTTTTTTTTTTACTAGTAATGGCAGCGATCAGCGATTTTTATTGTGACTGCAACATTATGGCGGACACATCGGACATTTTTGACACATTTTTGGGACCATTGTCATTTATATAGAAATCAGTGCTATTTGACACTTTTTTTTTGACACTGGCAGTGAAGGAGTTAACCACTAGGGGGCGGGGAGGGGCTAAGTGTGATGTGTTGTGGTTTTTTTTACAGTAGGGGGCGTGGCTGTACGTCTGACGTCATTGATCGGCTTTCCCGGAGACAGGGAACATCCGATCAATGACAGGCAGTGTAGGAAGCGCGGGGAGAGGTTTGTTTACACAGACCTCTCCCCGTTCTTCAGCTCTGTGACCCGATCGTGGGACACCAGTGGCGATCGGGTCCGCTGGTCCCGCGGCCGTGGTCCCGGAGCTCCTGACCGGGTCACGAGCGCGCCGGTGGCACGCGCGCGACCCCACGGCTAGGCAATTAAAGTGCATGTATATATACGTGCTTTTGCCTAGCCGTGCCATTCTGCCGACGTTTATGTACAGGCGGCAGTCGGGAAGCAGTTAAGATCAAAGATACAACTATGTTGGTGTCCCTTGTCAATGTTACATTGTATTTTTTTTAAATGTAACTGCCTACTCCCAAACTGTCATTTGAAGTAAAACACATAGCCAAGTATTATTATTCTCCACAATTTTTTTATTGGGCATTAAAAAAAGAAAACAAATAAAATTAGACATGCTATCTGCCAATAGAACTTAACCAAAAAGTGCATTCTATGTATCCAAACATATAGAAAATATACCAAATCAAATCATTATTCAGCCAAAAAAATTATGTCAACGCAATAACTCCAAGGCCAATAATAAATAACATGTTATCTCCTCCGATTCTGCAACATGTCTGGTTGACGAACGGGCGTTCAGAAACTAACTGAAAAGAGCGAAATGAAAAGAGCGAACTGAAAAGTGCGAATTAATACTCACCAAACTTCTACTAACACAAAATTAGCAGAAGGAGCCCAAAGGGTGGCGCTAAAGAGCTGAAAAAAACACATAGTACGTCACTACGTTCGTGATTGTTGGCCAACAATTCTGTGGTCGTGTGTATGCAAGACAAGTTTGGGCCAACGCTCTTCAGACAAAAGTCCACGGTTTTGTTGGCCAACAATCCAATGGTGTGTACGAGGCTTTAGATATACATTTTAAGCAGCTACGACAACAGTTTATTTTTTTCCTTTCAGGATAAAGATTTAACATAAATGAGCAAAAGCGCTCTGGTTGGTGTTGAATGATTTGTCTTAACCCCCTAACTGCCACTTTAGCTAAGCAGCTTTACAAAATGACAGATTTAGGCCACACTGGGAGATTGCCCGGCTCTTTTGAGCTCCTTTGCTCCTGCCAGGAGAAGCGCAGCTTTAAAAATGCACCTAAAACCACGTTTTGCAAACATGTTTAGGCACATCAAGGGTTTGGATGTTCAATCATTCCATTGGCCAGAATAATATTTTTTTTTCCTGACCAATAAAATGAATAAATACTCAAGCGTTAAACACCTAGCGGTTAGGTGTGTGTACATGCCGTTATGTACGTCTCGCTTTTCTGGTCAAATGTTCGTCTCCTGAATATACGCAAGTGATGTTTTTTTTCTTTTACTACCTATATACACTCCTGCCTGTAAACACCTAAGTGTGCATGGACACATAGGCTAACATAGAGGGGCATTTAGAGGCAGAAAAAAAAGCGAAATGCCTTAAAAAATGTTTCTGATACCGTGAGGCCTTATTGGACGGATCGCCAGGAAAAAATAAAGGAAACAAATAAATAAATAATTCAGCCACCACATATAAGAAATGGAAAGATGCAATATATTACATTTTTGTTTATGAGTTTACTACCTCTTTAATGTTAATTATGATTACAGCTTCTGCAACTCTGATACAAATATATCCAATGTTCAACTTCTGTCACAACCTTTGTTAGGAATCTAGCTTTTGCAGCTGCAGTTCTTCCTCTGTATGCAAACATGTGATATGAATGGAAATGCAAATGAGTCTTTTTTTCACAGCTTGGTTTCTTAGTGTTTTATAGCATTTTCACAGCATTACTTTTATGCACATTTATTATTTTTTGATGCTATTTTATATATTTTACGAATTTTTATATTCATTTGTAGTTTTATTACATATATTATCCTTGTTCTTCTACACATATACATCCGCTAAATAATTTTATTATCATTAAGTTATATCAATTTATAATTTGTGGTGTATACCAAATTGCATGCATATTTAGACAGAAGTTAAAGTGTTACTAAACGCAACAGTAAAATCAGTCTGTATATGCAGTAAAGCGTGTTTGTTATACTTACTGCCGAACCTAAGGGGTTAATCCTCTGCATTGTGTAAAAAGGCTATTCGATCCTGTCTTCTCTGATCCTCCCCTTCTTCCACAGCCCCTTAACCATCTCCTGATAAAACAGAGGCTTGGGGACAAGCTGCACATGCTCAGTTTGGTGTGTATTGCTAGAGAGTTTTTTTTTTTCTTGGGGAGGTGCATGTGATCAGCACAGGGCCAATCAGCACTGTCCAGACAGAGGGTCAGGGGTCCTGCAGCCTTATAGACAGTCAGAGTTAGACATGTGCAATTAGTTTCTTTTTTTTTTCGTTTTTCGATTTTTTTTCGTTATTTTCGTTCGTTCGTTTTCGTACGAATGAACGAACGATTCGCTAAAAATTTTAACGAATCGAACGAATCCGAAAATAACGAAAATCCGAAAAAAACAAATTAGAAACAACGAATGTACGAATGAAAAAAATCAGAAAAAACAAAAACAGGAACAACGAAAATGAAAATGAACGAAAAAATTCGTACATTCGTAACTTTTTTTTTTTTTTTTTTTAATTGGTAATTTTCTGTGTCTCTTACAATGGCGCTGCTTAACGTGCTTCGAATGGATTGAACGAAAAAATTCGTACATTCGTAACTTTTTTTTTTTTTTTTTTTTTTTCCGATTCGTAATTTTTCGTGTCTCTTACAATGGCGCTGCTTAACGTGCTTCGAATGGATTGAACGAAAAAATTCGTACATTCGTAACTTTTTTTTTCGATTCGTCATTTTCCGTGTCTCTTTTTTTTTGTAAATTGTTTTTATTGAATTTTAAATAACACAGAACAAAACAGCCTATTGGGCATACCCAGGCTCAAATCACTACTATAGAGCTAAAACTAGCAGAGAGAGAAAAAAAAAAGTCAAAAACATCATACTAAAGCCATTGTACGCTCAACCACCTATGCAGGATATGCAGAACCATCTTGTACTTTCATCTATACCCTACGAAACTATTTTCCGTGTCTCTTAAAATGTAATAATAGCATACACATTACATAAAATTATGAATTATGCTCCGATTACGAATCTACGAATGTTACGAATGTACGAATAACTACGAATGCGTCCGAATTTCGAATAAACGAATAAACGAAAATTAACCGGAAAAACTAATCAACGAAAAAATAACTCTTACGAATGTACGAATCGTTACGAATACAAACACCGACAACTTACGAATGTACGAATCGTTACGAATACGAACACCGACGATGTACGAATTTACGAATCGTTACGAATCAACGGAAACGAAAAAAACAAAACGAAAATAAAAAAAAAAATTCGGAAACGAAAAAAACGAAACGAAAATAAACTAATTTTTTTGTTGTGCACATGTCTAGTCAGAGTAGAATGAAAACTCCTCCTACAAGCTTTAACCAGACACTGATAGGAGTCACAAGTCTGCTTTAACTGCTGATGAGAAGTTATTTTGCAGTTTTTATTTACTAAAACTATTGCATGTTGTAGGAGACCAGATATAGTGAATGCAGGGTCCTGGGTTTAGTAACACTTTAACATCATTTTGATTATGTTTGTTAATTTAGCCCTGATGAAGGGGGAGTGGTGTGACCCCCGAAACGCATTGATTGTTTTTGTATGACCAATTTACTAACAATTAAAATAATCTTCATCCATTTTTTTTGGTATTTCTATGGTTTTACTACAGTTGGGTGCCCATTGGGGGAAGCTTTTAAGCTGGTTTAAAGTTCTTCAAGTTAAAGATTAAAAATTCCCAGTGCCTCATTGTACACATTTTTCTGGAGTTCATTTACCCAAGGATTGTCACTCTTCAGCATCACCAGGGAATAGCTGATGTGAGTAATATCTGGCATCAGACCACTCACCTTTCCCATTATTCATTATTAGGGATGCACAAAATTGGCTGGCTAACCTTTAAAGTGCTTGGTGTGAACCCAAAGAACCTTTTAACAAAAGAATTTAAATCTCTACATAAGCTCCGGAAAGGAAAAAAGTGGAACCCATTCCATCCACTCCATTCCATGTCCCTGTGAGTAAGCATCTAATGGAACTGAAACACATCAGGGAGCGTGTATATTGGGTGCAGTGGTCCGTTTACTGGAGCGATCAATAAATCAAATCTGAGGCTTGTAATACTGTTTGGTGTGTGAGTCACTATTTTCCTTTCTGGAGCTTATGCAGAGACTTTGTGAGTGGCCAATGACTGCTCCCATGATCAATGCTTACTTGGGGATCAGTGCTTATAGCGGAGTATGTGAATCTTTTTTATCAAAAGAAGTTAAACGCTTAAAGTGTTACTAAACCCACAACAGTAAAATCAGTCTGTATATGCAGTAAAGCATGCTTGTAACCTAAGGGGTTAATCCTCCTCATTGTGTAAAAAGGCTGTTTGATCCTGTCTTCTCTGTTCCTCCCCTTCCACAGTCCCCAATCCATCTCCTGATAGTACAGAGCCTTGGGGGCACTCTGCACATGCTCAGTTTGGTGTGAATTGCTAGAGAGTTTTTTTTTTTTTTTTCTTTCTTGGGAGAGTACATGTGATCAGCACAGTGCCAATCAGCACTGTTCGGAGGGTCAGGGATCCTGCATCCTGATAAGAAAATCAGGGGAGAATAAAAACTCCTCCTACAAGCTTTAACCAGACACGCAGCTGCTATATACTGCTGATGAGAAAAGGTACTGTATTTATTGGCATATAACACACACGGGTGCAAATAGTGTGTGCATGTTATACGCCGATACTGCAATTTGGGCTGGCTAGGCGGGAACAGGGATGGGGCGGGACGAGCGCCGTCAGATTGCATGCAGCAAGATTCTCCTGTTTACACAGTGGCCTCTGTAATAGAAAGTCCCGTCTCTTGGGCCGGTATTGGACCAGTGTTCTGTCTATCATAGATGCCGGTCCAGGAGGCGGGAATTTGTATTAAAGAGGATGCTGATGAAACAAGAGATTCTCACTGTATGTAATCTGACGGTGATAGTCCCGCCCTCCTCCCTGTCCCCTCTGAGGCAGTAGATGGGCATTGATCAAGCTGCATTGATGGGCAATTGTGAGGCAGCAGATGGGCATTGATCAAGCTGCATTGATGGGCAATTGTGAGGCAGCAGATGGGCATTGATCAAGCTGCATTGATGGGCAATTGTGAGGCTGCAGATGGCATTAATCAGACTGAAGATGGCATTGATCAGGCTGCAGATGGGCAATGGCAAGGCTGCAGATGGTCAATGGCAATGGTGAGGCTGTAGATGGGCAATGATGAAGCTGCATTGATGGGCACTGACCTTTATTTTGTTTCAAAGTTCTTTATTTAAAATTTACTTTTTTTTCCTGAAACTTCAATCCTAAAATGAAGGTGCGTGCTAAACGCCTGTGCATGTTATATGCCAATAAATACGGTATTTAGCCGTTTATATTTACTAAAATGATTGCATTTCCATTATTGCATACCACTTCTGTGTACTGTGGGAGACCAGATATAGTGAATGCAGGGTCCTGGGTTTAGTAACATTTAACTGTCCATCAGGGGGATATTCAAATGTCTGTCCTGGTACAGAGCTATGAGTGCCATTTTTATATAACGCTTTTGGGTTGGTCAGATAGTGTGCCCCCTGCTGGGCACCGCACTTCTTCCCACTCACTGGCACATTACCTCAGGACACTGGTGACATAACAGAGTGCAGGTGGAACAGAAAAAAGATTTAGCACTCTACGGACAAAAGTATTCAATGTCTTCTATTATAGATTGATTTGGGTTCACATTTTTCAACATGGCAACAGGGTCACTTTAAGGTCAGGGAGCTGCAATTACTTATAAAATGTTTGCAGCAACAATTGTAATGCTTTCATTTTAGAAATCTTTGTGGAATTTATCAATTACATAAAATGCTCCTCTGGGGCTGGATCAATACAGGGATTGACAATCCCTGTAACTGCACTATTGGGCAACTGGTAACTGTGTCCACACAGGGTGCTGTTTGTATGTTGTTTATATGTTTTTTTTAACTATGTTGTAATAAAGTGTATACTTTTTTCATGATTTTTCCTCTCATTATGTGCCCACAAAGTCCACCAATTTTTTGAGTTTCTCAATCCTTACATATATATTTTGGATGTTGGCATGGTGAGGGTCTTCCCTCCCTATGAGATTAGTTTTCTGTATTTTGCAAAAAACCTGGTTGATTCTGCTGCTCTCTATCTCCCCCCTTCTTTAAATGTCCTCAAATCAGCTAGGGATTTTGCAGCTGTGGTGGCAACTCTGCACATGCTCAGTTTTCTATGCTGAGCATAGCCTCCCTATCACATCTGAGCAGCCCATGTGACTATAGAGTCACACATGTGGGTGTATACACAGTGGTAAATTACAGCCCACTCCCTCCTCCTCCATTGGCCACTAACCAGCTAAACACAATGGGGCTGGATATTGCATGTAGATTAATGGAGGATTCACCTTCCTGTTATTCTAAGACACAGGCTGGAGGGGCGTGACACATTATGTGACTGGCAGAAATCCACCCACACCATGTTATTTATACAAAATAATAAAGATTTAATTTCAAATATATATTTGTATGCCAATTTAACCACTTCAGCCCCGGGAATTTACCCCCTTCCTGACCGGGCCATTTTTTGCAATACGGCACTGCGTCACTTTGACAATTGCGCTGTTGTGCGACGTTATACCCAAACACAAATTACGTCCTTTCTTCCCCACTAATAGAGCTTTCTTTTGGTGTTATTTGATCACCTCTGTTCTTTTTTTTTTTTTTGCGCTATAAACAAAATTAGAGCGACAATTTTGAAAAAATATATATTTTTCGACTTTTTGCTATAATAAATATCCCAAATTTTACAAAAACAAATTTCTTCCTCAGTTAAGGATGATATGTATTCTTCTACATATTTTTGGTAAAAAAATCGCAATAAGCGTATATTGATTGGTTTGCACAAAAGTTATAGCATCTAGAAAATAAGGGATAGATTTATGGCATTTTTATTTTTTTACTAGTAATGGCGGTGATCTGCAATTTTTATCAGTACTGCGACATTGCAGCAGACAGATCAGACACTTTTGACACTTTTTTTGGGACCAGTGACATTTATACAGCGATCAGAGCTTAATATAGCCACTGATTACTGTAAAAATGTCACTGGCAGGGAAGGAGTTAACCCTAGGGGGCGATCAAGGGGTTAACTGTGTTCCCTCAGTGTGTTCTAACTGTGGGGGGGGGGGTGGGACTGCCTAGGGAAGGAGACTGATCGGGGTTGCTATATACAAGGAACACACGATCTGTCTCCTCTAACCTGTCAGAGTGTGGATTTGTGTGTTTACACACACAGATCCTCGTTCTTGCTCTGTCAGGAGCTCTGCCAAAAATGCTGATTTTTCAATAATTTTTTTTATTTTTTTACTGAGGAATGCATGGTGCTTGTTTACGCGCCCGTGTGCATAGGCACATTACAATTAATGGGCTGTATTTTAGCTCAGTTAAAAAAAAAAAAGCTGTACTGAGCTTTTTCAAGCTGCATTGTGCAAGATGCCTAAAGGTCAAGGTATGTGCTATGCGGAGATATGGGTGCTTAGAGTAAAATTTAAAAAAAAAATTTCAATATCAAATGTGCCACTTTTTCTGTAACTGGTGCCAAAAGCATAGTGCATACTGGAAAATGTCAGCGTCTAAGAAAGACTATCAGACACAAACTCACAATTCTTCAATTAATTAATACTCCTGAATAATTATATTTACATAGATGTCATGCAGACAGAAAATGAATAAAAATGAATTCTGCAGCTGTAAGAGACTGGTAGTTTAAAGGGGAAAGTAGGGTGTATTAGCTTAAGTAATTGTAGTAGTTTGTATAGTACTGTATCTACTATCTGTAGACTCAAAAATTTCAATGACCAAGAAATAGTTAAAAAATCTGGGGCTTGCTACTTAACACCTATATGTGTTCCCACATAAACCCAACTGTAAATAGTAAACATAGAAAGTGCTACCCCTCTAGTGATAAAAACAATCAAAATATAAGTGTGGACAGTACTAAGAACTACTAGACTTTTGACTCTCAATGTCAAAAATCAATGCAACATTGGCGATAACCCCGAATTCCAAAATAAATATTCCTGCTATGATAGCATAAACTTATCCAACATGTGACAATGAGTAAAATTATGTAACAAACAAGATGCCCTAAATACAACTACGAGATGTGAGCACGCTTCTGTGAATATTGTGTTCTCCATAGGCAAACAACTTTGCCCTTCCACCATACAAAGTATGCGCTTGCCTCATATATAGACCTTGTACAGGTCTGTATAAACCTTCCCCTTAGGGATGTAACTCCAATGGCTGGCTGTCAGAAACCATGAATAATACTGAGACAGAAGTACAGTTAAATCATACTTGTTTAATAATAATAATAAAAAAAAGGTAAACATAGTCAAAACATAGCGGGTTGTCAGACAAGCCAAATGTCAGGGATCCAGAGATGAGCGTAGTAGAAAAGCAAGCAGTATTTGGAGCCAGAAGGAATGTCAGACAAGCAAGTCTTTATCAGGAACACAGGAGAGCGTCTCTAGAGATTTGAGCCATTGAATGAAAGTCTTACGCCCAGAATCACATCCTGACCCACAGTCTCTGTATACCCACACCCCCAATTGGAGCTCGTTACAAGGAACGTTTTGGTTCACTGCTTCTTGGTTGTGGTTTTGTATTTTGAGTATGCAATGCAGTGTCTGAATTTGTGTATAGAGGGTGTATAGATATTAACTTTACCAAACTTTTTTATATATCTTTATATGAAAGTATGTTTTTTACTTATGTACTCAAACCAATAAATCTAATTATTTTTAGACTGTCTACCAGTGTGCCTTCAAAAGTCCAACCACTTAGTTCCTAGTGTCTCTAGAGATGTGACCAAGGTAAAGGCAGAGATCCTCTGGACTGGAAGGCTTAAGTAGGCAGGAATGACGAGCAGGATATCATCAACAGGTGAGTCACTGTGGAGAGATAGGAGCTGGCAATTAGCAGACAGCTGAGTGGCCAGCTTTGAGAAGGAAGGGCTGAGCTCAGCCCTGGCAACTTTACTCCTGTTCCAGGGACACTTGCCTCGGTGTGCAGTGATCTTCATGCAGATGGTGCTCAGAGAATCAGAAAAACTGACATAGTGCTGAACTGTATAAAATCGGTACTTTATTAAAATACTAAGAATAACACTCACATTTGTGGGTGCACTCCCTCCAGTACACTTGGTCAAATCGCTTAGTACATTAGGGGTGTGTGTGGCCCCCTTAACTGTCATAGTTACATAGTAGGTGAGGTTGAAAAAAGACACATTCCATCAAGTCCAACCTATGAAATACATAGATACTCGCAGCAACTGGGAGATACAATTACTCCCTTCTATTGCGCGATGACGTCACGATGCTCCGCCGCAACGCGTTTCATCGGTCATCATGTGACTTTCTCAATTAGTAAACTCCTTGATTGTAAGTGTTATACTTAGTGGTACAATATGATATTTACATATTTACAAGCTTCTATTTTCTATATTTTTGTTTATGTATTAAATATAGAGATTTTAAGATTTAGTGACTAGAGAGAGCATGTAGGTGCGTTGACTCTATGGGGTTGATTTACTAAAGGCAAATACACTGTGCACTTTGCAAAGTGCAGTTGCACTCTGCAAGAGCAGTTGCTCCACAGCTTAGTAAATGAACGGAAGCTCTGCTGACTTTCATTGTCCAATCATGTGCAAGCACAAATGCAGTTATTTTTGTTTTCCTTTTATGTGATTGGGTATTCTTTGCAAAGGGAAGCTTTGCCTCATTTACTAAGCTCTGGAGCAACTGCACTTGCGGAGTACAACTGACCTTTGCAAAGTGCATAGTCTATTTGCCTTTAGTAAATCAACCCGTGTCACCAACTATTGTTATAAGAGATGGGGCAGATAGGGATTGTGTTGTATTGATGGAGGTAGCTGGTTCTTAGGGATTGATTTACTAACCTCTTCCTGCCCACCATCTGCATATAAACGTCCACCAGCATGATGCCCCATGCCTGTATGTTTATAAGTATTCTCCACTTTGAGAGCCACCAGCCAACACTTAGTGCAGCTGGTGGAACACTGATCCGTCTCCTCCCCCAGGCAGTCCCATCCCCCCTACAGTTAGAACATGCTAAGGGAACACAGTTAACCCCTTGATATCCCCCTAGTGTTAACCCCTTCCCTGACAGTGACATTTATACAGTAATCAATGGCTATTTTTAGCTCTGATCGCTGTCAGTGGTCCCAAAAAAGTGTCAAAAGTGTCCGATCTGTCTGCCTCAATGTCGCAGTCCCAATAAAAATTACAGATCACCGCCATTACTAGTAAAAAAAAAAAATAATAAAAATGCTATAAATCTATCCTCTATTTTGTAGACGCTATAACTTTTGCGCAAACCAATCAATATACGCTTATTGCGTTTTTTTTAACAAAAATATGTAGAAGAATACATATCGGCCTAAACTGAGGAAGAATTTAAATTTTTTTTTAATTTGGGGATATTATAGCAAAAAGTAAAAAAAAACAATTAGTTTAGAGCGCAAAAAATAAAAACTGCCGAGGTAATCAAATACCACCAAAAGAAAGCTCTATTTGTGGGAAAAAAAAGGACGTCAATTTTGTTTGGGTACAGCGTCGCACGATCACACAATTGTCAGTTAAAGCGATGCAGTGCCGTATCGCAAAAAGTGGCCCGATCAGGAAGGGGGTAAATCCCTCTGGGGCTGAATTGTTTAATGTGGACAGACTTGGCATAGAGTGAAAAAAAAGGGGTTTAGGAGAAAACCTATGGTCAGACTTTAAAGGCACAACAAACACTGGGAGTACAGAAAAATTATTTAACATTTATTGAAAAATACATAAAGTAAAAAGACCAGAGACATGAAAGAGATATAAATAAAAATCATATATACAGATAACAATCTATACAAGATGTAAGCCCTAACGCGTCTACGCGTTTCGTTGTACACTTCTTCAGGACACATTTGGGGTTCAGTAGTTGCAAGGAAGAGAAAGGGGTCTCACTATCTAAAAATAAAAACATACAAATTACAATAACATATAATAAAAGGGAAAAACACTGTTCATGATGAAACAGAGAGATATGGCATATGTACAAAGAGCAATGATTCTGTGGCTATATCACGGTCCATGGCATATTCTACCTCCCATTCTACCTCCCATTTAGTATCCCCTGTTTGGTAAAACTATTTTGAGAAGTTTATGATGACTAGCCCACAGGTATATATACATTTTTCCTTTTTTTTTCTCTTTTTATACCTACCTTTTGGTATTACATTCTCTTTATACTGTATAAGTAATCTGAACCGGGGTCTCTTATATTGAATTTTAGATGGCTTCTATTTAGTTCGGCTTTGCTGAGCTGTTCTGCCCCTAGGCTATTTTGTATGCTTTTCTCTATTGGAAAACATTTTTCTGTTTGATCACTGACTTGACAAACACGTATTTACGTGACCCTCCTGCAAGGTAACATAATATTTTTGTTGCCATAGTATCATTGCTCTTTGTACATATGCCATGCATCAACAGTGTTTTTCCCTTTTATTATATGTTATTGTAATTTGTATGTTTTTATTTTTAGATAGTGAGACCCCTTTCTCTTCCTTGCAACTACTGAACCCCAAGTGTGTCCTGAAGAAGTGTACAACGAAACGCGTAGACGCATTAGGGCTCACATCATGTATAGATTGTTATCTGTATATATGATTTTTATTTATATCTCTTTCATGTCTCTGGTCTTTGTACTTTATGTATTTTTCAATAAATGTTAAATAATGTTTCTGTACTCCCAGTGTTTGTTGTGCCTTTAACCGCTTCCCGACCGCCTCATGTAGATATACGTCAACACAATGGCACGGGCAGGCAAAAGCACGTACCTGTATGTCCCCTTTAATTTGCCTGCCCGGGGGGGCGCGCGCGCGACCCGGTCGGGAGCTCCGTGACCACGGCCGCGGGACCAGCGGACCCGATCGCCGCTGGTATCCCGCGATCGGGTTACGGAGCTGAAGAACGGGGAGAGGTCTATGTAAACAAACCTCTCCCCGTGCTTCCTACACTGACTGTCAGTGATCGGCGGTTCCCTGTCATCGGGAACGCCGATCAATGACATCAGACGTACAGCCACGCCCCCCTACTGTAAAAAAAAACACAACACGTCACACTGACTCCTCCCCGCCCCCTAGTGGTTAACCCCCTAACTACAACTGTCATTTACATAGGAATCAGTGCTATTTAAATAGCAGTGATTGCTGTATAAATGACAAATGTCCCAAAAATGTGTCAAAAATGTCCGATGTGTCCGCCAAAATGTCGCAGTCACAATAAAAATCGCTGATCGCCGCCATTACTAATAAAAAAAAAAATATTAATAAAAATGCTATAAAACTATCCCCTATTTTGTAAACGCTATAACTTTTGCGCAAACTAATCAATAATCGCTAATTGCGATTTTTTTACCAAAAATATGTAGAAGAATACGTATCGGCCTAAACTGAGGAAAAAAAATGTTTTTTTATATATTTTTTGGGGATATTTATTATAGCAAAAAGTAAAAAATATTGCATTTTTTTTCAAAATTGTCGCTCTATTTTTGTTTATAGCGCAAAAAAATAAAAACCGCAGGGGCGATCAAATACCACCAAAAGAAAGCTCTATTTGTGGGAAAAAAAGGACGCCAATTTGTTTTGGAGCCACGTCGCATGACCGCGCAATTGTTAGTTAAAGCGACGCAGTGCCGAATTGCAAAAAGGGGCCTGGTCCTTTGGCTGCCAATTGGTCCCGGGGCTGAAGTGGTTAAAGACCGTCCATAGGTTTTCTCCTAAACCCCTTTTTCTTTTTTCTCCAATATTCACGGATGAGGCAATGTGAGTGCTTTACTCTTTTTATTCAGACTTGGGATAGACTCACTACAACATAGTTTAAAAAAAAAACGTGCAGTTAGGCATGCCACCTCCTCCTGAGAAACATCTAAAAAGGTAAGAAATGCAAATTTTTAGACATGTTATGAGAATTGGAACAAACATACAGTGAGGTTTTTGAAAACTTGACTCCAAAAATGAAAATACATTTTAATGCCCAATCATATGCAAGGAACATTCTCTAATAAAAACAACAGGGTTTATTTACTGTAGAGTGCAAGATCTGGAGCAGTTGTGCATAGAAACCAATCAGCTTCCAGTTTTTTTGTCAAAGCTTGAGAGTCCATTCACACAGGGGCAACACGACTTCCAGCGTGACTTTGGGAGGCAACTTGGACACGACTTGATTATAAATCACAGCACTACTTGAACTTACAAGGCAACTTGAAGTTGCCTCCAGGACAGGGGACTTTGCCAGTGGCCAATCACATAATAATCAGCTCTGTGGGAGGGAGGGGTTTGCCTAGAAAACTATTTTTACTTCCTGGAAAGTTGCTTCAGTTAAGACAGGGGATCCGACTTGGAGGCAACTTCCATTGAAATCAATGCGTACAAGTTGCCTAGAAGTCTGATTGAAGTAGTACAGGAACCTTTTCTGAAGTCGGAGCAACTTCAGTAGTGTGCATTAAGATGGCTCTCATTCACTTACATTGATTTTATCATGTCGCGCGTCTTGGGGCAACTTGGGGCAACTTCAAGTCGGATCCAAAGTTGCCCCTCTGTGAATGGACTCTAATTGAACAAGCTGAAGTTAGAAGCTGATTGGTTACCATACACAGCTGCACCAGATTTTGCACTTTCCTGTTTTAGTAAATCAACCCCAATGTGTAGCACTGCAAATTGTTAAAACATTAACACAGTTATCAGATTATTAACATCAAGCTGATTTTGTACATGCATTTCCAAAAAGAAGCTTTGAAAAGGCCTTACATTGACTTTAATTATATTGCTGCGTCAAACACATATATAATGTGTTGATGTATGGCAGAGCTACTTTTGTGTAGACAATTTAAAACATAAGAACTGTCCCACTATGTAGTGGATTGCTCTTTTTTTTTTTTTTTTTT
This sequence comes from Lithobates sylvaticus, assembly GCA_028564925.1. Classification (NCBI taxonomy): domain Eukaryota; kingdom Metazoa; phylum Chordata; class Amphibia; order Anura; family Ranidae; genus Lithobates; species Lithobates sylvaticus. Next base: position 563,423,356 of record CM053027.1, on the reverse strand, counting down.
ACTCTGATCTCCGTTTACCATCGCCTCATCATTTGGGTTATTTCTCAGTTGTATTCCCTTTTCCCCAGTGCCTGATATTAATCACATACGGCAGGGGTGCACAATGCCTGTCATTTCTGTTCTGCTGACAAGCCAGTTTTTTTAGGGAAATACGGATCTAAGCATTTTGCTCAGTGATATAAAAAATTGAATTTGTTAATTACCTGTTGATTAAAGAAATCCCACACCAGCGGCCCACAAGGACTAAGCTGCGCCCCATAGTTATAGTATCATCACAAAAGAAATGTTGGAGAACCCCTATAGTTATACAATTAACGCACAATATGGGGGAATCATCAAAGCATTCCTAGCTGTTTATTAGCTATAAAGACATTGATCTATTTACAAGCATCAGTAGGATTTTTCATTGTTTGATTTTTACATTTATCATTGCTATTGGTACAAAATACGACCAAGTAAAGTCTAAGAGGAAACCTTTTAAAATTAAATTGATTTATTTAGCATTTTAATTTTCTGTTACAAATGAATTATTACAGTTATAACAGGATGAGACATAAAATATTGGCGGGCAATGCACAATGACAATATGAAATGTGTTGTAACCCATGAAGGCCAAATCGATATTTCCTAAACTGAAATCAGCATTGGGTTACGGTACTCTCCTCCTTGTTTTCAGCACTTCCGCACCAGTCATGATAGACTCCGCACTCGTTTTGACCCTGCACTTAGATTTTGGATATATTGGGACATTTGACTTCAGATAACCCTGTCAGCCATTTTAAAAGTCACTTGTCATTAGAAAAATGCAGAAGCCGTGGCTGATGACCTCTCCTGATTAGAATACTAATTGCTTGGCTTTATGCTGATACGTTCTTAGTCACTAACCTGAACCGAATCTGAAAATTAGAAATTCAGACTTGTATCATCTTTAATTTGTGATAGGCTTGTTCTAGGGCTGTGACTCAGCGTAACATGACATTTTAAGACAGAGGTCCTCAATAGTTGTAGTTCTTTCATGACATGGTACACTTTAAAGAGTCCAAAACCAACGCTCTGCCTAAGAGAAAGCAGCACAGTCTACCAGTTGTAATGTTTTGCAGCTTGAAAACGTCACTCTATGTGCAACTCTGTCTTCACTTTCCAGACCTCAGTGCTAAGCCCCAACCCACTGCCTTATCCTTGTCCAAGAAGAATGTCCTTAACCTATTACCACTGGCTCCCACCAGCACTTTAAGGGATTCAAATACCACCAAAAGAAGCTCTATTTTGGGGAAAAAAGAACGTAAATTTTGTTTGGGTACAATGTCACACGACCGCGCAATTGTCAGTTAAAGCAACGCAGTGCCGAATAGCAAAAAGTGCACAGGTCGGGAAGGGGGTAAATCCTTCTGGGATTCTTTAAGTGGTTAAAGTTTGCTCTAATAACAATCTATTGAAACAAATTATATTTTTTAGCCGTAAGAAGCATTCTTCCCACTTACCCCAAATATAGGAGCACTCTTCCCATTGGCCATCAGTGTAATGGGAGCCCTTATCCCACTACTAGTGGAGCACTCTTCCCATTGGCCATCAGTGTAATGGGAGCCCTTATCCCACTACTAGTGGAGCACTCTTCCCATTGGCCATCAGTGTAATGGGAGCCCTTATCCCACTACTAGTGGAGCACTCTTCCCATTGGCCATCAGTGTAATGGGAGTTCTTATCCCACTACTAATTGCTTAGCTTTATGCTGATAAGTTCTTAGTCACTAACCTGAACCGAATCTGCAAATTAGAAATTCAGACTTGTATCATCTTTAATTTGTGATAGGCTTGTTCTAGGGCTGTGACTCAGCGTAACATGGCATTTTAAGACAGAGGTCCTCATTAGTTGTAGTTCTTTCATGACATGGTGCACTTTAAAGAGTTCAAAACAAAAGCTCTGCCTAAGATAAGCAGCACAGTCTACCAGTTGTAATGTTTAGCAGCTTGAAAACGTCACTTTATGTGCAACTCTGTCTTGACTTTCCAGACTTCTGTGCTAAGCCCCAACACGCTGCCTTATCCTTGTCCAAGAATAATGTCCTTAACCTATTACCACTGGCTCCCACCAGCACTTTAAGGGATTCTTTACTCTGGAGGCTGGTAGGCCAGCTCCTAATCATTTGATTACTGTGATTGGCTGTGACAAGGGTCATGTGATCAGGAGCCCTTCCTACCAGCTCCGGACCCAAAACTGTCGTTGATGACAGCTTGATCACGGTGCTGGGGTGCCAAGTGAGCGCTCTCCCAGCACAAAACAGCAGCACTGGCTGTACGCATATATGTGGCTGCTTAGCATTAAAGCCCACCACCGTATGTCATACACCAATCAGCCATAACAGGGGAAAACCAGTCATAACATTATGACCACTGACAGTTAAAGGGAATAACTCATTACAATGGCATCTGAAAATTGGTGGGATATATTAGGCAGTAAGTGAACATGAAGTTGATGTGGTGAAAGCAGGAAAAAAATGGGCATCGCAGTTTGTTGTGGAAGGGTACTGTGAAGCCCATGGTGACCCATGTCTACAGCCAAAAGCTTCTACAATGGTCACATGAACATCAGAACTGGACTACGGAGCAATGGAAGAAGGTGGCCTGGTCTGATGAATCACGTATATTTTACATCATGTGGATGGCCGGGTGCGTGTGCGTCACTTAACTGGGGAAGAGATGGCACCAGGATGCAGTATAAGAAGGAAAGTTGGCAATTTGAGGCTTTGGGCAATGTTCTGCTGGGAAACCTTGGGTCTTGCCATTCATGTGGATGTTACTTTGGTGTCCATGCATCAATGGGTCAGGGCTGTTTTAGCAAAAGGGGGCCATACTCAATATTAGGTGGGTAATCATAAATGTTATGGCTGATCGGTGTGTATACTTGTGTACAATTGGTAGTAAAAGTTTAATGATGACTGAGGTGCTACCACTGGACAGAGAGATGGCTGCAGGATGAGACATAGGGGTTAATTTACTATAAATGCATAGTGCAAAATCTGCTGCAGCTGTTCTTAGTAGCCAATCAGCTTCTAACATTAGCTTGTTCAATTAAGCTTTGACGATAAAACCTGGAAGTTGATTGGTTTGTATGCAGAGCTGCACCAGAGTTTGCACTCTCCAGTTTTAGTAAATCAAGCCTATAGTGTAGAAGTAAAAAACACAACTGTCTGGTACCAAAGTGAAAGCAACATCAGAAAGGTAAGAACAAAGAGAGTTTCTCTATAATTAAGATAATTGAAGGCACTTTATGTCATCTGTATTGAAACAAGGCTTTATAAAGATTCTAAACCAAACTTTTACTGGGCACTGATAAAAGACACAAATGGATGCAACTCCATAATCATTAATACATAATTAAATGTACCGTATATACTCGAGTATAAGCCCAGTTTTTCAGCACATTTTTTTGTGCTGAAAGTGCCCCCCTCGGCTTATACTCGAGTCAAGCACTTTTCTGCATAAAAAAATTACATTTTCCAACCCAACTTTGCGGCCCCGTATGTCGGGGCCACTTGGTGCTAAGAACCCCTAAATTTGGTGTACCCAACACTACAACATACCCAAATTTGGAGTTCCTAGCACCAAGTGGCCCCGAGATACAGGGCCCCAAAATCAGTTTGGAAAATGTCATTCTCTGCTGAAGAAAAGTGCTTGACATTTTCCGACCCGAATTTGGGGCCTCATATCTCTGGGCCACTTAGAGCTAGGAACCCCATATTTGGTGTGCAAACCCAGTGGGACCAACACTACAACATATCCAAATTTGAGTTCCTAGCACCAAGTGGCCCCGAGATACAGGGCCCCAAATTCGGCCAACTGTGTCCATCTGCAGCAATGTCATTTCGGAACCCTTTGGGTCCAGAGACCCCAAATTTTGGCTGAAGCTAGGGGGCATCTAGGAACCCTTAACTAACAATTTTGAAGTTCAGGGGGCCTATGGCTGCAAATGGGCACAGTGAGGCATGCAAATGGGCACAGTGTGGCTGCAAATGGGCATTGTTGACCCTCTTTTCCACTTCCAGTAGCTGCGCATTTCTCACCCTAGGCTTATACTTGAGTCAATACGTTTTCCCTGTTTTTTGTGGTAAAATTAGGTGCCTCGACTTATATTCGAGGTCGGCTTATACTCGAGTATATACAGTATTTTTAAAACGCAATCAGTGTAAGTTCCTGACTCTGACCTGGTATCAGCCTCCTGCAGACCCTGTTCAGCAGAAGAAGCAGAGGCTGGGACAGGTCCAGCACAAAATGGGCTCAGAAGAATTAGGTTGACTGGTGTTGCCCATTAGACTGAGAACATCTAGTGACAAAATAAATACTGTTGAAATTTCTGATGGTAAATATTCAAGAAAAAGCTGGTTTTGTTATTTTATCTTCTGATGTCCAATTCATTTTTCTTATTTTTGGGAGGACTTCTGCTTTAAATGTTTAAAATGGCTGAAATGTTCTCTTGAATACCTTCTGCCCTGAGCATGGAAACACTCAATGGGTCTGAAGAACTGGCACAAAATGTCCTATTTTTTCCAGCAGGTAAATTTGTATGGTAAAAGAACAAAGGTTCCTTACAGTTTTCTTCTTTTTTTGTTACAAAGCAAAAGAAATTCCCCCATGATTTCAGCAAAGTCTTCATAGAACCTATTGTCAAGTTTTCAGCCTTTGCCATTCTCAGGTCGTGTCTCGTGGGATTGGAGCTTAATAAGTAGTTTTATTACATTGATAAAGAACTTAATGATACCTTTCCAAGCTTAATGCAGATCTTAGAATATATTTAAGCATGATGGTTACTAGTTGTTCAGGAGAGAGATCATTCAGCAAATTGGTACTGAATACTGATAAAGAATGAACTGAAGACCACGATGACCCATGAAAGAATAAGTGCTCTGTGCCTTCTATCAAGATGATACAGTTTGAGGAGTCCAGATGCCAAGTGTAGAAAGAAAGACTTTTTGTAGATGTTATAGTGTTCTGCATATAACTGTAAGTTGGTAAAACTTATTGTACTTACCTTAGACAAATTTAAACATTTTACTTTGACAGGTATGGAGTTTAATACTGTTGTGTAAATTGTGAAGCCAACCATTATCTATGGAAACATAGAAGCATAACTATGTTCTACTTGGAGTTTTCCTGTATTTACATGTATACAATTACTTATAGACAAGTGCAATTCATTTTGGTCCGAATATAATTTCGGTTACATTTTTGGTTATTCAGAGATTCGGATACATGAATATGTATATGTAGATATATGTAGAAGAATACATATCGGCCAAAACTGAGTAAAAAAAATGTTTTTTTATGTATTTTTGGGGGATATTTATTATAGCAAACAGTAAAAAATATTGCTTTTTTTTCAGAATTGTTGCTCTATTTGTGTTTATAGCGCAAAAAATTTAAACCGCAGAGGTGATCAAATACCACCAAAAGAAGCTCTATTTGTGGGGAAAAAAGAATGTAAATTTAGTTTGGGTACAATGTAGCACGACTGCGCAATTGTCAGTTAAAGCGACGCAGTGCCGAATCGCAAAAAGTGCTCTGGTCAGGAAGGGGGTAAGCACCCCGCTCCTGCTTGTATTAGTAAATAGATAGGAAGTTTTATTTAATTTTTTTTTTGTTTTAAAATATTACATTTTTTTTGTTTTTTTTGCTAAAATAAAAAATATGTCATATTATATGTGGAACAGATGGTGCCAAGGGACAGGTGGAACATGAGTGTCGACAGGTGTTGATAGCAGAACTTGCAGCAATAGATGCAGGCTTGAGAAGTCAGGCGGGATATCAGTCAAGGAGCAAATGTAATACACGCTGAACCAGCTGAGGTTAAAGGGGCACTCTGAGTGTACTGCAGGTTCTGGACGCATGGCTTGTCGAAGCTCTCAGCAGGTTTTAGGCAGAAACACACTGCGATGACTTGAGTGGTTATGAAGGACAGCCGAAGCAAGCACTTGGAAGGGGTATGAAGCCTAATCGGAAAGCAGGAGCAAGGTCACAGAGGTAGCCGAGGTCAGTAGCAGGCGGGCAACGAGATACAGAAGCGTAGGCGGATGGTGGTCAGGAATGGAGCCAAAGTCAGGAAAAGGTGGGCAGAATCCAGGATCAGGTCAGTAACAAGGTGGGTTGCTAACAGAAGTCAGATACAGGATACACTCAGGACACATGGAAAGCTGAAGACCAGTCACCATTGACAGTGAGCAAGATCATTCCATAAATAACCCATCTGGCACCAGAAACGGTGAGCACGCTCCCGTGTGCATGCACACATGCGCATTCCTATTTGCATTGTGCCCACATGCATTTCTATTAGCAATGCGTCCATGCTCATTTCTATTAGCGATGCTATGTGCATGCGCATATCTATGAGCAAGTCGCCATACTGGAATTCCCTTACAAAAAGGGTGCTCATTCCTTGTGCCAGTGGGAATGCTTAAAGCAGTAGTAAATAAAATAAAAAAAAGTCTGGACCACCTGTGGTTTAATGCCATGATGAGCTAGTCCTCTTGTGTAAGTTGTACCTGTTTATCTGAGGTCTTCTCTTCTCTACATCCATTCAAAGTACAGAATCTACACAGTTTGTCTGAACTGGGGGGCGGAGCGCTAATGTTACACTCTGCAAAGCTCAGTGAGAACCCCCCCCCCCTTTACCACATCACACAGGAACAGAGCTGAGGCTGTCAGACACAAGTTGTGTGCTGGAGATCCCTCCTGTCACCTTTTTTCTCTTAACATCTGGAAAACTTGTCAGAAGTGACTCATGCTGATAGCAAAGGAACGATGCGGCAGACAGAAATGACACTTAGTGCTCTGGATTGAGACAAGTACACGCTATAGAGGGATATGCTTTATTCATATTTCATGGCTGAGGTTTTTAACCACTTAAAAACATCCACACAGCAATTTTTTTATTTATTTTTTATTACATAGACCACATATTCTTTCATTTATTCTTATACCTGTAACTTACTGTTCACACTAATGTACTAGGACGTGTAGACGTAGTATTTATTAGAAGGGGTTCTCAGACCTGAAAGTTATTTTAAGGGTTCCTCCAATTATAAAGGTTGAGAAAGGCTGCTCTAGGTAATAAGTTGATGTAATTGGGTAAGGTGAACTGCATATTTCTCATTAAATTTCTGTGTCTGATTTTTATACCTCCTCTTTGTACTATAATCTGACCTTACCTGGTGTGTCAACTATACAACATGTCACAATTAAAGAAACAGCTTGTGTGTGTTGCACAGGTATGTTGCACTGACCATACACAAAGCAATATGATAATATAGTATAACCTCCTATAGTTTACCCGTATGCCGCTGGACTTTAGGTGGTTATACCTCCATGATGCCTGCAGCTGCATTATCCCAGTACCGTTTTTGAGCAGTTGTCTCTCTTGTAAAAGTAATCCTAGCGGCTAACTAGCTGCTAGATTGCTTTTACAAGCAGCGGGATGGGGCGCCCCCCCTGGAGCCACCTTCATTGGCTTCTGCCAGCTGATCATAAACCCGGAAGCAAAAGACCTTCCATCTGGTAAACAGCACCATTTTATTTTTTAAATCTTGGTGTGATGAAATTCTTTTAAGGGCACAGGAGGGATCTCTCCATAAGAAGTACCTGTCACATTGCTGTCACAAGGCTTTTACAGTGTCTACATTTCTTGTGACAGCAATAAAAGTGATAGAAAATATTTTTTAAAATGACAGTGTAAAAATAAAAATAATCAATTAGTTACCTTTTTTTTTTTAAAGTGCTCCCATCCCCCTGTGCTTGCACGCAAAGGCAAATGCAAATGCACGCAAACAGCGCCCACACTTGTGAGGTATCACCACGAACGTCAGAGTGTTGCCTATGGAGATTTTTAAGTTACAAAGATTGGTGCCATTCTACGAGTGTGCGCAATTTTAAAGCATGACATGTTGGGTATCTATTTACTTGGTGTGACATCATCTTTCACATTTTACAAAATAATTGGGCTAACTTTAGTGGGGTTTTTTTAGCTCATGAAACAGTTTTTTTTTCCAAAAAAAACACGTTTGGAAAATTCTGCACAAATACTGTGTGACATAAAAAGTTGCAACAACCGTCCAGGCCATTGGGTCTCTGCTAAAAAAAACACATACATAATGTTTGGGGGTTCTGAGTCATTTTCTAGCAAAAAAAATTATGATTTTTACATGTAGGAGAGCAGTGCCAGAATTGTCCGGGTATGGAAGTGGTTATAGCATGACACGCTCGTTGTGACATAATTTTTTATATTTTACTAAAAAATGGCTTATGCATTGTGGGTTTTTTTGCATTAAAATTCCAAAAACTTTGCTTTTGAAAAACCGCTTCGCAAATACCGCGTGAGATAGAAAATAGCAAAACCCACCAATTTATTCTCTAGGGTAGGGGTCTGAAACTGGTGGCCCTCCAGCTGTTGCAAAACTACAATTCCCATGAGGCATTGCAAGGCTGACAGTTACCAAGCATGACTCCCACAGGCAGAGGCATGATGAGACTTGTAGTTTGGCAACAGCTGGAGTGCCGCCAGTTTGAGACCAATTCTCTAGGGCTTCAGCTTTAAAAATATATAATGTTTTAGGGTTCTGAGAAATATTTGATCAAAAAATACTGATTGTTACATGTAAAAACAAATGTCAGATATACATCAATTATATGATCAAGGACAATTTAAAACTTTTCCAATATTACAGCAGGAATTTGGGGTTCCTAATGCATGGATTTTTAAAAATCTCCAATTAAAACATGAGACTATGACCCAGTTCGAACTTAGGGGGATGCACTTTCAAAACTCTACCTTGGAAAAGGCACTACTACAGGCAGAACATACAGGTCTAATCTCCTCCTACTCTAGGGTCTTAGGGGGGCATAAATCCACTTGATTACAAACTTTGAAAAGCCATTGGACAGTGGACATCCCAGATCTTTCGGATGAAAACTGGGAAGAACTTCTTAGTACGTATTTTGTCACCACAGTTTCCGCTAGGGCAGGATGATACAACTACGTATCTTTCATAGAATATATTATATTCCATTAAGACTCTTCCGAATGAATAAAGGGACAATCCAACATGTCACAAATATCACAAGGGCAAAGGTGATTTACTACACCTGCTCTGGAACTTCAAAAAAATACGCCCATTTTGGTCACAAGTAACCCACTTTATAGCTACTAATTTTATTCTATCCAGTGTGTGCAGTCCAAAGTGGTGTATATTGGTGGTGCTGGAGGACGTAGATTTACGCTCATATCAAAAACAATTCCTACGCTTCTTGCTGTTTTATGCCAAAAAAAAGGTAGTGTTGCAATGGATATATTTCACACCAATATCCCTCAATCAATGGAAGACCTTGATTAACCAGGTATTACCAGCTTATAAACTTACCTAGGAAGCTAGGGCATGTCCTAGTAAATTTGAGAAGATTTGGAGTCAGTGGACTGGACTTACTGATACTTGTATATTCCCTGATCCATGAGTTGGACTAACGACGTATGGGCAGTGTAGTGGGTTTACTGGGTTTCAATGAGGCTTAGAAACCTTATTTCTATGTGCTAACTAAGTAATGAGAATTTTGTCCACGAGTATCTAAGGTGCATTACTACATGTGCAAGTGCTTAGTGGTTTCAGTTTTTGTTTAGTTTAGAACTGTTTGATATTCCCAATATTTCGGGAAACAGTTAAAGTATTATTCTATTACAATAATCTGCAAAATACAATAGATTTTTTTATATTGTTAGAAATTATGTTGATGAGTTATTGATACACTTTTCCTGAATACTATCTGTATTATGTTTCTAATGTATTCAGGGCCGTCTTTAAGGCAGGGCAAAAGGGTAAGCTGCCCTAAGCCCTGTCATTGTTTTGGGGCCCAAAGCAGCTGCCTCATACTTGCCAACTATCCCAGTTTAAATTTCCTTTTCCCTTGAAGTTTTAGTCCCGTGCTGTGTCCCGATATCTCAGTGTGAAGTTATGTTACTAATGCTGCCCAGCTCTGCTCTATTGTTGTGTACAGATGACTCACCTGCAGACCCTGTGTTTATATGTAAATAACCGGCATTGATATGTAAATAGCGGCACCATTAATATGTTAATAGTGTTGGACCGTCTGCATTGGTATGTAAATAGAGGTGGCATTCATATGTATATCATGCCTCCCTGAGTACAGTCTAGCAACCAATCAATGAGCAGTACTAAAGTGCAGTAACCTCTAGCAACCAATCAGTGAGCAGTACTGATGTACAATAATCTCTAGCAACCAATTAACAAGCAGAAGTCACGTGCTGTGACCTCTAGCAGCCAACGAGCGGTAATGATATGCTGTAACCTCTAGCAACCAATCGCAATCACTGCCTGATCTGATTTAGTAAACCGATTTTGAGTCTAGCTGCTATTTATTGTATGTCTCTGAGCAGGTGGGCCACGAAAATGCATGGGGGGGGGCAGAAAAATGTCTGCCCTGGGTCAATCAATAATAAAGACGGCCCTGAATGTATTCATTATGTTGTAAATATCAATAAAACACAGTTTTAAAAAAAAAAAACAAGTGCCAGAAAAGGCCTGGGGGTCAAGTGGTTAACCATGATTTTTATAGAAAAAAAACACCTTAGAGAAATCAATAGCACTAAAAGGGCAGTTAGCTCCATCATTGGTATTATAGGAATTCCCAGAGAAAATCTGATTTTAAACAAACCCGACCAGTCGTTTTCGAAAAATTGTTGAAGATCACATCTGAGATCTGCTGTTTACCGTCTTGTTTATGCCAGGCATTACACTCGTTTGGAAGCCGTATTTATTTTTTCGCTTTTTGCATTCTGCAAAAGAATGTTCCTCCATCCCCTGTCCCTGTCAGCACCGATAGGCATTCTATGGGAGATTCAGCATGTCAACCGACAGAGTTGTGTAATGGTGACTGTCCCCACTGGCAAGCTGCGGAGACTGTCACAGAAAGCTGCCTGCTACAGATAGCTGGAGGGATTTATCAGACTGAGAGCTCCACTTATACGGGTAAGAGTTAAACTGTGGCAGGTAGAGCTCAGACAAGCTACGGATCTAGTAATGGCTTCGCACAGCGGTAAAGAAGGACGGCATGAGCTGCCAATCAGAACCCGTCGCACACCAGCCCCCACCTTCTCTTCATCCCTGCTGAATTTTAATGCAGATACAGGAAATAGGTTTATCTATTTGGTTCAGTGCTACCTGCTGAATGTATTAACATTGCGCACGGGGGAGCGATACAGGCATGTGACTGAGGCAGAAAGAAATCTTTTTTTTATTGCCAACGATTTTTTTTAAAAAGTTGCTATTTTTGCCACTGTGCCGACTATTTACCACAGATAGCACATAGACTGATTATGTCACATGGCACCCATTGGACTGCACAGCAGTACAGTTGTGTAAGATGTTGTACTACAGTTTACAAATTTAAAGCGGAAATCCATTTAATTAGTAGTTAAAGTATGAAATAAAATGTATTCTTAAATTCAGCTAGTGGAAAAACCTGAATTTTTATTCATATTAATTAGCCTCACATACACTTTCCTGCGCAAAAGCACTATGACAGAAAGAGGGAGGACCAGAATTAGGAAGCAATAAGGCACCATGCCCATTGGACATTTATCCCTGGTGCACGAGGCTCTGGTATTTAGCTGCGGGTGGAGGGCACAGGTGCACCATCCAGCCCCGCTACCAGCAGCTAGACATGTGCAATTCGTTTCGTTTTTTTTCGGTTTTCGTTTTTTTCGTTCGTTCGTTTTCGTACGAATGGATGAAACGTTCGAATCGAACGAATCCGAATAACGAATCGTTCGAATCATACGAATCCGATTAACGAATCGTTCGCATCGAACGAATCCGAAAAACAACGAAAAACCAAACAACGAAAATCCGAAAAACTAAAAAAGGAACAACGAAAATGAACGAAAAAATTCGTACATTCGTAACTTTTTTTTTTGTTGAATTGGTAATTTTTTCGTGTCCCTTACAATGGTGCTGCTTAACGTGCTTCGAATGGATTGAACAAAAAAATTCATACATTAGTAACTTTTTTTTTCGATTCGTAACTTTTTATTCCGGTTCGTAACTTTTTTTTTCGATTCGTAACTTTTTTTCGATTCGTAATGAATAGACTGAACGAAAAAATTCGTACATTCGTAACTTTTTTTTCGATTCGTAACTTTTTTTTTTCGATTCGTAACTTTTTTTTTTCGATTCGTAAATTATTAAAATGTAATAATAGCATACACATTACATAAAATTATGAATTATGCTCCGATTACGAATCTACGAATGTTACGAATGTACGAATAACTACGAATGCGTCCGAATTTCGAACAAACGAATGAACGAAAATTAAACTAACGAAAAAACAAAACAACGAAAAATAACTCTTACAAATGTACGAATCGTTACGAATACGAACAACGATGACTTACGAATGTATGAATCGTTACGAATACGAACAACGACGACTTACGAATGTACGAATCGTTACGAATCAACGGAAACGGAAAAAACGAAACGAAAAAAAAAAAATAAAAATTTCGGAAATGAAAAAAACGAAACGAAAATAAACACATTTTTTTGTTGTGCACATATCTACCAGCAGCCAGTAAGACCCCTTTTACACTGGGGTGTTTTTCAGGTGCTTTAGCGCTAAAAATAGCACCTGTAAAGCGCCTAAAAAATGCCTCATCTGCAATACCAGTGTGAAAGCCTTTCACACTAGGGTGGTGCGCTTGCAGGACGTTAGAAAAAGTCCTGTAAGCAGCATCTTTGGATGCGAGTTTGCGAGTGGTGTATACACCGCTCCTCCACCGCCCCTGCCCATAGGAATGCATATGCAGCACTGTCGAAGCGCCTGCAAAGTGCTTTGGCAGTGGCTCTACACGGCGCTTTTAACCCTTTTTAACCTCTTCTAGGAGGTTAAAAGTTCCCACTCCTGCCCAAATGGTGGCACCAAAGCCAGAGCGCCACTATAACAGCGGTAAAGCACCGCTAAAACTAGCGGCACTTTACCGCTGCCACCCTCACCGCCCCAGTGTGAAAGGGCTTTAAAAGTCTATGAGAGGCTAACACAGGGTTGCCACCCCATTCCTGTAAACCTGAACACATATTTATTACACAGATTCTGTGGCTGATTAAGGTGGTAATTAAACTCACTTTGTGTCTTATCTGCATTAAATTTAGCCTCAGAACCTGTGTAATTCATATGTGCAGTGCTTTAGAAAATATAAGGAAACGTACATTTACAATACAATTCAATAAAACAGGAATAAGCAAGCTTCACTAAGGGGATGAGGTGGCAACCCTAGGCTACCAGCTGTTGTCGATGGACGTTGCATCTAGCAGAACATATGTTTAGTGCAGTATGCACCCAGGGGTGAATGCTTGGAATGCAGCGTTTATGCTTTCCAGGCATTTGTCCTGGGGCACATACTGCCCTAAATGTTTGCACCAGCTAGGTGCACCACCTGGCCTCGTCCCGCCGCAGCAGCTGTCAGCTTCTCAGTAGGTTTGACAAGCTGCTGGCATTGGGCTTAGACATTGCACCTGTGCCCTCTACCCACAGCTAAATGCCAGAGCCTCATGCACCAGGGCTAAATGTTTGATGTGTAGAAGCCCAAATCTTTGCTTCAGGTACATTTTCTGAGAGGGGAAGATAGCAGAGTGAACAGAAGGAAGATTTTATCAGTTTTATCATGAATGATGCCAGACATATCCATCTTACTAAATGTTCAGTATCCACTGCCCCTCTCAGCTGATCCTTCCACTAGCTTCTACTCTCCCAACAAATGAAGTTCAAAATTCTAACAACAACATACAAAGCCATCCACAAATCTGCTCCAAGATACATTACCAACCTCATCTCAAAATAACACCAAACCATGTTCTTCACTCCTCCCAAGATCTCCTGCACCCTAGCTCCCTCATCATTTCTTCCAACGCTCCACCTTTAGGTGATCTCTGAAAACTCATCTCTTCAGGAAAGCCTATCCCATTCGAACCTAAAAACTTGAAGTTCTATCTTCTTTATCAGCTAATCTGTAGGCAGATGGAGTCTATTTTTTCCATTGCAGGAGGCGCTCTACCACAGCGCCATTGCAGTTAGAAGGGAAGTGAATAGGAAAACTATTCCTCTACGGTTTGCTGGGTCACTGGGGAAGCTATCCGATTGAGCACTGCCACCCCATGTGACTGTGGCAGCCATTTTGGGTCAGGCAGAGCCTTTTTAAGGACTTGGCTCCCAGGCTTGGCGCTCATTCTGTCTGTGGGTTGTGTAGGGACAAGTCACCCATCAGCAAAATTGGTAGGGAAAGAGCAGGGACACGCTAACCTTCCTGGAAGCCTTCCCCAGTTTGGGCGCAAACCAGCCAAGCTGTATTCTATCCCTCGAAACAGATGCTGTCGGAGCATCCGAGATCTGCTACTACCCTGTTCTCTGCAACATCCTGTGAGTGCACCCGGTAGGGTTGGCTCCCTGTAGGGTAGTTGCGTTTGCTTAGACTTTACTTCAATACAGTTCTGTTGTTACACCTGGTCTCTGAGTGTTTACTGCAAGTGTTCTATCGAAAAATGCCCTCCATGGAAAAATGCCTCAGATGGATCTGCACATGCACAGAATGCAACGTCACTCCAGCTGATATGTTGTTCAGCTGGCGTGACCTCAACGCGGCACATGCGCAGATCGTCGGAGGCAGTATCTGACGATCTGCTAAGCGCCGAGGGAGAATGTAATTGTCAGATTCTGCTTTGCTATTGCGGGGCAGGTTGTGGGTGTGTTGAAGGGTGGGTTTTGTGTGTGTTTTAACCCACCCTTAGACACAGACAAAACCCGCCGTTTAACACACTCAAGCCGCCCTGCAACAGACAGAAAATACGCCATTCAATACAGCCAAAACCCGCCCCGCAACAGTGAGGTGGAACCTGACAATTTCATTCTCTCTCAGCACTTGCGCAGATCGTCAGATACTGCCTCTGATGATCTGCGCATGTACCGTTTTGACGTCATGCCAGCTGATCAATATCAGCTGGAGTGACGTAGCGTACTGCGCATGCGCAGACCCATTGAAGGAATTTTTCGACAACACCAGCTCACCACGCTGCACCTCCCCACACATCCCCCCCACAGTTACCACCTTTTGTATCACTTGCCGCTTTCTTGTACATTGTTAGTGAAGCTTGCTCATTCCTGTTTTATTGAATTGTATTCTAAATGTATTGCTTCCTAATATTTTCTAAAGCACTGCACAAACTGGCGCTATATAAATCCTGTATAATAATAATAATTTGTACTTCTGCTCTTTCATTGGCCAATTAGTAGGCTACAGGTGTAGTTACACAAGCTAAGATAGCATTGGAGGCCGAAGAACTGGTTATGCTGTCTGACTATTCTCTGGCTGAATCACTCCATTAAAAAAAAACAAAAAACAGAAACAGTTCCCTTACGTGTATTTTATCTCTGTATTTTGCTGTTGTCTGGAACTGCTAGCTACCTAGATAGCTATAGTGTATATGGCCTGATGAAACTATTTTTTAGACATTTTTTTCAGTTTTTATGTTAGGTTTTAAAATAGGACTTCAAACAGATATAAAAATTAAACAACTTTTTGCCCCGTTATGTGTAAATTCAAAAATTCTTGTCTATACCCTTAAATACATGTTGTCTAATAATCTGAAATATGTCTTCATATTACATTACTATTGTAAAACCCATTGTAGCAGCAGTATAGAGAATTGCAACTGGGAACAAAAGCAGCACATTTGTCCAATGGTAATACTTTCAAACGAAGCAAGTAATTTAATTTGTTTCTCTGGCTATACGGTCACATGCTGGCTTATATATCTTGGGAACTTTAATGTTGAGATTTTCCAACCAGAACTCTTCTTTTTACTTAATGTAACTATGATTAGTCTAAAACAAAGTGCCCCAGTCCAGGGGCAGAGTTACCAAAGACCCCCTTCCTCTGCAAGCTGAATTTTCAGGCCCCCATGCAGATGCTGGCCTAGTAAAAACTCACATTCACAAGTAAGCTATGTGACTGCAGGAAGGGGTCCCAGCATTCTCTGATCCACTAGTATAAATGGGAACTCAAATCCAAGAGGGCCCTTGTGGGGCTGTACGTTCTGCACAAATGATATATCTGCCCCTACTGCACTTCCCCAAAATATTTTTTTATATTGTGAAGTGATCCAATGTTGGGGAATGCAGCTGAGAGTTGTAATACCACAGAGATATAGGAACCTAACCATTCCTGGACCTAGTTAGCGACCACCAAAAATGGCAATATCAATTCTGGATGGTGTTAACGTCTTAAAATGAAAATGTGAACAATCCTCCTGGGATTGAGACATCATTTCCCCATTGCAATTTCAGAAAACCCATTTAAAGGGAAAAAAAAGTTTCTGAAACCCTAAAGCCTAGTACACACTATAAGAAAATTGGATGAGCAATCGTCTGATTATCTGATCTGATTATGAACCACCTGCTGGGCACGGGCTTCATCTACCTTCCCCGGATCTATCCCCTTCTTCAGGATGATCCTATGCAGGATCTTGTCTATGCGTCCCATATACTCCCGACAGCTTCTCCCCTGTCTTCTGGTAACAGTGTTCCAGTTGATAGGTAAGTTCTGTGACTTTTTCTGTCCCACCAAACACACTTTCCAGGACAATCCTTTTAGGCTCTCACAATCCTTTGCTTCTTCCTACTTTCTGGGACCTCCCCTCCTGGGATGGTAGGGCCGCTGGTTTGTTTGGGTCCCTGAGTGCAGCTCCACCAACCCCGGCAATTTTCCCCATTGCAATTTCAGCAGATCCCTGCAAAACCCTGAAAGCTTTAAATGGTATACTTGTAATCCCTAAAGCCTAGTAGTTCACACTATAAGAGCCTTTCAAAATTGGCGCGTCCGGGATGAGCAATCGTCTGATTAGGTGTCCCCTCAGGAGCAATCGTCTGATTATCTACGAAGGTGTGTATCGTGATATAACTGAGAATGGTACCTCTACTAAAATTCTCGAACGACAAAGGCAAGCGTAGTTACGTACTAGCTGGGTCTTCCGGGTCATTCTCTTCTTCTTTTTATAATCAAATTTGAATTTTATTGTAAACTTCAACATTTCCATTCAATATTATACATTCTTGTATTCTGTATTTCCATAGTTTTACATTAAAAACACCAAAATAAACCTTACAAGAAAGAACTGATTACTAAGTTATCTTGTCAAAAATTTACCACTTATACTGCCCCCCCCCCCCCCCCCCCCTCAAAAAAAAGAAAGAAAGAAGTCTTTCAATTCCCTCCTCTTGTATGCTGTGGATGCTGCAATACTGAGATCCCTCTACCACAAATCTTGACTTTGTCTCTACCCACTGGTACATTTTGGTTGTTCCTGCCAACCTTTGTATATTACAGCACCTCCTGTTGAATTTGCCATCATATAAAAAAAATACATAAAGGGAGTTACACCTTCTCTATCCCCTGTTGAGTCACCAAGAGATATAATTGCCAAGTGCTTTCTCTGTCCTCCATGTACCCAAACCTAAACTATTAGCTTAGCACATTATACTGCATATGTGATATAGGAGATCAGCTAATTTGTATATAAACGCAATACCAGATTCTGGATGGTGACAAAATTGTTAATAACTTCTATTTAGAAATCATAAAAGGGCTGCCATTAGAAAAGATGGATGTTTTTTACTTAGTCCCAAGCTGTTTCTTATTCACATTTCCATCTAATTCAAAGATGAAGAAACGCATTTAAGTATGAACGAGGCTTACAGCTGGTATTAACTGGGTATAGTTGTGAATGCAAGAATTAGGCTGTAGACCACAGATGTTTATCACTGATGAGTTCCTACTATTGAACGTTGCTTGTAAAGTAGACCACTATGACCATTTATTATTACTTGTATCAGACACTGGATATTATCTAAGAATAGATATCTATCAGATAAACCACTGTTTTTAAAAACTGGTTTTGGTACAGTAAGAAGATTTACACTTTGCTTTAAGAAGTTGGAGTAGTTGTATTACTTTTTTCCTGCAGGAGTTTATCCCACTTTCACCGATTTTTTTGTTTTAGAGTCCCTTTGTTATTAAATGTATATACATGTCATTATTTAACTGTTCTCTTGCCACAACAACATCGTTGCAACTGCCCTGAAGTTATCATTACAGCCAACATAGTGACATCATTGCCCATGTTTACCAGAAAACTTTACTCAGCTTTATAAGATATACAGGGGTTGATTTACTAAAGGCAAATGGGCTGCGCGCTTTGCAAAGTGCAGTTGCACTCTGCGAGAGCAGTTACTCCAGAGCTTAGTAAATGAGGGAAGAGCTCTGCTGACATCCATCATCCAATCATGTGCAAGCAAAAGCATTTGTTTTAATTGTCCTTGCTTGTGATTGGATATTCTTTGTAAAATGAAGCTTTACCTCATTTACTAACCTCTGGAGCAGTTGCGCTTCCAGAGTGCAACTATACTTTGCAAAGTGCACAGTCTGTTTCCCTTTAGTAAATCAACCCCACAGTCTCTCATTGCAGAGGGTTGATTTACTAAAGGCAAACCGACTGTGCACTTTGCAAAGTGCAGTTGCACTCTGGAAATGAAATTGCTCCAGAGCTTAGTAAATGAGGTAAAGCTTCACTTTGCAAAGAATACCCAATCACCTGCAAGGAAAAAAAAAAAAACAGCATTTTTGTTAGCACGTGATTGGATGATGGAAGTCAGCAGAGCTCCTGCTCATTTACTAAGCTCTGGAGCAACTGTTCTTGCAGAGTGCCACTGTACTTTGGAAAGTGCACAGTCTTTTTGCCTTTAGTAAATGAACCCCTACGGCCTTGCAAAAAAGGGCTTCAGTTTGTACTTGAGCAATTTGCCCAATCCAAACACTGATGCGTTTTGGCTTCAAAGTCTGACTGCCCTTTCAGGTCTGGAATGAATTGTTTGGTTCACTGACTACATGCCGTACTAATATTATTATACAGGATTTATATAGTCCCAACAGTTTGCGCTGTACTATGTATTGTGCAAAAATTTTATTCATAAACCTCCCAGTAGCAGCAGATCTTGAGGGCTGACAGTTGTTTGCTTTAGTGTTTGTTGCTTGCACCATCCTGGTGCAGTTATCTATTGCTGGATTGTTTGGGTGGCTTTTTTTACCAAGTTAAAAAAAAAAAAAATGTTTAAAGCAGACCTAAACTCTGACAATTAACATTATCTATATCCTTATTCTACCAACCTAAGTAAATAGGAAATAGACAGGAAGGTATATTATGTTTAATTAACCACTTGCCTACAGTGCACTTTCACCCACTTCCTGACCAGACCAATTTTCAGCTTTCAGCGCTCTCACACTTTGAATGACAATTACTCAGTCATGCAACACTGTACCCAAATGAAATTTGCGTCCTTTTTTTCACACAAATAGAGCTTTCTTTTGGTGGTATCACTAGTGGGTTTTTTTTTTTTGTGCTATAAATTAAAAAAGACAGAAAATTTGGTGAAAAAATGCCTTTTTCTTTGTTTCTGTCATAAAATTTTACAAATTAGTAATATTTCTTCATAAATTTTGGCCAAAATGTATATGGCTACATATCTTTGGTAAAAATAACCCTAATTAGTGTATATTATTTAGTTTTTGTGAAAGTTATAGAGTCTACAAGAGTCTACAAGCTATGGTGCAAATCATTGAAAATTGATCACACCTGATCACACCTGATGTACTGAAGACCTATCTCAGTTCTTGAGACACTAACAAGCCAGGAAAGTACAAATACCCACAAAATGACCCCATTTTGGAAAGCAGACACCCCAACGTATAATCTATGAGGCATTATGAGTCTTTTGAACTGTTCATTTTTTTCCAGAAGTTTTTGGAATATGTGGGGAAAAAAAAAAAAATGAAAACGCATTTTTTTTCCCACAAAGTTGTAAATTTTTAAGATATTTCCAAGACATAGCATGTACATAGCAAAAATGACACCCCAAAATACATTCTGCTACTCCTCCTGAGTATGGCGATACCACATGTGTGAGACTTTTACACAGCCTGGCCACATACAGAGGCCCGCCAGTGAAGTAGCACCTTCAGGCGTTCTACAAGCATAAATTACACATCTCATTTCTCAATCACCTATTACAGTTTTGAAGGCCCTGGAGCCCCAGGACAATGGAAACGCCCATAAAATGACCCCATTTTGGAAAGCAGACACCCCAACGTATAATCTATGAGGCATTATGAGTCTTTTGAACTGTTCATTTTTTTCTAGAAGTTTTTGGAATATGTGGAAAAAAAATGAAAACGCATTTTTTTTCCACAAAGTTGTCCATTTTTAAGATATTTCCAACACATAGCGTGTACATAGCAAAAATGACACCCCAAAATACATTCTGCTACTCCTCCTGAGTATGGCGATACCACATGTGTGAGACTTTTACACAGCCTGGCCACATACAGAGGCCCACCATTGAAGTAGCACCTTCAGGCGTTCTACAAGAATAAATTGCACTTCTAATTTCCTGACAACCTATTATTTTTGAAGGCCCTTATATTTCTAACACATAGCATTTACATACCAAAAAATACACTCCAAAATAAATTCTATTGAGCAAAGGATAAAAAAAAAAGTATTACCTGTGGTTTTTGTAGTGTCCCCAGAGGAGGGATTTGGTCCAGGCAGCAGGCAGCAGGCAGGGATGTGCTTAGCAACAATAATAATTATCCAGGCAGCAGGTAGGAATATTGTCTATAGTCAGCACAAGGATATCGTCGGCACAGCCAAAGCATTTGTCCATAGAAAATGTGTCCAGGCGTGGTCAGTTTATGCTGCAGGCAGGGAGATAGTGGCAGTAAGTCAGCAGCAGGCTGAGGGCTGCAATCAGGTAAGACCTGTGCACAGGGGCACAGGGGTAGAGGCTTCGACCCACCCAAATCTCTATGAAGCCTCCGGACTCCAGACCCTAATCCGGAAACTAAGAAACCAACAAAAACATTGTTTTCTCCATCCGGAAAAACATTTCTGGAGCCCCTCACATGTGAGACCCCTGTGTACTACAGTAGCAGGGCAACAGATCAGTCTAAGCGGTAGGCAAAAGCATAGTCCATAAAACAGGCCAGGGTCAGTTCACGTTCAAGCAGTCCAAGCGGTAGGCAGAAGCGTAGTTGATAAAACAGGCCAGGGTCAGTTCACATGTAAGCAGTCCCAGCAGTAGGCAGAAGCGTAGTTGATAAAACAGGCCAGGATCATTTCACGTGGAAGCAGTCCAAACGGTTGGCAGAGGCATAGTCAAAAACAGGCCAGGGTCAGTTCACGTGGAAGGCAGTGGATATTTGAGGAAGCATGGGGAATGGTCAGCACAGATGTTGAAAATGGGGAAATGGTTAAGAATATGAGCTAATAATTTAGGGATGTGTGATATAGTCTGAAGCATACACCAATGCAAAGGCCGGGTTCGGAGGGACAGTCGACACAATGGTAGCTGGTATCACTTCTAAATCCATTTTTGGTGCATACTCGACATCTTTTTTGGCGTCTTCGGCCTGTTTCAGATGGTGGAATGTGGTCTGGGAAGTGGCGTTCGTGAAGTCGGCTAACGGCATCGGAGCGAAGGTTTCCTGGGGGGCGGTCTTCGATCGTAGATGAGGGACCTGACAACGTTTTCTATAAATTTTAGGAAGTGGGCAGGGCTTTCTGTGGATTTGGTGTGAACTATGTAGGCATTATAAATGGCCAAATGAATTAAATAGAGTGCTACCTTCTTGTACCAAAAACGGGACCTCCTTATTGCTAAATAGGGCTGAAGCATTTGGTCGTTGAAATCCACCCCCCCCCCCCCATGTACAGATTGTAATCGTGTACACATTTTGGCTTTTCTATGGGACCTTGTCGTCTCTGAACTTCCACCGTAGTGTCATCATGGATGGTGGACATCATGTACACATTCCTGGTATCCTTCCACCTCAAGGCCAGCACTTCGTTGCATCGCCAGGTTGCTCTTTCTCCCCTTCGCAATTTCTTGTTTACTATGGCTTGTGGAAAGCCCTTCCTATTCTTTCTGGAGGTTCCACAGGCCAGGGTTTCTGCGAGGTATAGGTGTTTGAAAAGGGGCAGGCTGGTGTAGAAGTTATCCAGGTATATGTGGTAACCTTTCCTCAGCAGTGGGTATGCCAGGTCCCATACAATTTTACCAGTTGTGTCCATGTAGGCCGGGCACTCAGGGGGCTGGAGCTGGGAATCTTTTCCTTCGTATATGCGGAAAGCATACAAATATCCCGTGGCTCTCTCGCAAAGCTTATAAAACTTCACTCCGTATTTGGCCCTTTTGCTAGGAATGTATTGTTTTATTCCTAGCCGGCCTGAAAAGGGTACCAGGGACTCGTCTACACATATGTGCTTTTCAGGGACATAGAGTTCTGCAAATCATTGGGAAAAGAAATTAATGAGTGGGCGAATTTTATATAATTTGTCATGATTTGGATGATTGCGGGGAGGGCACTGGCTGTTGTCCCTGAAATGAAAAAAGCGCATTATCATCCTGTATCGGGACCTGGACATAACGGAAGAATAAATGGGCATGTGGTGGATGGGGTCGGTGGACCAATAGGCATGTCCTTCATTTTTTTTGGTAAGCCCCATGTTTATGGTGAGGCCCATAAAAACTTTGAACTCCTCCAGAGTCAAGCTTCTCCACTCAAATGGACGGGCGTAAGATGATTGGGAGTTGTTGGCAATTTACTGCTGGGCATATAAATTGGTCTGGTCCATGATGAGTTGCAGCAAAGTGTCGGGCAAATGTAGCGGCCCTGGCTCTTGGGGGACGTGACACTCCAGTGCTGGTAGTTGGGGGATTTGTTCCTGTGCTGGCATTTGGGCGTGATGATGCGGCAGTGCTGGTACTGGGGCTGGGCATTTCTTGTGGCCTTTCGCTGGCGGCAGCGCTGGTACTGGGCCTGGGAATTTGATCCTGGGATTTATTGCTGGTGGCTGCCTGGTTTCCAGAACGCCGTGCTCGTTTAGGAGGGATCCATTCTTCCTCTGATTCATTTGCCGATATACTACTTTCGATCGGTTCAAATGCTGAATTTGAACGATCGGAATTGGCATTTGAATCTGATGAGAACTCCCCGCTGCTCTCATCAGTCATGGCGAGGATCTGGAACGCCTCCTCACTTGTATATAACCTTTTGGACATTCTTTCTGATGGGCTGTGCGACTGGTGACAAATGACGGTCAGTGATGGGCGACAGGTGACAGGTGACAAATGGTGTCACTGGTGGGTGACGGGTGACGGTCACTGGTGGGTGACGGGCGACGGTCACTGGTGGGTGACGGGCGACGGTCACTGGTGGGTGACGTGTGACGGTCACTGGTGGGTGATGGGTGACAGTCACTGATGGCAGTCTCTGATGGTGACTGATGGGTGACAGATGAGGGTCACGGATGGGTCACTGGCGATGGGTGTCAGGTGAACCACTGACGGCAGTCTCTGACAGTGACAGGTGCACTTTTTGGGCACTGATAGGTGACAGATCTGGGTCACTGATGGCGGTCACAGATGGCGAACACTTATGACGGTCACAGATGGCGGTCACTTATGACGGTCACTGGCGATGGTCACTGATGGGTGACAGGTGCACTTTGTGGGCACTGATGGGTGACAGGTGCACTTTTGGACACTGATGGGTGACAGGTGCACTTTTGCACACTGATGTGGTGACGGTTGGGTGACAGCTGTAATTGGGGGGGGGGGGGCGATGTGACAGGTTCTCTTTAGGTGTTTGGTGCAGTACAGTACAGAACAGACAAAGATCGGTAACTCACTGCTCCTGGCTGTTCTCTCCTCACACTGGTAACGGTGTGTGAGGAGAGAATAGCCGGTAACAGCTAGTAACCGGTCTTTGTTTACATTTAGTGGTCGGCTGTGAATGGATCACAGCCGATCACGTGGTAAACAGCCGCCAGGCATTGGCTGTTTACCCTTGTCGGTGACGAGCAGTGTTCCTGGGAACACGCCGCCACCGACATGACCGCGCTGCGCGCTCCCGATCGCGCGCATGCGCGGTCTAAAGCCTAAACTTCCCAATGTGATCAGCCGTGACGTAATCGCGGCTGATCACATGGTGAACAGCCATGCCCAATGGCTGTTCACCCCTGTCGGTGACGCGGTGTGTCTCCGGGACACGCCGACACCGACAGAGCACGGCTGCGCGCCCGCGATCGCGCGCACGGCCGTGTTTCTTAGACGCCGTCATATGACGGCGTCCCGCCACGAGAGCCGCACCGCCCCGCCGTCAATAGACAGTGGGCGGTCGGCAACTGGTTAAACACTAAACACTTAAACTTTTTTTCTATGTTTCTTCGGTTGCTTCCTGGTTTCTGGCCTAGGCCAAAATTATGTAATACATCCCAAGAGTTTTCATGGGACCAGGGGTTTTCTCAGCTAAGCACACCCTCCTGCCTGCATGCCTGAGCTAAGTGCAGATGGATTCCAGGAAGTAAATGCTACATGAATCATCCGCCCTTATGATGGCCGCAGCTAGAAATGCTAGCGGGGTGTTTTTTAAAGTGATTCCTCAGCAAAATAAAGCATGGAGATATAGATGGATGGGTGAGCTTGCTTTGAATATCAAAAAAAAATGAAATAGTGTTTACAGTTGGTGGTGCTCCAATACAGTACAGTTCCACTTTAAGTCTGGGGGTAGGATCACTGATCAGGACTCTGTAGAGAATATTACAAATGTCTTTGAAGTGTTTTGAATGATAGTGAGATGACCTTTGTTAGCAACAAAAAAAAGTGTGCTTATATTTTATCATGAAAACCAGTTCATAAACTCTTCAATTATTATACTGTTTGATGTAGCAGACACAACTGTGGTTTGGCTTCTATGTATTATGTAGCAAGATCATGAAGCCTTTGGTTCCAACTGGTTTGCTGCAAGAGTTCTGTTCAGCAGAATTCACTTCATGCCGGATGGCCATCTATTCAAACGCTCACTGATCCGTACTCTTTACAGACATAAAGAGATGTTTCCTTTAGGGCATTTAGAATGGATCTTTGTGTTTATAGCCTAAAGGGAATGTAGAGCCTTTTTAGTTTTTTAGATAAATATGTAAAACAGCTCAGCTTGATCTCATTAATCTTATCAGTATGTATTAATGTTTTAAAACCCTGTTTCGATTTGTAATTATACAGTATATGTACAAGGGGCCAGCCATATTAGCTCATTATATATGCAGGTTCTGTTTCCTACGAATACCAAATAAGTGCAGCGCGAAATGAACATGAATAAACAATAAGTGTAATATGTGACCCTCCTATTATGGATGGTCAGTAGTGCACAGTGCTCAATACAATCTCCCGATCCTCAATAAAGTGCAAGTGCCTAAAAACTCCACATGAATTCCCATTCATAAACAGTAAATAAATAATGAAAGTGTTATAAATATGAATAATCAATGCGATGACGAAACAATGTTCTTACAAACAATAAATAAATGACGAATAGTCCAATCTATAGTGAAGATAAACAAAAATAGTCCAAGGTGTATGAATAAAGGTGAGATGCTATAGATCAAATCTCTTCACTTTGATCCACCTCTATGCATGTGACAAATCACCCCTTGTGCGACCCTTTACCGGATGTGCCCTTAACTTAAGGCTTAATAAAAACACATGTAACAGTGGTTAATCCTCTAGGGTATTCCTCTTATTTGTTCCTCCTTCCTTTGGTATATATCTTTAGACAACCGATTCCACCATGTAATACTCCTTCCTGATAATCACCAGAGCCCTCCTCTCACATCACCCACATGCAAAGTAAAAACTGGCAATAGTGCTTTATCTTTTTAAAAATGTATTAAACAATCATGCACCATATATATCAACTCACATTTTCCATATTTAAAACCAGCCTGTATGCAAACAACATGTGTGTAGAGATGGTGGTTTCACCTGAGATCCGGCTCTGCAGCTCCGGTCGGCAGTGTTCCCTCCATCCATCACACTAAGACAAACTTTACAGATACTTCCTCATACATCAGCCCTCCAAGTCCCTCCTACTAGTTTCGTCACAGCCTCGTGACTTCCTCTGGGAGATATGGTTGGCTGACGTATTCCTATTGCTTTATATAGTAACAATCGCCGCCATTTTTTTGAAGCCCCCATTGTGAATAATTGCGGCCATTTTCCTGTTATTTATATGCTTGCAGCCAGACCCCATGCATTTTCACATCCCCACTTGGGTATATCATGTTGGGAGCCCTGTGGATGGCGAAGTGTCTCCCTGCATAATAAGCCAAAAAAAAAAAGATTGTAAGTGGTGTGTGTTATGTCCTCCCGTCATTCCACATCCCACCGCCATTTTTTTGAAGCCCCTATTATAAAGGATAAACTACGGCCATTTTTCTGTGGTTCGTGTACTTACACAGATAACCACATACCTAATCAGGTCCCCGATGTGTCATGAAGGGGGTCCTGTGGGCAATTAGGTGCCTCCCAACATGATAACCTGAAGAGTGTTGTAAATAGTATGTTTATATCGGGAGCTTAGCCACCATCTTTTTGTAGACTCCTTAAGATAATGGACGGTGGACATTTTTCCGTGGTTTGTTTGTATTGATACCAATGTGCTGTTGCTACAATTGACATCCTTTACTGAAAACTGCATGTTCCCCTAAATATATTAGATATCTTATCCCACATGGTCCCAAACTCCTGTGAATCCCACTAGTGAACCCTTGCAGCCAGTGGGTGCACATATGATACAGGTATATATTAACAACATTATTTTAAAATCATTATTTTAAAAGTTAAAAATGTGGATATATTAAAAAACTAATAAAAAATGTAATGTGTTTAAAAGTTAGCCAAAAAACAATTAAGGTCAAACTCCTTGTTGAGACCCCTAGGGGCTAAGGATCCCAATTCGTACACCCACCAGGATGCGTCCTAAATAGATTGCTGCCCCTCCAGTGTCTTTTGTACTTCTCTAGTCCCCAAAATGTCATCCCTATCACCTGCCTGTTATGTATGGTTCTACAATGTTGATATAGGTGATGTTCCTTTCTCCCTTTTGGTGATTTGGTACACATGTTCTTTTATTCTTGCATGCATGGCCCTCTTAGTTCTTCCTACATAGATCATGCTGCATTCCAAGGCATACACAACCCCCTCTGTATTACATGATATGAAATCTTTGAGTATGTATTCCCTCCCATTGTGTATTTTAATAAGTTTGGTGCATTTTTTTCATATTGTTAGTGACTGCCTAACAGCTGTTTCGCCTGCCACAAGCATAAAATCCCTTTCCGTCTAATATGGTTATTTTATTGGTTTCTTGTGGTTCTATTACATTATTTACTAATTGATACTGTTTCCTGCTTTTCAGTGAGTCAGCCAGCTCATAGACTGACCGTATAAAAAGGAGCAGTAAAGCAGAGCCATTATGTAGCATTATGACGTGTACAATTGAGCTTTAGTGCTCTGTATCACAGTGCAAGGCTACGAGTCGGCTGACTCATTCAAAATACCAAACTTCCTATGTGGCTAATATCTTATATCAGCAGTCATACAAAGAAGCAAACTTGTAAAAAAAAATGTAAAGTCATATCGACAATTGCATTAAAGAGACCCTGTCACCTTTCCCATTTAGAGGAACGTGACAGGGTCTATTTAATCCTTTTAGCCAAAAAACGACCAAGCATGTTTATGTATTGATTGTTTTAAAGATGGACCTAAATCAGACCCTTTGAATGGTATCTCATATCTGAGGCCAGTTGAACATCTTATGGGAAAAGAATAGAGTATTTTCAGTGGAGTCCATATTTTCTTCCAAGCTGCAGCAGGTAATCCACACTTCAAGGTGTGTAAAATACCTGTTGTGGTTTTTTCAGCTGGCTTGTACATCACTATAGCATGTATGAACCAATGGGAAGGAACCACAGCATATGTGTGTTGGGATGAGGGGGGTTAAAGGTATTCAGCCCATCCAAATTATTTAATACCTTCTGCAGATGGGAAAAAGCGAAACTGGGTATTTCAAAACATGATAAAGAAGATGATGATTTTTGGAACATGGTTCCCAAAATGGAACCAATGTGTGCCCAGCAGATGTTTCCATTAAATAAAAAGGTGCTTTTCCAAGGATATTCAGCCACCTCTTAAGCCCACCCCCCACCCCCTGAGGGGTTCGGGTGGCACATGTTTGATACCCACTCAAAGATCTAGCTTTGTCCTGCTGAGATCATCTTGTGTTCTGCTACCTCCTGGTCCTGCCATGGTCTTCTGTGATGTTTTTGGGAAGGGCAGTATTTGGAAGAACAATATCAACACATTTCATTACTCTTTAGTGGCCAGGAAAATGTGTAGAGTACACTGTATTGGGCTTCATCCTCTTTACCATTGTTTACCAGATCTAATCATAACGCAGTGCAATAATTTTTGAAAAACCCGGACCAACCCAACCCTGCCTGGAGACAGTCATATTCTCTACAGGTACTAAAATAGATTGTTTGACCCTAGGATGGGTATCCAGAAGCCTTATGAATGTCAGCATATGTTTACTACACTTTGGGCCATATTTTTTACATACGTACAATTGAATTATACTCTTATAAGGAACTCTCTCGCAGCTTTTTATCCCTCTTATTCTCCTTGCCTCTGCTCATCTGGAACACCACTGACTTATCTATGTTAAAACATGGGCCACCAGAAAGGTAAGTAAAGAGCCTAAGCTTTCACACAGTGTTCTCTGTGTACAAGCGACAGAGTCACTTATCATGCTAAAGCAACCACGAGTTTGTTTACATCCCTATACTGCCTCACAATAATACGGTAGCAGAAGTAGGTTTAAAAAGACCCTATCACTTTTTTCTGAATAGTTAAGGTCACAGGGTCTCTTTAAAGAGGATATTCAGGCGCCTCTTAAGTCCACCTTACCCAACTGTGGGGTCCGGGTGGCACATTTCTGATACCCACCCAAAGGATCCAGCGTTATCCTGCTGAGATCATCTTGTATTCTGCTACCTCTTGGTCCCATGCCACAATGGTCTTGTGTGACGTCATTGGGAGGCCCGCCATCTCTTCCTGGTTCTGCCGGCACCATCCTCCTTTTTGAATGAAAGTGATACTGTATTTCTCCTGGGACACAAGGTCACAGGGTCTCTTTAAAGAGGATATTTAAGCCCACCCCCTCACCCAACTGTGGGGTCCGGGTGGCACATTTTTGATACCCACCCAAAGGATCCTGCGTTATCCTGCTGAGATCATCTTGTATTTTCCGCTGCCTCTTGTTCCCACACAACCATTTTCACGCGACGTCATCGGGAGGCCCGCCAGCTTTCCTGGTTTAGCCAGCGCCGTCCTCCTTTTTGAATGAAGTAATATGCCTCCTGGGACATGTGAAGTGCATATAACAGGGAGAACCTCCCACCAAATGAAAAAAAAAAAGACATACTATTCTAGAAGTGGTGGCCTGGGGGGGGGGGGGGTTGAGGAAAGGAGGGAAATCTCCCTTGAGGGTGAAGATTAATTTTAATATAATTGCTGATATGAATTTGTTTTTCTGTATTTTTCTTACTGTATTAAATATTACACGTGTTCTGTTGCGCATTACATCCACGTTGTGTCATTTATGGTAAACTCCGTAACAACAACTCAAATTATAAGCTCACTTACAATTTACTATACTTATCCCATAAGATTTCCAACTGACCATAGGCATCAGATAACATTTGGAAGATCCAAGTGCCAAGTTATTTAATGTCTAAAACATGCATACATCCTTGATGCTAGCTTTATCTCGGAAAACAGTACAAATCATCAGGGAATACCTGACTCTGGCAATCGATTCTAATGGCAGGATTGGTTAGTCTGGGGTGCTAATAGATATTTAATAATTTTCTGATCAGACTGTAAAGGGCCAGGTGACACTGATTTCATATCTATAACTCCTTTAGTCTCAGGTTGAATCTTGTTCTATACTCACACAAGGAGCCTACTTAACACATCTCCACACTAAAGAACTAGGACATAGATGCAAAACAGTGGGAGACTTATAAAAATAAATATTGCATAGGATTTTAATATAGATTTGTACTGAAAGACTGGAGATTTAGATAAAAACCCTCATACATTTTAAAATGAAACTGTGATTTCCACAATATAAAGAAAGGAGGAAGGCGCACTACGAAGCAATTTCCAGCCCTTGACTGAGCTGACTGCACCCTCGCTAATATGTTGAGATGATCAAGTACTAGCTGCTGTGCATACAGATGTTATTACATTATATTCTTCCTCAAACATATTGTTTTACATCCTTTATTCCAGTTTAAAGTGCAGTCAAATAAGAAGAGCAGAGATGAGATGCAGAATTACTGAAAACTAAATTACTGTATGTTAGAACTTGATTTGTTCATTTTGAAGTGTGCTGAAAAAATATCAGTATAAACATTTTGGAACTGGATCCTTTCTTTTTCCTTTACAAAACTACTATGCTTTTCAAAATAAAACATTTATTTTAAGGTGAAATCACACTATTGCATGCACGTTGCTGCACCAAACAAGGCGCATTGCACATTACATTCCTTGGTGCAATGGGATGCATTTCATTCCGAATGGCAAAACAAAACCAAAGAAATTACCAGCTCAACTTACCGACCAACCTGCAACCAACCAAATTATCCTCTCTTACAGTAGGGGTTAAAAACAGCAGGGTTAGTTTCCACACTTTTGCAAATACATGCATAAGCTACAGAGCCCCGTCAAGGCACCCCGGTATTTTCTGTCTTAACTCTAAATTTTGAAAGCCTCCACAGTAGAAGCACATGCTTGATAATGGATAGGCAGAGGGCAGTTGAGCCTGGAGGGAGCCCACCCCTCCTTAAAGGCACAGGGTGCACTGGACTCCCAGCATATAGCACCATTGCAGCAAAGGTGTCCAGTGCATCTTCTCACCAATATTTCAACAGTGCAAACAAATAGCCACTGCCCCCACCTATAAGTGGCCTTTACAGCAAGGAAGATGAGTTGGGAATTTCTTTGGTTTTGTTTTGCATGCGTTGCCCTTTCATATGCCCCTTGCTGCAAAGGCCAGTTATAGGTGGGGGCAGTGGCCATTTGTTTGTACTGTTGAAATATTGGTGAGGGGACACACTGGACACCTGCGCCCCTGTGCCTTTAAGGAGGGATGGGCTCCCTTCAGGCTCACCTACCATCTGCCTATCCATTATAATGCATGTGTTTCCACTGTGGAGGCTCTCAAAATGTAGAGTTAGGACTACAGAAAAAACTGGGGTGCATTGATGGGGCTCTGTAGCTTACGCATGTATTTGCAAATGTGTGCAAACGAAACCCCTGTTTTTAACGCATACTGTTAGACAGGATCATTTGGTTGGTTGCAGGTTGATCGGTAAGTTGAGCTTAGAATTTATTTGGTTTTGTTTTGCATGCATTGCCCTTCAATGTGCCTCTTGCTGAAAAGGCCAGTTATAGATGAGGGCAGTGGCCATTTAATTGTTCATTCCAAATGGCATCTTAGACCTTATGTACACTGCTGCTGGTAAACGGACGTTTACATTTTTTTTTAACTGCTCCTGAACTTGTTTTACTAGTATTGGCGGCGACCTGCAATTTTTTATCGTGACTGTGACATTGCGGCGGACATATCGGACACTTTTGACACTATTTTGGGACCACTGACAGTTATACAGCGATCAGTGCTATAAATATGCACTGATTACTGTATAAATGTCACTGGCAGGGAAGGCGTTAACACTAGGTGGTGATCAAGTGCACTGGAGAAAGTGCAGAGAAGGGCAACCAAACTGATAAGAAGCATGGAGGAGCTCAGCTATGAGAAAAGATTAGAGGAACTGAATTTATTTACCCTTGAGAAGAGGAGAATAAGGGGGGATATAATCAACATGTACAAATATATAAGGTGTCCATATAGTGAACTTGTGTTGAGTTATTCACTTTACAGTCAACAAAGAGGAAAGGGGGCACTCTTTACATCTAGAGGAAAAGAGATTTCATCTCCAAATACGGAAAGGTTTCTTCAAAGTAAGAGCTATGAAAATGTGGAATAGACTCCCTGCAGAGGTGGTTCTGGCCAGCTCAGTAGATTGCTTTTAACCACTTCAGCCCCGGACCAATTGGCAGCCAAAGGACCAGACCCCTTTTTGCGATTTGGCACTGCGTCGCTTTAACTGACAATTGCGCGGTCGTGCGACGTGGCTCCCAAACAAAATTGGCGTCCTTTTTTTCCCACAAATAGAGATTTCTATTTTTTGCGCTATAAACAAAAATAGAGCGACAATTTTGAAAACAATGCAATATTTTTTGCTTTTTGCTATAATAAATATCCCCAAAAAATATATAAAAAAACTTTTTTTTCCTCAGTTTAGGCCGATACGTATTCTTCTACATATTTTTGGTAAAAAAAAATTGCAATTAGCGATTATTGATTGGTTTGCGCAAAAGTTATAGCGTTTACAAAATAGGGGATAGGTGTATAGCATTTTTATTCATTTTTTTTTTTTTTACTAGTAATGGCGGCGATCATCGATTTTTATTGTGACTGCGACATTATGGCGGATACATTGGACATTTTTGACACATTTTTGGGACCATTGTCATTTATACAGCAATCAGTGCTATTTAAATGCATTGATTCCTGTATAAATGACAGTTGTAGCGAAAGAGTTAACCACTAGGGGGAGGGAGGGGTTATGGGCTGTGACGGGTGTGTGGTTTTTTACATTAGGGGGCGGGGCTGACGTCTGACGTCATTGATCGGCTTTCCCGATGACCGGGAACAGCCGATCAATGACAGGCAGAGTAGGAAGCACGGGGAGAGGTTTGTTTACACAGACCTCTCCCCGTTCTTCAGCTCTGTGACCCGATCGCAGGACACCAGCGGAGATCGGGTCCGCTGGTCCCGCGGCCGTGGTCACGGAGCTCCCGACCCACGGGCAGGCATTTAAAGGGTCACGTACAGGTACGTGATTTTGCCTGCCCGTGCCATTCTGCTGACGTATATATGCAGTGGGCGGTCGGGAAGCGGTTAAGAAAGGCCTGGATACTTTCCTAAATGTACATAATATAACGGGGAACCAACATTTATAGGTAAAGTTGATCCGGGGAAAAACCGATTGCCTCTTGGGGGATCAGGAAGGAATTTTTTCCCCTGCTTTAGCAAATTGAAGCGTGCGCTGCTGGGGTTTTTTGCCTTCCTCTGGATCAACTGTGGGTATAGAATGGGGTATATGGGATTGTATGATATTATTTTTTATTTTTTTTATTTGTGGTTGAACTGGATGAACTTGTGTCTTTTTTCAACCTAACTAACTATGTAACTATCAAGCAGTAAAATGTGTTACCTAGGGAGTGATTCTAACTGTAGGGGGAGGGGACTGACTAGGGGAGGAGACTGATCGATGTTCATACTTAGTATGAACACACGATCGGTCTCCTCTCCCCTGACAGGACATGGATCTGTGTGTTTACACACATAGATCCACGGTCCTGCTCTGTAACGAGAGATCGCGAGTGCCCGGCGGACACCATGGCCGCCAGAGACACGCATCGGCTCCTCTGTGACGCGGCGGGCATGCTCACGCACCCTTTACCGCTGGGAAGTCGAGGACATCATATGATGCAGGAACAGGCCTAAGGTTTAGATCCAGTTAGTATGGGAAATAGACAGACAAACCTCCCAAATTACTGAGATGAGAATAAGGGACAGCTATTAGCAAAAGTATGTAGGCATAGGACACAGGTCCTGCCATGCCCCCTTAAAGGAACATAGTACAAAAAATGAATGGTTACACTCACAAGTGTTTTTTTTTTTTACCACTACTATTCCTTTATATTGGCTCTTGGAATTTACAAATGCTGGAATTTAGAAACTGGATAAAAGTTTTAGCACTGGGAAACACTTTTTGATAGATAAGTAGTGCATTTTCTATGAAACTATATAAAATGAGAGACAAATGTGGAGGAAAGAGGGACAGAGGGACTTTTTTCCGAATGAGGGACAGTCCCTAGAAATCAGGAACATTTGGGAGCTATGGATAGATATCTTACTGTAGAGTTAAAACAGTCAGAATCTTTATGAACCAGCCAGATAAATCTATAGATAGTGTTTTTTTTCTGGGTCATTACTGTCGGCAGCTACTGTACCATAGTCATGATTTTACTAAGTATCTGGGCCCACTCTAGAATATGTGGCAGGGATATTGATTTCCATTAACAGGAAATGGCTGCTTGTGCAGCTAGTAGGCAACATCTCAGAATGCCTTTTTTAATTTTAGAAATGAACCCAGGGATCATTGACAGACAGGCGGCCCTAGGGAAAGCTGAGACATCTGATATACACATGGTGTTATATGTGGTAAAACAGCCCACCAAAAGGGTTCAATTAAACAGCAATCCCACCAAATATGTAGATAGTCTCCATCTTTCTCTGAGCACCTGCAACAAGAGTGTGGAAGGAAGGATAGATGCGTTTTAGGTCTAAGGGAGTCCTTTACCACAGGGAGATAATCTTCTGGCTCTTTTCCTGAAAATAGGAAGATATAGACAATTTATATAACTATGATTATAAATATATATTATATATTATAAATATAATACAGTTTATCTTTAGTTGCTCAACTGTGGCACTTCATTTGTCTACAAACACTTATGGAATGGTGATCATCTGATCAACTGATGGGACAATGAGCTCCATATGATGTAGGCTACTAAACAAACACCAACTGTAGCACTGTGTAATTTATGTTGGTCAAATAATGTTGCGTAGCCCACACTTGACCTTACACTACATTACACTTTAGAATGTAAATGTAGACATTTTAGGCCTAATAAAAATCACCCAACATGTAGCTAAGGCCTTACTTTCCGTTCTGCCCATCTGTTTAATGTTAACACGGATGCAGACCAAAACTTTTCACTTCACTACACTAAATTTTAAAATCTTAAACAAAGAAATAATCATAGGGTTGCCCACCACACCTGTGTTGTCTTTCAGTTCCTAACGTGTAAATTAAAAAATATAGCTGGATTTTGATCAACTGGTATGGAAACACCTCCATTTTTCTTACTGTACAGAGAAAACTGACGCTTCATTAGTACAAAACATATTGAGTTTTTTATGAATACAGTTAAACTTTTAAAATTTTCATAAAATAAATTGGAAACAATTATGGGCAGGTTAGGGGGCTCTCCTAGCTGTGTCGCTAAAAATAAAGGGGTGACTGCGCCAAGCACTAAAGAATGGAGTCACCCAAAGGTTACACATTCACCCTAAGGTAAAAGACAGAGCAGTCTGGTACAGTAAATGTATTCCTAACAAGCAGGTCAGATATTACTGAAATGCTTGCAAGGCAATCTTGTTGTCCTGCTGGAATAGTTTCTTAGTAATAATTTACTCGAGAAATAGAATGTTTTAAAGACCAAATGCATGCAAAACTTATGCATAGTTAGTGGCAAGCTGAATCACTTGGCAACTTTTCATATCTTGGGGGGGGCAGTGATGAGGCACCAGTTGCGTTTATTAGCAGCAGACTCTACATGGCCAGATGATTGTGTCACGCACCCAAATGTGGAACTCAGCTAGAAGAAGTGATAGTGACATTTTAGCTGTGGCTTTCGTGGGAGGCGCACAGACCCACATAGGCTTGCCTGTGTCCACCCAAAAATACATTTAATAAATGCTAGGTCTAAAAGTGTGATTTATCAAACAGTCAATGTTCCTGGCAAGGTCGTGGAGCAGCTCATGGTTGCTGCCTCTGAGAGGATTATAGTTAATATGGCACATGTCAACCCTCTGGGAAATCATCAGGCTACTGTGTCAGTTGTGAACGAGGTCAACTCCAGTTCTGAGGTGGTCCCTTTAAAGACTGCATCCTCTGAAGTGTCAGTGAATCAGTCTCTCCACATGCTTGGCTACATTAGAACATTACATGTGTTGAGCATTCAGTTGTCTTCTGTGTCTCCTCCTCTGATGGAGGGGTGGTACTGTGTAGTACCAATAATTGGAGCACAGATAAAATAGGCTGGGGTGGTTTGACAAAGAGTTTGTTACCTATGCTGCAACAGGTCTCAGTGGGTAACAATAGGACAGAGATTGTTTCTCCGGTTTCAAATCAAGCATTTGATTTCCCTCACAAGAGGGAAAGGCCTAGAGAGAAAGAGAAACCTGAAGAAAAAAGTAAAATCAGGACCCATGAAAGAGTTAAAAGCAATGTGTTGGAAAACAAAGTAGTACTGGTGAATGTGCCAGATGCTACCAGTGTAATTAAAGAGATTGATGAAAAACTGGTGGCATTTGATGAATGTCGGCTGTCAGGAAAGTGGCCTGTGGAGTGTTATGTGCCCAAGGAGTTGGTGTACTGAGAGGTTGCCGTGGGGTATAGTCACTCTGCTGTGTATGTCCCCTGCCCAGGAGCTGACAAACAAAATGCTGATATTTCTGACAATACTGACAATGATGAAATGTATAAATCATTGCTGAACATTATGGTCAGTGGTGAGCAGAGTAATGCATTATAGGTCTCTAATGGTTTGATTGCCATGGGTGACAACACGTGCTGATGAAACTGAGGGACCATATGAGGTGCTAGCTGGGGCTAGAAAATGCATTGACCTGGGTGATGGCTCGATAGCAACTGCAGAGGTAAATATCTTCTGCATATTCAGGAGGGTAGCTAGGGTAAATATTTCCCACAGCCCAGGAAACTCCTATGGAATGAAAATGAGCGGAGCTAGCTAAGGTAGATAGCTGAAGGCTCAGCAAAATGACACTTAAAGGGTTAGAGTCTAAAACAAAAGAGCCCACATCTAGTAGAAGTTGTATGAAACCATGACTCCGTCAAAGTAAGATAAAGGTGAATGGGTTGGTAAGGTGGCTGATGCGACCCTAAATAAACTATGCATGAGTCACTTCTGGAAGCACACCCATAAACAGGTTTGGATATATCTTTGTAGAGCCCAAGGCAGTGTAGCAGAGGGACACAGAAAAAGTCACCTTTTGAAACTAGAAGCAGAATGGAGAGGGGGTATATGTGCCAGGGCTTCACTGTCATGGTTTGTCACGGTTTAGAGAGGGATTTGGTGTCAATCAAGGTTCTCGCCCTTGCAGGTTGAAGGGCTCCGTGATGTGTGTCGCATTAGGAAAAAAATAGGCTTGCAAATTGCTCTAGGATTGGTAAATCCTGGTATGGATTATGTAGCCTTGAAGCCTTGTAAAGTACCATATTTAGTGGGATGAAGCTTCCAATCATGGATCCACATTTTGATTGTGACCAGCACCTGCTGATTGTTCAGGTGAGCACAGGCTTTATGATATGGAAAGCGAGTAGAGTCCATGGCTTTACCTAGGAAACAGGAAGCCTCTGGCCAGAAGTTAGAGGTTATGTAATTTAATTCGTTTTTGTAAGAAATTATAAAAAACGTTTTATCACCGAGGGTTGATATACCAGTTAATATTCCTTGTTCAAACTGAAAAAGAAAGGAAGGGTGGCAAACAAAAGGTTGCCACCAGTGCTTTATCATTAGCAGGTGCTATGGAAAATATTTTGTGGGCTACACCTCCATCTATGAGCATTTCATATTAATTGAAACTACAGGTATTAAAAGATACTGGTGTTGAAAGATTTATATATATTGTTCAACATATTTTTACAGACGATTTTACCGAACATTCTGTATATGCTGCAAAGTTCCTGAGGAATAACCCCCATTCTTCTTCATACATTTATCTTGGGTTTCCACAAGTATAAGCTAAATGAAAAGTTTATTATCTGATATTGGTCCAAAGTCCACCGCCTTATCGCCAGTATTCCCCTCTGCCATATTGAGATAACATAACACTAAGATTTCTGAATTCATTCAAAGTTTTTATTGCTTGCTCAAGAAGCTCCCAAATGCCATCACTGATAACCCTTCCAAGCTGTTCTGAAGTGTCTATTGGTTTAAATGTATCTGAAGACAAAATTGTTTGTATTAGTTTTGGATAGAATGGTTAAAGTTTCTATCCCTGGTATGGAAATGTATTATCTCTATTAGTTTTGGTGACCACTGTCACAAGGACTAAAGGTGATGGAAAATCCAAAATTTAATAGAGGAGAAATCTTCCAATAGCTTCATATAGATCAGTGACACTTGTCTAAGAGGGCTTCCCCTAACTATGGAGAAGTTTCTTGTCACTTCCTGTTGTGTCTACAGGGCAGGAAATACATACAGCTTTTAAATGGGACACAAATGGCAAAAAATGGATGTTTAACCATGACCTACTTTGTCCAAAATGAAAATAATTGTAGCCTTGGAAATACTTTAGGGCTCATTCACACATAAAGTGGTGACTGGCATTTTCCTGCACTGAATAAATGCCAGTCACCACTAGGGCACATAGAAATCAATTTTTTTTTTCTTTATAACCCATTCACACTGCAACGTAGCCGGGAGGTGTGGTGCAGTGAGCTGCAGTAAAATGCAGACATGAAGCATTTTACTGCAGCGCACTGAGAGGCACCACATGTCACCGCACTACAGAAAACTGCTGTGCAGAGACTGAATTGTCACTTTTGACACTTCAAATAAAATTGAAAAGTAAACAGCGTGATGCACTAAATGTCTCATAGCAATTCACTGTACCTGAAAACTGACAGTTGCCCACACACTAAAACAGAGCATTTAGTGTGTTGGCAGCGGGAACGAGCCCTTAAAGTGGTATTAAACCCCAAAAAAACAAAAAATTTTATATATTTCAGTCTGTCAATCCTTAAATCTGGTGGCTGCATTAATTTTCTTTTCTTTTTTTTACATTATTTCATTTTTTTTACCCCTGGTGATCCAGATAGCAACACACCTTCTTGTCTTAGGGTGTCTCTATTCTGGATGGAGGATAAATGGAGCCATGCTTGGACAGCAGAGAAGGTAGTGTAGATAGGGTAGAGGCACTAGCAGATTTAGATGGACTTAGATAGCTAACAAATAAGCAATAAGCGTATATTGATTGGTTTGCGCAAAAGTTATAGCGTCTGCAAACTATGAGAAAGATTTATGGCATTCTTATGGCATTTTTTTTTTACCAGTAATGGCAGTGATCTGCGATTTTTAGCAGTACTGCGACATTGTGACGGACAGATCGGAGAATTTTTTGGGAACATTGGCATTTATACAGCGATCAGTGCTATACAAATGCACTGATTACTGTGTAAATGTACCAAAATATAAAATTCAAATTCAGGAGATTCAGCTTCACACATGCTTTTAGAATTTGTAAAGGGAGAGACAGTGGGTTGAACCTATGCCCAAACCCAGACTTCCCAATATTTATTAGAACA
Organism: Lithobates sylvaticus; assembly: GCA_028564925.1. Classification (NCBI taxonomy): domain Eukaryota; kingdom Metazoa; phylum Chordata; class Amphibia; order Anura; family Ranidae; genus Lithobates; species Lithobates sylvaticus. Next base: position 563,383,980 of record CM053027.1, on the reverse strand, counting down.
AATTGTAACATGGTCTGGGATCAGAGCCCCTTGTTTGATAAAGGGTGCCATCTATAGCTGTATAATGTTTAGAAGAGGCTGTGCACAAAACAGAGTTTAACCTGTAGAAGAGTTTGAAAAAAAATAAAAAAGGTCTGCCAAAATTCTTTGTTGCAAAAAGGTAAAATAGAGTGAATCCTATGTTCGGAGCACATTTGAGATTCTAGCACTAAAATACAGAGATGCATTTACTTGTAATGGCAATTATTTCCAAACAATAGTGAATGTAGGACTAATGCCCCGTACACACGATCGGATTTTCTGACAAAAAAACCCTGGATTTTTTTCCGAAGGATGTTTGCTTAAACTTGTCTTGCATACACGCGGTCACACAAATGTTGTCGGAAATTCCGAACGTCAAGAACGTGGTGACGTACAACACGTACGACGAGCCGAGAAAAAGGAAGTTCAATAGCCAGTTCAATAGCCTTCTGCAGGATTCAGAGCATGCTTGAACTTTTGTGCGACGGACTTGTGTACACACGATCGGACTTTCCAACAACAAGTCTTGTTGTCGGAAAATTTGAGAACCTGCTCTCAAACATTTGTGTGCGGAAATTCCGACAGCAAATGTTCGATGGAGCATACACACGGTCGGACTTTCCGACAACAAGCTCACATCGAACATTTCCGGGCGGAAATTTCAATCATGTGTACGTGGCATAACAGTTAAAGAAACAAAAAAAAAATAATCTAAATACCGGACTGCAGAAAATACATAGAAAAAGTTGGCTTGACCTATAGGTGATGGAAAAGCCTTGTCTATACTGAGATTCAAAAAGTATTTTACTTAAATTTAACAATTTCAGTAGAGAAATAAAACAAAAAAGAAAACCACTATTCACACTCACATCCAAGCACTGATCTGCTGTAGATACATACATACATAAATATAGTAGAACTCCAGACATAAAAGTGGAGAATGGTTGAACTCACCACCATATTTATTTCTGGCTTTGTCCCCATTTGGGAACTTTTAGGCCATGTCTGATTTTGAGTCAAATGATGATGTAGGAAGAAAATGTTTAATTAATCATGATTGACTGTAGTGCTGCATAGTACTACATAGTGCATTGTTGATGGATGGTGTGACATTAACTCATATGCAAGCAAAGGCTAATTTACATTGTAGTAGAAATGTACTACTGCTAGTAAGTGTTCACTTGTTCTGTACTTTCAAAGATATTCCACTGCCTTCCTTAGGCTGCTTTCACACTGAGGCAATAAATATAGCGCCTGTAAAGAGCCTATCCTCTCAGTCCAGTGTAAATGCCCGAGTGCTTTCACACTGGATCGGTGCGCTGGCAGGACACCAGAAAGAGTACTGGAAAGCTGCATCTTTGAGGCACTGTCGGAGCGGTGTATACACCGCTCCTAAGGCTCCCCTGCCCATTGTCAATTGGGCAGCGCCGCCGAAGAGCCAGCAAAGCGCCCCCTTGCGGGGGCATTTAACCCTTTTTTGTCCGTTAGCGGGGGTTAAAAGTGCCCCGCTAGCAGCCAAAAAGTGCTGCAAAAACGTCAGGAAAGCGCCGTCAGGAAAGCGCCACTTTACCGTCGATGCCCCCAATGCCCCAGTGTGAAAGTAACCTAAGTATTGTCTAATTTCTAATAAGTATCAAGACTATACCCCAGCATGTAATGTAACTAAAGTTATTATCAACTTATAACACAATTTTAACATCTCCACCAATGTGGTTTGACAGAAATTCACACTTTCAGTGCTTTGGAGAATGAACTCATGTCCCGTACGTCATAGCTTCATAGGAATTGGATCATGCAATTAGAACTGTAAAGTTTGGAAAATTTTACACCTTCTATCTTGTTGTTCAAAAAAAAACATCTGTCTTGGCAAATTGCCTGGTAATTAAATTAAAGTGGATGTAAAACCTCACATATACCCAGTGAAGAGAACAGCCTCAGGTGAGAGCTGATTGGGGAAAGGGACACCCCCCCCCCCTGCCACATAAGAAACATGCAGAGCTGTTATCTGAATAGACCAGCTCTCTGCTAATCTTCCTCTAAGCTACCTCCCTGACAGTGGTGGCTGGTGCTCAATATCTTGGGGGGGCAGCAAACCAACAACACCCGTGGGAGACTGACGGGAAGGCAGCGACCAACCAATCAGTGCTCTGCACCCCGAGCCCACCCTTTTTTGAAGCCAATTAGAGTCTCAGGCTCTAATTACGTGCTTCCAATAAAAACAAAAAAAACCCTGTTGAAATCAATGCGTCCGGCGCCCTGCGTGTAAATTAGAGGCCGAGCGCATAGATTAAGGGCTCCATACAGGGCCGCCACTGCCCCTCGACACAAATTTCCTTGTCAGAAGTGACTCTGGTGATAATAGAGGAATGGAGCAGCAGAAAGACACAGCACTTGGAACTTTGGAGAGAAATAAGTAAATACTACAGATATATGTGCCTAGTTCAGATTTCATGAATGGGGTTTACAACCACTTTAAGGTGACTGAGTTGCCCATGTAGTTATTAATTGTTGGATATGGTCCTAACACTTGCTAGAACTGAGGACGAGGAAGCTACTTGGAGATGAAGCAGAATGTCTTCAACATTGCAGAGCAATTCCAGTTGAATAATACAAGCTACTACGAGCTATACCATCACCTGGATAAATGAGAACCTTCACAGACAAAGGCTGTATATATAATTCAGATTAGAAATACAGTGTACCATATACCCATATCATCAGTAGACTGAAGCTACCAGAATAGTAGAACAAATAAACCATTCGTGATAGAGATCATGATTACATATGGTACATAAAACATGTCTTTTTAAGTCATTGTAGCCAATTTAAATCTTCATAGATAGGGCATTTCCATAAATACAGGAGGACATTATGCTACTTTAATAACATGGGTGAAGAACCAAGATCAGGACACTGTAAAGTGTGCACATTGGCCACTGGAATATTTCTGTAAAAGAAAACCTGTTCTCTTCGTTATCAATGGGTTCCCAATTCCAAACTGCATTGTCTGTATCCCCAGAGAGCCTGAAATGTTTATTGGTTCAAAACGATCTGCATCTCCTTTCCTTTCTGTATAATTTATGTATAGATATTCACACACAGCTATAGAGGTTTCCTGGTTTTGGAGCAGCTTTCCTTTATAACTTGGAATCCATCAATGGGGACATTACTATATCACACCCATGATTGCGTGTCACACTACATGCAGAAGTTCACCCTCTACTCCTCTGTATTCATGATACTGGATTGTTCAACCACTGCCATCAACCCTAATAATTGCCCTATGACCTCAATTCAGCCATGACTGCTTACCTCTGTCTAATACGTTCCTATTTTTACCTTATTGATAATCTTCATTAGCTTCCTTATGTCTGCTAAGATTTTAATGGTGCTGAAGCTATTGATATTCTGTTGTACTGCTGAACCACGTTTAACATGACCTAAAATTTAGTTTTTTCTTATTCTTCTTCGTTTGTCTCCATGCCCAATCCAGTATGTTTTTTTTTTTTTATATATTTATTTATTGATTTTATCAAAAATAAAGGATATTACATACATGTATTAACATTTACATCTTGCAATTGTTGTCTTCATACATTTACGTGATGACATTAATGTCATAACCCAATCCAGTATGTTAATATAAAAGATGGTGCTCACATATCACATGTAAATAACAATAAAGTTGCAATCCACCATAGTGAATAAGCATATATACATGGAAGGTATTATTGGTGAATATGATCTAAGAATAAACAACCATGTTAAAATATAGCCATAAGGATGAAAAACAATAAAGAATAAATATAAAGTCCAGTATGACAATTCCCAACACCAATAAAGTGCTTCAATATGGAGATATCCTTATGTCAATGTGCCTGTTAGGCCCCTTTCACACTGGGGCGTTTTTCAGGAGCTACAGCGCTAAAAATAGCGCCTGTATAGCTCCTGAAAAAAGCGGGTCCTTTCACTCCAGTGTGAAAGCTGGATGGCTTTCACACTGGAGTGGTGCGCTAGCAGTAGGTAAAAAAAGTCCTGCTAGCAGCATATTTGGAGCGGTGAAGGAGCGGTGTATTCACCGCTCCTATACCGCTCCTACCCATTGAAATCAATGTAAATAAGCGGGGATACCGCCGGCGGGGGTTTTTAACCCTTTTTCGGCTGCTAGCGGGGGTTAAAACCACCCTGCTAGCGGCCGCATACCGTGGCTAAAACGACGGTAAAGCAGCGCTAAGTGTGAAACCGGCCTAACCGGCACTGTTGTGCACAGCATGTGCGGATAGACGCCAACCACAGTGAAATGTACATCAGAGAAAGGATTTGTCAATTCCAGGTCCGGTGTGACATCCTATTCGGCTGGTGGTGAGAATGAGGCTCAGTTCACATGCCAGCGCCAGAGGAGCATTTTTGTATTGCAGGCACATTGGTTTTGGTTTTGGTTTTGGTTGCAGGCACATTGACAGGCACATTGACAAGTGAGTGCAATACCTCATTGTATCTTTTTAACCGCTTGCCGACCGACGCATGTAGATATACGTCGACAGAATGGCACGGCTGCGCAAATGGGCATACCTGCGCCCGCCGCAAGCTCCGTAAGTAGGATCGCGGGTCCTGCAGACTCGATGTCCGCAGGGATATCCACAATCGTCTTACAGAGAGGAAGAATGGGGAAATGCTATTGTAAACACGCATTTCCCTGTTCTGCCTAGTGACACTGTCACTGATCACAGATCCCTGTAATTGGGAGCGGTGGTCAGTGTCATGTCACACGTAGCCCCTCCCCCCCACAGTTAGAATCACTCCCTAGGACACACTAACCCCTACAGTTACCTAGCGGTTAACCCCTTCACTGCCAGTCACATTTACTCAGTAATCAATGCATTTTTAATCGCACTGATCGCTGGATAAATGTTAATGGTCCCCATATAGCGCCAAAAGTGTCCAATCTGTCTGCCATAATGTCGCAGTCACAATAAAAATCGCTGATCGCCGCAATTACTAGTAAAAAATGTATTAATTTATTTTTATTTTTTGGGGATATTTATTATAGCAAAAAGTAAAAAATATTGCTTTTTTTTTTTCAAAATTGTCGCTCTTTTTTTGTTTATAGCGCAAAAAATAAAAACCGCAGAGGTGATCAAATACCACCAAAAGAAAGCTCTATTTGTGGGAAAAAAAGGACGTTGGTTTTGTTTGGGAGCCACGTCGCACGACCGCGCAATTGTCAGTTAAAGTGACGCAATGCCGAATCGCAAAAAGTGCTCTGGTCTTTGGCCAGCCAAATGGTCCGGGCTGAAGTGGTTAACACCACTAAGTAAAATTACTACACTGTGGAGCCTTTTAATTATGTCTCCTGTGGAGTCATTTTCTCTACCCATACCTCACATTAATGGAGGAAACAAGTGGAGTGGTTGCAGTTGAGGAATTCCATCTTTGGTTATCTTATCATAAGCTAACTGGGGAAATGTACCTTTATTTCATTGTAAACTGTTTCATACTTTTCAATAAAAATGTATTACACAAAAAAAAAAAAAAAATTGATTAACCCAATGCCCTTAACAAGTTTTTTTTTAATTATTAGATTATTAAATTATTTTTAGAAGCTTGGTCAAGTGAAACTAAACCAATATGTGTGGGAATTTCGCAGGGATCATGTTTTCTTGTTTTGCCAGAAGAGTAAAAAATAATAACGAATTCTATAAACCCAGAATGGGAAAATTTGTGAACCTTGGTGGACATTCAGACCTTAAGCTTTATCATGGGGCAAAGTGTTGGTGGAGCAGATTTTTAGAAATACACTTATCTCTACTCAGCATATAGGAATTGTTGGTATCCTTTGGGATATGTTTATGTGTATATGATCCGTGTCTCCTTTTTTTCCCCAGTGCTGACTAAGGCTATTTTATAGCATGTAACTAAACGGGAGGGGAGGGGTAGGTGCATTTAATTTTACTCAGCAATCTCTGCCTGGGGATTCAGTCCATTAACCCTTTCCCTGCAGAGCTCCAGATCTGCCTTGTGCCTCTTGAGAGCTGAGGACTGGATAATTTAATCCCAGCGCCAGAGATAATTAAAAAATAATCAAACATAAGGAGCGTATGGGGTTGAACACTGTGTATTATTGAAAATGTCAACTGTCTTTAAAGTGGAAAGCTGCATGGAGATCCTTGTGTTGGTAAATAAATTGCTACTTTGTCAAAGAAAAAGAGTACTTAAGATGGAAAAAATTATAATTTATTAAAATCCAACATTTCAACTATTTGGGTGAAAAATTTTAAGTCGCTGGTAATATTAAGGATTTTCACACCCATCCATAAAACCTAGCTGGTGGCATGTATGTATTTCCTTCACATCTAAGTGACCCTGCCCCCACTCACAGGTTAATAAAATGAATAATGTATTTTTTTTTTTATGCAGGGGTGGCATTTCTTGTACTGCCACTGCTCCCTGGAGAATAAATGAGAACGGGAATTGCACATATCAAATTCAAACATTTAGCTGGAGTTTCACATCACCTAATGGCTTATCTCCCTGTCTAAAAAATACCAATTAATCAAGCCTCACAAGCACATTGTATTCGAAGCATTGCACAACATTTACTGTCTCACAGCAATCTCCTGATGGAATGTAGTTAAACCTGTACAGAGGCTGTACATAGTGATCTATTATGGAACTGGAACTGTATTCATCATAAAGGGTCAGTCCACCCACAGATCCAGGATCTTAGATACAGAGATCTCACCGATAGAGTTCCCGATCAATATAATAAGCTGATGCATGATTTAACCCTTTGGCCTTTATCCAAACCTGAAATTTGAGTATTTGGTGGATTGGAAGGATCTCTGTGTGACCCAGCTGAGTCTTGCATTTTCTGAATTAGAAAAGAGAAGAAAGGTGTTGACTGCCTGTGCACTCCTTCAGTCTATGGTGCACGGCTAACAAAATAATGTCAGGTTCCAGTACTTTAGATAATTGGCCAATATTTCCCAACTTGCTGTTCTGAGGGAGACATCTGCCCATCTATGGTTAGTCTGAAAGAGAATGAGCTGATAAGATTGGCGCTTAGGTCCTATTCATATTTCTTTATTAAAAACTGTAGGTCAAATAGACCCATGGCATTCAGCATACTGTATTGCTTAAGCAGTGCAGTGAAAAGCAGTACATTTTCAGTGCATGGTGCATTTGTTTTTGGCATGGCAGCATTGGCGCAAAAATGTTAAGCATATGTATACATCCCCCCAAAAAACTAAATAAATCACATTATGTAAATGGATAGAAAACTGGCTAAAAGACAGAATTCAGAGAGTAGTGGTTAATGATTCTTACTCTGAATGGTCTAAGGCTATCAGTGGTGTACCCCAAGGTTCAGTGCTGGGACCCTTACTTTTCAATATCTTTATAAATGATATTGGGTCTGGGATCAAAAGTAACATTTCTGTCTTTGCAGATGACACCAAGCTATGCAGTGGAATAACGTCCTTACAGGAGGTCTCCAATTTACAAGCCGACCTCAATGCTCTGTCTAATTGGGCGACTATGTGGCAGATGAGGTTTAATGTTGATAAATGTAAAGTTATGCACTTGGGGGCTAAGAATATGCATGTATCATACATACTAGGGGAGTACAACTGGGGGAATCCGTAGTGGAGAAAAATCTGGAGGTTTTGGTAGATCATAAGCTCAATAATAGCATGCAATGCCAAGCTGCGGTTTCCAAAGCAAGCAAAGTCCTTTCTTGTATTAAGAGAGGTATGGACTCCAGAGAGAGAGAGATATCATTTTGCCCCTGTACAAATCATTAGTAAGACCTCATCTGGAATATGCAGTTCAGTTTTGGGCACCAGTTCTCAAAAAGGATATCGGGGAACTGGAGAAAGTGCAGAGAAGGGCAACCAAACTGATAAGGGGCATGGAGGAGCTCAGCTATGAGGAAAGATTAGAGGAACTGAATTTATTCACTCTTGATAAGAGGAGATTAAGGGGGGATATGATCAACATGTATAAATATATAAGGGGTCCATATAGTGAACTTGGTGTTGAGTTATTCACTTTACAGTCAACAAAGAGGACAAGGGGCACTCTTTACCTCTAGAGGAAAAGAGATTTCATCTCCAAATACGGAAAGGTTTCTTCACAGTAAGAGCTGTGAAAATGTGGAATAGACTCCCTGCAGAGGTGGTTCTGGCCAGCTCAGTAGATTGCTTTAAGAAAGGCCTGGATACTTTCCTAAATGTACATAATATAACGGGGTACCAACATTTATAGGTAAAGTTGATCCGGGGAAAATCGGATTGCCTCTTGGAGGGGTTGAACTGGATGGACTTGTGTCTTTTTTCAACCTAACTAACTATGTAACTATGCAACTCTAAACCTCAACTCAACCACTAACAATCAAGCTAACTTTTAACACTTACCTGAAACCTTGATCTATTCATTAATGCTAATGTTTACTGTCCAAGCACTACTGTACAATAGCCATAGTCCCAATGCAAATCCTGCTGGAAATGTCAACTTTTATTATTATTATTTATTTTATTTCTCACCAAGCTGTACTGCTACATTAGAAATAAAAAACCATGGACAAAAAAAAAAATGTCTGCTTCTGCGAACTTCATTGGCCTTTCTAAAATCAATGCATAAGTAATAAACCGACAAGGAACCTTGTACGGTACAAAAAAAGGATTTTAAGCACAGCATAAGACATATTTGTATAAAAAATATCATTTTATACATGTTTTAAAAACACATTGGTACACATATCATTGTCATCCAGACATGCTTTTCGTTTCTCATGGTCAATGCATTTCGCTTGTACAGTAGTTTTTCAGGACCATGTAGATAAGAGGGCATGACACTAGTTACATCGGATATATAAATTCAAATTAGGTTTTCATATATGTTAAAATATCATAATTTTTATATACACTGCTACAAAAAATACATATATATATACAGTGGATATAAAAAGTCTACAAACCCCGTTAGGCCCCTTTCACACGGACGCAGTCAGTTTAGGCACGTCAAAAACGTATCAGTTCTTATCCGTTGTCTCATCCGTTTTCATCCGTCATCCGTTCCGTTAATGTCCGTTTTCATCCGTTTTTTTGTCCGCTTACATCCGTAAATGCACACGTTTACGTCCGTTTTTTTTCATCCGTTTTTGTATACGTTTTGTTCCGTTTATATGTGTGCCTGTGCCTTTAAGAGGTTGAGTTCACAGATAAACACAAAACGGATCTTAACGGATCTTAACGGATCGGACGTTGACGGACGATGTCCGTCAACGTCAGTTAATATCCGTTTTGACGGATCTGAACATAGCCTTGTACGTTTAAAAAAACGGATAAAAACGGAAGCGGAGGTTAACTGATGGTGACGGATGTTCATCCGTCTGCCCATAGGAATGCATTGTCGTCCGTCGACGGATGGAAGAAAAACGGATAGACGGTCCGTCCGTGTGAAAGGGGCCTTAAAGTGTCAGGTTTCTGTGATCTTAAAAAATGAGACAAAGATAAATAATTTCAGAACTTTTCCACCTTTAATGAGACCTATAAACTGCACAACTCAGTTGAACAAGAAACTGAAATCTGGAGGGAAGTAAAAATAAAAAATAAAATAATATGGTTGCATAAGTGTGCACACCCTTAAACGAATTTGTGAAGCACCATTTTATTTTATCAGCATGGCTCATCTTTAACTGGCAATATTTGCCCACTCTTCTTTGCAAAAACACTCCAAATCTGTCAGATTGCGAGGGCATCGCCTGTGCACAGCCCTCTTCAGACCACCCCACAGATTTTCAATCAGATTCAGGTCTGGGCTCTGGCTGGGCCATTCCAAAACTTTAATCTTCTTCTAGTGAAGCCATTCCTTTGTTGATTTGAATGTATGCTTTGGGTCGTTTTCATGCTGAAATATGAAGTTCCTCTTCATGTTCAGCTTTCTAGCAGAAGCCTGAAGGTTTTGTGCCAATATTGACTGGTACTCAAAACTGTTCATAATTCCCTCTACCTTGAATAAGGCCCCTGTCCCTGCTGAAGAAAAACAGCCCCAAAGCATGATGCTGCCACCACCATGCTTCACTGTGGGTATGGTGTTCTTTTGGTAATGTGCAGTGTTGTTTTTGCACCAAACATATCTTTTGGAATTATGGCCAAAAAGTTCAACCTTGGTTTCATCAGACCAGAACACATTTTCCCACATGCTTTTGGGAGCCTTCAGATGTGTTTTTGCAAAATGTAGCCGGGCTTGGTTGTTTTTCTTCGTAAGAAAAAAGGCTTCTGTCTTGCCACTCTACCCCATAGCCCAGACAGATGAAGCATATGGGAGATTGTTGTCACCGCCAGATATTCCTGCAGCTCCTTTAATGTTGCTGTAGGCCCCTTGGCAGCCTCCCTGACCCTTTTCCTTCTCGTCTTTTCATCAATTTTGGAGGGACGTACAATTCTTGGTAATGTCACCGTTGTGCCATATTTTCTCCACTTGATGATGATTGTCTTCACTTTGTTCCATGGAAAATCGAATGCCTTAGAAATTCTTTTGTACCCTTCCCCTGACTAACACCTTTTAACAATGAGATCCCTCTGATGCTTTGGAAGCTCTTTGCGGACCATTGCTTTTGCTGTAGGATGTGACTAAGAAAATGTCAAGAAAGAACTACTAGAACAGCTGAGCTTTATTTGGGGTTAATCAGAGGCACTTTAAATGATGACAGGTGTGTACCGACTCCTATTTAACATGAGTTTGAATGTGATTGCTTAATTCTGAACACAGCTACATCCCCAGTTATAAGAGGATGTGCACACTTACATTATTTTATTTTTTTATTTTTACTTCTTCCCCCCTAAAAGATTTCAGTTTGTTTTTCGATGAAATAGGTCAGTCAGAGTATGAAAATTATATAAAAGGGTCTTTATTAAATAAGTTACAAATACATGTCAGTGTTAAAATGTTAGACTCTGGTTGAAAGAATACAATAATCATTCCATAATACAGCCAAGCAACCATATATTCATACAGCATAACATAAATGGGAAGCAGAGATGATTGAACCTCTAATGCCGCGTACACACGGTCGGAATTTCCAATAGAAACAGTCCGATGGGAGCTTTTCATCAGATTTTCCGACTGTGTGTATGCCCATCGGTCTTTTTCTGTCGGAATTTCCGACGGACTTTGGATTGAGAACCTGTTCTTAATTTTTCTGACGGAAAACCTTTCTATCAGATTTTCCAATCGTGTGTATGCAATTCCGACACGTAAAATTCCGACGCATGCTCGGAAACTATTTGACGCATGCTCGGAAGCATTAAACTTCCCTTTTATAGTGCAGTCGAAAGTGTTGTATGCCGTGGTGTTATTGACTGTCGGAATTTGGTGTGACCATGTGTAGGCAAGACAGTTTGAGTGAAATTCCGTTGGAATTCCGACGGGAAAACCATCAGAGCTTTTTCCGACGAGAATTCCGACCGTGTGTACGCGGCATAACACTAATAAATGTCTAATTAGTGTCCATATCAAGATGTGCATCCACTATAGATATTCTTATTAATGCACAAGCCCGTTACATGGGAACTAGTGTCTTATAAGGAATAGAGTAATGTAATGATAATTATTTTATGATAAAATGGGTGATTTATATAACAAAAGTAAGTGCTAAGTGTGCAGGATGGAACAGTGTAAATAGTAAACATATATTAAAACTGACAGGTGGACCTGAATGGTCCGCATGTGTGAAAGGGGCCTAAGACTGAGAATACACAGGAACCTCAGTTGACCAGGAGACACATTTATGAGATGCATTCCAGCCAACAGAGTTCTGTGACAGAAGGATTGATACTAGTGAGAAGACCATGTATGGGACCAGAGACTGAGTATTGTTAATGGAACCCTCAGGTATCCTGTGTTCCCTCCTTCCCACTATTCATGCACGTGCATTATTAAAACATCTAAAATGTATTCAAAGTGACTGGCGCCCTTAATTAATCCACCACCACCTGGAAAAAAGGACTTTCACCCTAAGAAGCTTTCACACTTTCTATGTCTAATTGAAACTCTTTATGCAGCCATACAGATCAAGGAGCAAGATGGTGGAATCACTCCTTAAGGCCAGTTTCACACTGGGGCGGTGCAGGTGGCGACGGTAAAGCAGCGCTATATTTAGCGCTGCTTTACCGTCATTTTAGCCGTGGTATGCGGCCGTTAGCGGGGTGGTTTTAACCCCCCGCTAGCGGCCGAAAAAGGGTTAAAACCCCCGCAAAGCGCAACGGTGTGCCATTGATTTCAATGGGTAGGAATACACCGCTCCTTCACCGCTCCAAAGATGCTGCTAGCAGGACTTTTTTTACCGTCCTGCTAGCGCACCGCTCCAGTGTGAAAGCCCTCCGGCTTTCACACTGGAGTGAAAGGACCCGCTTTTTTCAGGAGCTATACAGGCGCTATTTTTAGCGATGTAGCTCCTGAAAAACGCTTCAGTGTGAAAGGGGCCTAACATAACTTACCTGTGTAAGAAATCTGAGCTTCATGCATTGTGATCTGTAAACAATAGACCTTTTCTATCAGAATAAATATGATTAACATGTAAAAAGAAGCCTACAGTTATATTGTTTACCTGATTATCATAAATATGTCATGTACAGATGCAGTATTTCATTTCTGGTTGATTAAAAAAATGAAATCATGTTTTCAAAAATGATATCTTGAACTTTATATTAAAATAATGAAAATGTATACAATAATGCTACAAATCCGCTTTAAACAAAGCATAATTGTGTAGTATTTCTTATTCATTGTCCATGTATTGTAAGGATGTATATTGTCGTATCTCCTATGTGGCAATGGCTATATGTCCCTGAGAAATGAACTTATTTCGGCAACGTCTTACAGGTGTAAAAATTGGAAGCTAACAAAAACTGTAAAGCTCTATTTAATGAGTTGGCTTAGTTTGCACAGACAATATTTGCAAATCAAATAAGTCACTGATTCTAGCATAAATGGAAGCTAGTATATTATCAGTGAAAGCTCTGTAGCAATTGATAGCTTTCAGTGTCAGAAAAATATAATTTAACGATGCGATTAAAGAAACCTTTACATTAGCATTTATGTCACTATAACATAAATATAGTTGAAAATGATACAAGAAAAAGAGGTGCCTCTAAGTGTAGGAGTATCAAACAATTTAATGGAAATAAAATTCCATTAAACTGTTTAATACTCCTACACTTATGCTGTGTACACACGATCGGAATTCTCATCGGAAAAAGCTCTGATGGTTTTCCCAACGGAATTCCGCTCAAACTGTCTTGCCTACACACAGTCACACCAAATTCCGACCGTTAAGAATGTGGTGATGTACAACACTACAACGAGCCGAGTTCAATGCTTCCGAGCATGCGTAGAATTGTTTCCGAACATGCGTAGGAATTTTGCGCGTCAGAATTGCTACAGACGATCGGAATTTCCGATAGAAACCTTTTCCGTCGGAAAAATTGAGAATATGCTCTCAATTTTTTTTCTGATGGAGCCTACACATGGTCGCATTTTCCGATGAAAAGCTCTCATCGGTCTTTTTCTGGCCGGAATTCCGATCGTGTGTACGCGGCATAAGAGGCACCTCTTTTTCTTGTATAATTTTCAGCTTTTGCTGGAACCTGCTTCTGTTTCCATGTTGGTTGCTGCCCATCAGTGAATAGACTTCATAGTTACAGAATATTGCATAATATACATCTGCTACATGGACTATTAATTGGAGATTGGTTCAATCTCTCTATATAGACCTTTTTAATTGGTATATCGCTCTTTTGGAAGTGTGTTCATTGTATATAGGGACACCGATCGGTCTCCTCCCCAAGTCAGTACCCTCCCCCCACAGTTAGAATCACTCCCTAGGTAACGCATTTAACCCCTTGATCGCCCCCTAGTGTTAACCCCTTCCCTGACATTTATACAGTAATCAGTGCATTTTTATAGCTCTGATCACTGTGTAAATGTAAATGGTCCCAAAATAGTGTCAAAAGTGTCCGATATGTCCGCTGCAATGTCAAAGTCACGATAAAAATACGCAGATCGCCGCCATTACTAGTAAAAAAAAAAAATAATAATAAAAATGCCATAAATCTATCCCCTATTTTGTAGGCGCTATAAATTTTGCGGAAACCAATCAATATATGCTTATTGCAATTTTTTTACCAAAAATATGTAGAAGAATACATATCGGCCTAAACTGAGAAAAAAAATTGTTTAAAAAATAAAATGGGATATTTATTATAGCAAAAAGTAAAAAATATTGTGTTTTTTTTTCAAACTTGTTGCTTTTCTTTTGTTTATAGCGCAAAAAATAAAAACCGCAGAGGTGATCAAATACCACCAAAAGAAAGCTCTATTTGTGGAGAGAAAAAATATAAAAATGTCATATGGGTACAGTGTTGCATGACCGCGCAATTGTAATTCAAAATGTTATAGTGCTGAAAACTGAAAAATGGCCTGGGCAGGGAGGGGGTGAAATGCCCTGTATTGAAGTGGTTAAAGTGGAACTTCCCCTTTTTGGGTGGAGCTCCACTTTAATATTGCTGTGCTAGATATCTAGGAAAACATTGCACAACGTGTTTAATATTTGTCATTCATCTTTCAGAAAAAAAAATGCAAGGTACTTTAGATCTAAATACTTCCATGTGCAATGTTGTTGTACCACAGACAGAACATTCTGTATATTAGCTCTAAAGCATTAACCTTGCTCCCTATACCACCCCCCCCCCCCCCCCCAATTTTGCCACCTAACTCTGACCCTCAGTCACTATGATATCCTGCTTAATGCGTGCTGGTGTGTGCAGTAGTGTGACAACAATCCTGTGTCTGCAATTATGGCACACTAATAGCACATTAGTGAAAAGTTAGAAGCATTACTGATAGCTAGTATTGAACACTAGCAATAAGCAAATACACCGTTTATGTCCGTGATAAATGATGATGATGTTACGGTACTGAATGGCCCAGGATCCCCCAGTGTATTTTGACTGTGACTAATGGCACTGTGCAGCAATGAGAGGAAGTGTCCAGCACCAGGGCATTCAGAACTAGTCAATAATTGTGTTCCTGCAATTCTTTTAGAAGACATTTCTTTGTATCATCTCCCTATTATATTCATATCAGGAGACATTTCCACCTGACCCTCTCTGTAGTTACTTTCTGGCCTACTGCTTTTATATCTATCGTGGTAAAAAATGGAATTTAAGTGTGGACCAGTAGAGAAGAAGTCCTAATCTGATTATATGAAGGACCCATCAGTCTATACGTATACCCCCCCCTTATTATTATTTTTATTATACTGGTTTTAAATAGCACCAAGAGTTAACGCAGCGCTTTACGGTATGAAAGGGAGACAGTAAAGTTACAATACAATAAAATACAAGAGGGTTAAAAGAGCCCTGTTCATAAGAGCTTACAATCTAATAGGGTGGGGCAAGTGGTACAAAAGGTTATAACTGTGGTGGATGAGCTGATAGAAATGATATAACGGTTAGTTAGAGGCGTGATAGGCTTTCCTGAAGAGAAGAGTTTTCAGGGGTCGACAGATTAAGGTAGAGCGTTCCAGAGGATGGAAAAGGCTCTGGAGAAATCCTGGAGATGAGCATGGGAGGAGGAGACAAGGGAGCTTGAGAAGAGCAGAGAGGACAGTTTGGGTGATATTTATATAATTATAAGATTGGTGATGTAGCTCAGGGCACAGTTGTGAATGGCTTTGTATTTTGTAGTTAGTATTTTGAATTTAATTTGCTTGGCAATCGGAAGCCAGTGTAGGGATTGGCGGAGAGGGGTTGCAGACACTGAGCTGTTGGTTTTGGGTCTGAAAGGACAGGTCAGAGTCTAGGATTACACCTACCGTGTTTCCCCGATAGTAAGACACCCCCGATTGTAAGACGTATCGGGAGTTTCAGAGTGGTCAGCTAATGTAAGCCGTACCCCGAAAGTAAGACATATGTCTTACTATCGGGGAAACACGGGGGATTTGCCTCCAGTGATGGAAGGGAACAAAGAGTGGGGCTGGGGGTGCACCCCGCACCCTGGGGGGGGGGGGGGTGCCAGGCCAGTGCCCTCCCCCTCCGACTGAAGAGACAGCGCCGTTTTCAGGGCTCGAGTCCAGGGGGAACGCCGTTCCCTTTGCAGGACCAGAGCCGCCGCCAGAGCCGAATGAGATGCATGCAGAGTAGCGCAGGAAGCGTCTATCTGTCATACGTTTTCTCTCATGTCACTCAGTGCTGCTCGCTCCCCGGCGGCCCCTCCTCTCTTCTCGTCAATCCCCATTGGCTTGAGACATCATCTGGGATAGACGAGAAGAGAGGAGGGGCCGCCAGGGAGCGAGCAGCGTGACATGAGAGAAAATAGTACCCTGGCGCGAGGGGAGGGATTGACGGTTGTATTATTGACCTTGATGGAAAAGCCATGGAGGGGGGCACAGGGAGGGGGGAATATTATCAGCTTGGTTTTAGAGAGATTTCATTTAAGGAAGTGATGTGAAATCCATGCTGATATGTCAGTTATTAAGTTCGTAATGAGACTGAAGGAGTGAGGTGAGGAGTAGATAGATTTGGGTATCGTCGGCGTAGAGATGGTATTGGAAGCCGTGGGAGGTTATCAAGTGATCAAGAGAGGAGGTGTAGATAGAGAAGAGAAGGGATCCAAGAATAGAGCCTTGGGGGTCCCCTACAGAAAGAGGAAGTGAAGAGAAGGCGATAGAGTTTTAGGTAACACTGAAGTAGCTCTGTGATGGGTAGTAAGAGAACCAGGATAGAGCAGAATCTTGTAGGCCAATGGAGGAGAGTTTTTTGAGAAGAAGCGGTGGTCAAAACACAGTATCAAAGGCTGCAGAGAGGTCAAGTAGTAGGAGTATGGAGTAGTAGCCATTGGTTTTAAGATTTCTATATGAGTTTATTCCGTATATTTCTATAGGAGTTTACATAATATTCAATATGTAATATATTACAGCTAGACTAAAGACTTAGAATTCTCTTTTCTTTGGTCTGTTTTATTGTGTTTTTTCAAGATAGCAAGGGTCCATTGGAGATAAAGCGTAGAACATGCAGGGGATCATTGGAGAACCTATAGTGCAGAGCACTAGTGTTATTTATATACTGCTCTCATCTGACTTCACTCCACTAGCTCTTGCGGTTTAATGGACTTCACCTTTAAGAGCCTATTCAAACCATATACAGATTGCCTTGTCTACGTGTTGTGGCTGCTTTGGGCAAGGCTGCGCAACATAGTCTTAACATATAGACAAGGCAATTTGTATTGAGCCTTAATTTTATACCACTTCACTTCAGAAGTTTATGCAGAAAAAGAGAAGGACGTGCTTCAGTGTGTGTGCCACATAATACACTACCTGAAAACGTGCTGCAATGAATAAATCTGAATAAAATTTTAATTTTGTGACATTCAAAGAAAGTTGAAAAAAATATAGAGAAAGCGGCCATTGGTGTAAATGAGCCCTAGGTGTATATCAGGATAAGTATAAATAAATAATCAGCACATCTCTGCAATACAAGCACATTTCCCTTTGTTTTATACCTTTAAAAACACTGCAAGTTCAGAGAAAAAAAAACCTATTGATTTGTTCAGAAATCGGGTCTGCCCCTTTTTTATTAGGGCTGAAGCCGCAATGCTTGTTCAGTGCCAAAATCCCAACCAGCATTGTCAGCCCTGCCTACTGACCTAAGGCCCCTTTCAGACGAGGCGGACTCCGCTTGCACGGAGCCCGCCTCTGTCCGTCGGCTCAGAGGGAGATCTGTCCGTTGATCTCCGCTGAGCTGGCGGATGACAAGTCCCTCTCCGTTCACTGAGCGGGGAGGGGCTTGCGAGCGACGCGGATCTCTATGGAGAGGTCGGATGAAAACGGACAGTGTGTCCGTTTTCACCCGATATCACCCGATCCGCCAGCGACGGATCTGGACGTGGGGCCATCCGTCTGCTTTTGGCGGATCGGACCGGGTCGGATGTCAGCGGACATGTCTCCGCTGACATCCGACGCTCCATAGAGTAACATGGAGCGCCTGTTCAGATCCGCCGTCAAAACGGACAGGCGGATCTGAACGGCCCGTCCGTGTGAAAGGGGCCTAAAGAGCTCCACCTATCACAGACCCTCCTTTCCCCCTCTACATTAATACAATGATTTCTCTCCCAGACTCCCAAGATCCTGCACATTCACACTGTGTAAACGTAAAGAGCTCTTTGGAGGTGTAGTTCTGGGGCATGCTTGCAACAGTATAAACTGAGCTGCCAGTGAGCTTTTACAAGCCTTATGGTGATATCGTAGGAAGTTAAAAAAAAGCTGTTTATTATAAAAAGAAGAAAGTAAAAGAAAAAAAATGCTGGGTCGTGTTTTTTATGAAGAGGGAGAGGTTTGATAGTAAATTTGGATGATTCCTGGACATTTACTTTAAAGAAATGTTCATTTATCTTTTATTGCTGTTATCAGTTGCTTCTAGTGTGACAGCATCTGAAACAAGAGACCCATACCATGGTTTATAAAAAAACAGCATGCCCAGCATATTTTAAAGAAAAAAACAGCTAAGCACTATTTGTATCTAAACCACCCACATTGCATACCGCATTGCCATTGCAGAAATACAAATGTCCGTTATGTGAAATGTATGCATGCAGTATACGGAGTCCTCTCACCTCTAATCAGTATCTATAAAAGAACTCAGGACACTGTGGTGACTACTGCTCATGTTCATCATGTCATAGCAGGTCCGTACCATAAAGAAACAGGATCTACCCAATGGCTCTCCTTTTATGCAAAGTGTAAGGCAGGTCATACTTTGTGTAATTTTCCTTTCCTCGACCAAAGGTTGAAGGAAAGAAAACCGCTTGATTCCCCCATCAACACTGTTATGCCCCGTACACACAATCGGACTTTCCAACAACAAAACCGTGGAATTTTGTTCAAAGGCTGTTGGCTCCAACTTGTCTTGCATACACACGGTCACACAAATGTTGGCCAACAATTACGAACGTGAGAACGTGGTGACGTACAAGACGTACGACGAGCCGATAAAAAGGAAGTTCAATAGTCATGTGATATTTCCATTACGAATGCTAGTTCTACAAGACCTTCAGGCTCGTACTTGATTCCGAGCATGCGTGGAATTTTGTGCGACGGACTTGTGTACACACGATCGAAAAGTCCGACAACAAAATTTGTTGGCGGAAAATTTAAGAACCTGCTAGCCAACATTTGTTGGCCGAAAGTCCGACAACAAATGTTCAATGGAGCAAACACGCGGTTGGACTTTCCGCCAACAAGCTCACATCCAACATTTTCCGTCGGAAAATCCGATCGTGTGTACGTGGCATGATTGTTGATGGCAGAATCCCTCCTGCTGCGCTATCGTATTCTGAGAGCAGGAGGTTTCCCCAATGTCAGAATACAATGCTCATTGCCGGATATAGCCAGCAGCAATGAGCATACAAAAAATAACAACAGGCTGGTTGTACCGAAGTCAGTTGACTTCAGTACAACCAGCCTGCCCTTTCATAGATTGAAATTTGTCCGGGTTCCTGCTGAACCAGACGGGTTTTGTTCCTTCTATGGACCGCTTAAGTTATGGCATCAACATGATTCAACAGAGAGGATGTGAACAGACAAAGGGCATTCTGGCATGTAAGCTTCTGGACTACATACTGTATAAGTTGCTCTAATATTACAGGCAAATTTGACAGGAAATTTTTGTATTTTGTATTTAGTTGGTGGGAGGGCCTAGCATCTGGATTGTTAAAGCAGTTCCTGAATCTACTCATTTAGGCCCCTTTCACACTGGGGTGGTGCTAGCGTCGGCGGTAAATCGGCGCTATTTTTAGCGCCGCTCTACCGTCGTTTTAGTGGCGGTATTCGGTCGCTAGTGGAGCGGCTTTAACCCCCGCTAGTGGCTGAAAAGGGGTTAAAACCGCCCGCAAAGCACCGCCTGCACTGTATTAGCAACTGTACTATGGCTGTGCTGTATTGTGTACTGTATACACCGCCAGAAGTGTAGTAGAAAATGTACACACTGCATTAGATACTGTGTACACCACCAGAAAAGTAGTAGAAACTGTACTACGGCTGCACTGTATTGTGTACACCACCAGAAGTGTAGTAGAAACTGTACACACTGTATTAGATACTGTGTACACCGACTGCACTGTATTAGCAACTGTACTATGGATGCACTGTATTTTATACTGTGTACACCAGAAGTGTAGTAGACACTGTACACACTGTATTAGATACTGTGTACACGGCCTGAAGTGGTGTACACATTATCTAATACAGTGAGTATTGGGTATGTTCGGGTCGAACGTATGTTCCACCCGAACATCAAGCTCATCCCTACCCACCATAACCCATAGAGGCATGGACTTCACTAGACCTCTGAAGGTATGCTGGAGTATCTGGCACCAAGCTATCAGTAGCAGATCCTTTAATTCCTGTAACAATGCAAGGTGCCCTATCCTATCGATCGGTCTTGTTTTTCCAGCACATCTTACAGATACTCAATTGAATTGAGATCTGGGGAAACTGGAAGTCAAGTCAATACCTTAAAGTCGTTATTGTGTTCTTCAAACCATTCTTGAATTCATAAGACCAGGTCACCTTCTTCCATTGCTCCGTGGTCCATTTCTGATGCTTACGTGTTCATTCTAGGTGCTTTTGGCTGTAGACATGGGTCAGCATTGGCACCCTGACCCATCTGCGGCCACATAGCCCCATACACAACAAACTGCGATGTACTGTGTGTTCTGAAACCTTTCTATTGGAACCAGCAGCAATTTGAGCTCCAGTAGCTCCTCACATGCATCAGTGATCCTTGGCCGCCCATGACCCTGTCCTTCCTTGGACCACTTTTTGTAAGTCCTGACCACTGCAGACCAGGAACATCCCACAAGAGCTGCAGTTTTGGAGTTGCTCTGATTAAGTCATCAAGCCAATACAATTTGGCCCTTGTCAAAGTCGCTCAAAGCCTTACGCTTACCCATTTTTTTTCTGCTTTGGCATGTTTACTTGCTGCCTAATATATCCCACCCACTTTCAGATGTCACTGTCTCAAGATAATCAGTGTTATTCACTTTACCTGTCACTGGCCATAATGTTATGCCTGCTAGGCATTGAGTTAAGATATACTTCTGCCTGAAATGCATATTTTTAGGATATGCATCTGCCTATCAGTAATCATGTTGGGAAATACTGTACATCTGCCTAGAAGCAGTCACAACTGGCTATTTGGTTTAATTGCATTGGCACGCTTTAAATGCTTGCGTTGGTTTTCAGACCTGTACTGGAAAATGGAAGCTGTAAGCCAGTGCCATTTTCTACGTGTTATTTTTTTTTGTCACAGATAAGTTTAATTATGTTAACTTAGTGGTAGATTTTCTTTTTCTATATGAAATATAAAAGCTTATAAATAGCTCATTCTCTGCAGCTATTACCTTTTGTACCACCACCCCGTCCCTTTAGCCCCCGTACACACGGTCGGAAATTCCGACCACAAAATCCGTCAGATTTTTTCAGACGGATTTTGGCCGACACTGGTGTTGCATACACACGATCGGACAAAGTTGTCGGAAAATCCAATCATTCTGAGCGTGGTGACGTTCGTTGCGTACGATAGAACTACGTAGAGGCTACTAGCCAATAGCTTTGGTCTCGTAATTTGATTTGAGCATGCCTGGCACTTTGTCTGTCGGAATTCTCTACACACGATCGGAAAAAGTCGGATCAGATTTTGTTGTCGGAAAATTTGAGAGCAGGATCTCAAATTTTTTCCGTCGGAGATTCCGATGGAGCCCACACACGGGCGGTTTCTCTGACAACATGGTCCGATTGGACATATTCCGTCGGAATTTCCAACCTTGTGTATGGGGGCTTAGCATGTAAGCTCTACGAGCAGGGCCCTCCTGCACCTTTTTGTATTGAACTGTATTGTAATTGTGTTGTCCCCCCTATACATTTAAAAGCGCTGCGTAAACTGTTGGCGCTATATAAATCGTGTATAATAATAATAATAATAATGCTGACACATCTTAGGGCACCAATGACGTGCTTATGTTATTGGAGTGTTTCTAACTATGTACATTACTCTTCATATTACTCTGTATTACGGCAAAACAACCCAGGGCTGTAGTGGTAACACCACCACCTAGTTAGTACTATTGAAAAAAACTGTATTTTCTCTGTATCGCACAGCATATGGGAGAAATTCAGCTTTACTACTTAGCAATTTCAAAATAATTGTTTTTTTTATGACTTTAATGTCCTCTTAAATGGCCGTCTCTGAAAGTTGTATATTGGAGCAATAAGTGCAGCATTATAAAACATTGCCATCTTTTCCATTATACAAGTACTGGGAATCGGAGCAAGTCGCTAACCTACAGGCTCGAATCCTTCCATCTTGCTTACAGCTATTTAGGCACTTGACTTGCAAGAATATGTCTAAATCTGTTTAAAACCCTTTAATGACCTCTCCGGTCACAACACGCGCCAGTAATGAATGCATTGGATTAACTAAACGCAATAAAGAAGTGTGTCCTATTATTTTGGGCCTGACAAAGTGCCTTCACTGTGATTGTAAACCAGGACTAGTCACTTTATCTTACTTAAGGTTAAAAAAAAAAAGTCTGGAGTCTGCAGGGCAAGCTGATTATCTTCTGAAAATTCCATGAAGAGATCTAAGCCCTCTCTAAGGCCCCGGCATAAAATCTAATTGCCTGTCCACTTGGCTTGCTGGATGTGAATGCTGGGATGATAAGCCATTATTCAGCATTATATGACATTCATTAATTTGTAGTCCTCTATTGCTCATCCCCTCTCGTTGCTTTGGAGAAGATGTCTACATTTTCACTGTCTTGTGGAAAAAAAAAATTGATTAATCTCCTTTTTTTGAATGTCGAGAAGATTGGTGAGGATGTGCCATAAGAGGGCCATAAATTCAAAGAAAAAATTCAACTGAATTTATTTTTTATTAATTCTTTATTTTGATCAGATAGTGCATGGCAACAAGTCACCTACAACAATGTCATCGGTACATATGAAAAACAATACAGGGATCACGTGAACATGTTCAATATTATTTATGGTTAAGTTGGAACTTTAGTCAGAAAATGAAGTCCTGCTAGATCACTTCAGGCTGGCCTTTTGCAGATAAAGCCTGATGTAAAGCAGATGTAAAACCTTAAAAATAAGTGTCTACAGCAGTGATTCTCAACTAGGGTTCCTCCAGAGGTTGCTAAGGGTTCCTTCAGCATTGGGCCATTTCTGCCTCTCGGATAAGTTCCCACCGACACCATTGATCTTTTTAGCTATCTGTAAGGAGGTAATTCTTCCCAATGACCACAAGTGTGAGGACCACTCTTCCCACTGACCATCACACTAATGTATCATGAGTTGTAGATTTCTAGACTGGAGAACTATTTCAAGGGTTCCTCTGTGTTGAAAAGGTTGAGAAAGGCTGGTCTACAGTGTTTAAAATAAAGTAATACACCGTCTCACCCGGCTCTGTACGCGCTCAGTTGCTCTCTAGTTTTAGGCACTGTGCCGAATTTGTAGAGGCCGATCTGCTGACAGCCTAAATATTTACTGCTGTTCAGGGGCTCTGGGCTTCAGCAAAATGGCAGTCTCCAGCAAGAAGAAACAGGGGCAATACTGGAGGCAATTACAGCACACGCTAATTTTGGTAGCATAATTAATAATGTGGAATGTACACTATATTACCAAAATAATTGGGATGCCTGCCTTTACACATACATGAACCTAATGGCATCCCAGTCTTAGCCTGTAGGGTTCAATATTGAGTTGACTCACCCTTTGCAGCTATAACAGCTTCAACGCTTCTGGGAAGGCCGTGCATAAGGTTTAGGAGTGTCAATGGGAATGTTTGACCATTTTTCTAGAAAAGTCAGGCACTGATTTTGGACGAGAAGGCCTGCCTCACAGTCTCCACTCTAATTTATCCCAAAGGTGTTCTATCGGGTTTGAGAACAGGACTCTGTTCCGGCCAGTCAAGTTCCTCCACCCCAAACTCGCAAATCCATGTCTTTATGGACTTTGCTTTGTGCACTCGTCCAAATCATTTGGTGGAGGGGGGATTATGGTGTGGGGTTGCTTTTCAGGGGTTGGGCTTGGCCTCTTAGTTCCAGTGAAGGGAATTCTTAGAGCCCCTTCACACTGAAAGCGCTGGGACGCTTTATCGTCATTTTAGAGGCATTTTTCGGATGCAAGCGGTGCGCTTTTCACCCCCACTAGTGGCCGAATAAAGGTTTAAAAGTGCCGCTGCCGAGACGCTTTGCAGGAGCTTTGGCAGCGCAGCCCATTGATTTCAATGGGCAGGGGCGCTTTAGGAGCGGTGTGTACACTGCTCCTAAAGCACCTCAAAGAAGCTGCTTGCAGGACTTTTTTGGACGTCCTGCCAGCGCACCGCCCCAGTGTGAAAGCACTCAGGCTTTCACACTGGGATTTCAGATGAGGCAATATTCAGGTGCTTTACAGGCACTATTTTTAGCGCTAAAGCGCCTGAAACACCTCCAGTGTGAAAGGGGTCTAATGGTGTCAGCATACCAAGGCATTGTGGACAATGACTTGCTCCCATCTTTGTGGGAGCAGTTTGGGGTTGGCCCCTTCCTGTTGCATGACTGAACACCAAATGCGCTTCTGGAAGAATGGTCAAACATTCCCATAGACACACTCCCAAACCTTGTGGCCAGCCTTCACAGAAGAGTTGAAGCTGTTATAGCTGCAAAGGGTGGGCCAACTCAATATTGAGACCTAGGGACTAAGGCTGGGTTCACGTTATTGCGAATTGGATGCGGACTTCTCTACATCCAATTTGATAGACAGGAGATTGTGACCGGCTCTCTATGAAGCTGATTCACACATCTCCGGAGCGGATCCGGTGCGAATTGCACAGAAGTCCTGTGCATCTTCTGGTCCGTTTCAGGTCTGAATTAAGCCAATAATTTGGGCTGAAATTGGACATAAAATGGTGAACAGGAACAAACCGGACCGCTGCTGTGAGCCCCTCCATGCTGCAGTGTGAACCCAGCCTAAGATTGGGATGCCATTAAAGTTCATGTGCATGTAAAGGCAGGCGTCCTAAAACTTTTGGTAAAATAGTGTATGTTCTATGCTAAATAACATTATTTTTATCAAGTTGTTATGGGTAAATTTCAGTCACCAAACACAAGGTACAGGGGCCCAATTTAGCACGCCATCTATAGACATAGAGAAGTTGGCATCTGAACTTTTTAATATATTAACGATAACTTCTATATACAGTATCTCACAAAAGTGAGTACATCCCTCCCATTTTTGTAAATATTTTATTATATCTTTTCATGTGACAACACTGAAGAAATTACACTTCGCTACAATGTAAAGTAGTGAGTGTACAGCTTGTATAACAGTGTCAATTTTCAGTCCCCTCAAAATAATTCAACACAGCCATTAATGTCTAAATCGCTAACAACAAAAGTGAGTACACCCCTGAAAATGTCCAAATTGGGCCCAAAGTTTCAATATTTTGTATGGCCACCATTATTTTCCAGCACTGCCTTAACCCTCTTGGGCATGGAGTTCACCACAGCTTCACAGGTTGCCACTGGAGTCCTCTTCCACTCCTCCATGACAACATCACAGAGCTGGTGGATGTTAGAGACCTTGCGCTCCTCCACCTTCCATTTGAGGATGCCCCACAGATGCTCAATAGGGTTTAGGTCTGGAGACATTTTTGGCCAGTCCATCACCTTTATCCTCAGCTTCTTTAGCAAGGCAATGGTCATCTTGGAGGTGTGTTTAGGGTAGTTATCATGTTGGAATACTGCCCTGCGGCCCAGTCTCTGAAGGGAGGGGATCATGCTCTGCATCAGTATGTCACAGTACATGTTGGCATTCATGGTTCCCTCCATGAACTGTAGCATCCCAGTGCCAGCAGCACTCATGCAGCCCCAGACCATGACACTCCCATCACCATGCTTGACTGTTGGCAAGACACACTTTTGTCTTTGTACTCCTCATCTGGTTGCCGCCACACACGCTTGACACCATCTGAACCAAATAAATTCATCTTGGTCTCATTAGAACACAGGACATGGTTCCAGTAATCCATGTCCTTAGTCTGCTTGTCTTCAGCAAACTGTTTGCAGGTTTTCTTGTGCAACATCTTTAGAAGAGGCTTCCTTCTGGGATGACAGCCATGCAGATCAATTTAATGCAGTGTGCGGCGTATGGTCTGAGCACTGACAGGCTGACCCCCCCACCCCTTCAACCTCTGCAGCAATGCTGGCAGCACTCATATGTCTATTTCCCAAAGACAACCTCTGGATATGACGTTAAGCACGTGCACTCAACTTCGGTTGACCATGGCGAGGCCTGTTCTGAGTGGAAACTGTCCTGTTAAACTACTGCCCACTGTGCTGCAGCTCAGTTTCAGGGTCTTGCCAATCTTCTTATAGCCTAGGCCATCTTTATGTAGAGCAACAATTCTTTTTTTCAGATCCTCAGAGTTCTTTGCCATGAGTTGCCATGTTGAAATTCAAGTGATCAGTATGAGAGAGTGAGAGCGATGACACCAAATTTAACGCATCTGCTCCCCATTCACACCTGAGACCTTGTAACACTAACGAGTCACATGACACTGGGGAGGGAAAATGGCTAATTGGGCCCAATTTGGACATTTTCACTTAGGGGTGCACTCACTTTTGTTGCCAGCGGTTTAGACATTAATGGCTGTGTGTTGAGTCATTTTGAGAGGACAGCAAATTTACACTGTTATACAAGCTGTACACTCACTACTTTACTTTGTAGCAAAGAGTAATTTCTTCAGTGTTGTCACATGAAAAGATATAATAAAATATTTACAAAAATGTGAGGGGTGTACTCACTTTTCCGAGGTACTGTATATATACGGTCACAAGAGAACTTGCAATCTGGGAGCCAACTGTTTTGCAATCAACACAATATAAAAATATAATGGAGGAAAATTAAGGAAATCTAATATCGGATCGGATCGGATCGGAAAAAGACCAGGTGGAGAACAGAAATAAAAAGGGGGGGTAATCACCAGTGCATTCAGGAAGGGCTCCCTATCCAGGTCTGGGGGGGGGGGGGGCAGGGGGCATCAGGCACAAAGGCAGGAAAATGCCACCTGGTTTTTATGCAAGGTCTCAAGGACTTCAAGATGGGGGAGCCCGGTCTCCTGAGGTCATTCTTGTTTGATAAGAGGGAGGGCCTAGGAATTCAATCCAAAGGAGCCAGGTGCTTTGGTACTTCTTCTCAGTTATAAAGGTTGGCCGTAAGCTCCTTAGTCTTGCAGATTTCAGAGATTCTGAAAAAGTGAGTCATAGGAGGAGATGTTGATTTCCATAGTGCTGTGACACATACGGAATTTATTTAAGAATGATCTTGAACAGCAAGTATCCTTCATGTCAGCTACTTGGGGACCAGAACTCCAAATGTAATCTGCTTATCAGTGTCTAAGTAGGTATACAGGGACTTGCCGCTCTCATTTCATATAAAATCTGGTAGACAGGGGAGGTAAACACCAGCGTAGAATTCCATTATTGTTCAGGGGACAATAAAATCTGTCTTTTATATGGCCTTGAAATGAACCTTGGATTATAACTTATTTTTTTTTTCTGACAGGTTTTCACGAGATACGGCAAGTGCTACACTTTTAACTCGGGCCAGAATGGCCGTACTGTTTTAGTTACTAGTAAAGGCGGCACAGGAAATGGATTGGAGCTGATGCTGGATATACAGCAAGATGAATACTTACCAGTTTGGGGAGAGACTGGTAGGTAGATCCACTTTCTTTCTTTTACCTGGTATTTGTGTATGGACAGTTGTGACACTGTTTGGTCTCCATATTGCAGATGAGACATCCTTTGAAGCTGGAATCAAAGTCCAAATTCATAGTCAGGATGAGCCTCCCTTCATAGACCAGCTTGGATTTGGTGTGGCTCCGGGATTCCAGACGTTTGTGTCTTGCCAGGAACAACGAGTATGTATACCCTACAGTTTCTTATAGGTAGTTAAAGCATATTTCCACTTTTGAAACCAAATTTGAGAAAACTCTATTATATGTTTGTTATGTGTTCCCATTGACACAGCATGGCTAAACATGTTTTTCTTAAATATTTCTTACCTCTTAGATGTTTCTCAGGAGAAAGTGTCATGGCTGCTGACTACGAGGTTTTTTGAACAATGTTATAGTGAGCTTGTCCCAAGTCTGTCCTCATTAACATACAATGCAAGAAGCCCAGCCTCCTTCTGGGATGATGGTCACGCAGACCAATTTGATGCAGTGTGTGGCGTATGGTGTACCTTTAACCCTTTGTTAGGACAAACAGAATTCAAATATAGTTACAATCAGTAATGCAGTTTCCAATACAGACAGGGTTAATTATGGCACATTCAGATCTATAGCCCCTCATAAACAAAGAGAACTACCTAGGATTTTTTTCTTACTGGAGGGTCCTGAATAGAGCATCTAAAGAAGGAAAGATCCAATTTTCCCTTTTTTTTTTTTTTAGTTATGCTATGTGACATGTAACAAATATAAACTAGGTGTTATCCCAAATTAGCAGCAAAAGTGGAAATACACTTTAAGGTGAACCTGAGCTTTACACGTGCAGTCAAAATGTTCCATGTCAGCACATGAGCATGCAGCACACTTGAATGACTCCTAGGGGGTTAATTTGCTGAAGGCAAATAGGCTGTTCGCTTTGCAAGGGAATTTTCTCTTAACTTAGTGCAAGGATTTGCACATGATTTTGCTTGCACGTGATTGGATGATGGAAGTCGGCAGAGCTTCACCACATTCACTAAGCTCAGAGTAAGTTCCCTTAGCAATTGCCATTTCCTTTGCAAAAACAAAGTCTAAACAGTCTATTTACCATTAGTGCATCAACCTCCTAGTATTACCCATCCCTCTTCTAGAACTAATTACTGAAGGCTGTTATCAAGACAAAATTCTGGTACTGACACTAAAAATACATTTAATATTAACCACTTGCTGACCACCCTATAGCAGTTTTACTGCTACAGGGTGGCGGCTGTGGGCAGGATCACGTGTATATATATATATATATATATATATATATATATATATATATATATATGTATGTATGTGTGTGATTCTACTCTTCCAGGTAGAAGGTGCGAATGTGTGCCGGGGTGGCTTGCACCCACTGTCATCATGCACAGCATGAGCTGATTGGCGGGTACCGCAGACTCGATGTCCACCAGCACCCGCCGATCATTTGTTACACAGGCAGAAGTGCAGTCTGTCTATGTAAGCAAGGCAGATTGCCGTTCTGTCAGTACAGAAGGCATGGATCCTGTGTTCCTGCAAAGCACAAACACAGATCCATGCCTTCCACTTGTAAAAGCACCTCCCACACAGTGCACAAACACTGGTTAGGCACACAGTTAACCCTTTCATTGCCCCTAATGTTAACCCCTTCCCATCCAGCATCATTAGTACAGTGACAGTGCTTTTTTTTTAGCACTGATCACTGTATTAGTGTCACTGGTTCCCAAAAAAGTGTCAGACTCCCTGCACAAGGAGAGAGAGCAGAAGTGACTGTTTTTTTTTTTTATGTGACCTTTCTGTACAGAGCCAAAGTTTCTCTCTGGATTACTACACAGATCTGGAAGAAATAACACAAAGCACACCAAGATTCCAGTAAAAATACATGTAGCGGCCATAACCCCTTGAGGGGCGGCCTTGAATTTCTGGGCTTACCGGTTACCTCCTCGTGGCTTGTTGGTTGTTGTCTAGGGGTTCCCAGGGTTAGTACCCAGTGACTTCAGATGCTGACACAAAAAAGTCCTTTTCAAGGTTTTTATTTTGCAGGGTAACATCCAACATAACACAGTCTCTGATGGGAATAGAGGGCATGGGTGAAGAAACTCAGGCACCTTGAACTGCTGACATCCACTGAATGTCTCTAATCAACCCAGAGAGTAGCCACTCGCAGCTGGGTGCTTCACTGCCGGATAAACCTCTAGCCAGAGATCTAGCAGCCAACATGTGATCCGGAAACTTTACAAAGTCTCTGCCACAGACTAGATTGTAACTGAAGATGGATAGGAACCTTTCTCACAGTACCTGGATCTCTCAGCCTTCTTAGCGATACTGTGAGAAGTGTGGATTCTTTAGTGTCCATACAACTCGGCTCCCAGGCTCTTACTGAGCAGCCAGCTTCTTGGCCCTCCTCCGAAGACTCCTCCCCTGGTCACTTGTTCGAGTTGCTGTGTCCCTCCAATACCGAGAGCACACCGGGACGCCTTTGAATCCTCCTTCAGTTACTGGGCCTTGGACTAGCCAGTTCCGAGACTCGGGAACAGACGGACCCCTGCCCCAGACCATGAGGGCCTCTGAGGCTGGTCGGATTGACCATGCTTGTGGGACAGCAGACACTCCTAGGCCAGAGACCCCTCGTGGGGCTACCCCGGACCAGAACTAGGAATCAACGCCGCAGCCAAGCCCTGAACACGTGACTTCAGCACCTTAAATACCCCTTCCAAGACTACACAGTGAGGCCAGATGCGCCCACTGATTGGCTCCGGGAAAGATTGGTACCTAAGACGTCCAACCAGGCCTGGTTCTCGGCCTGTCATGGGTGCCTCACTGCACCTATGACCAGGCAGAACCTTAGTACAGCCCAGCCAGACTGATGCCAAAGTAATTCCTGTACAATTAACCCTCAAAACTCCATTACAGTTCTGAGAAAAAACTAAATTTACACTGATAGCGCACACTTGTTGAAGTGTGACCACTACATACACATGCATCTTAGACAATATTTGCTTATCTTTTTTTCTATTACAAGGAATGTTTACATTCCTTGTAATAGGAATAAAAGTGAGCCAATTAATTTTTTTTTAAAAAAGTAAATTATTAATACAAAAAAAAATTTTTTAAAGCGCCCCGTCCCGACGAGCTCGTGCGCAGAAGCGAACGCATACGTGAGTAGCGCCCGCATATGAAAACGGTGTCAAACCACACATGTGAGGTATCGCCACGATCGGTAGAGCGAGAGCAATAATTATAGCCATAGACCTCCTCTGTAACGCAAAATATGCAACCTGTAGAATTTTTTAAACGTCGCCTATGGAGATTTTTGAGGGTAAAAGTTTGATGCCATTCCACGAGCGGGCGCAATTTTGAAGCGTGACATGTTAGGTATCAATTTACTCGGCGTAACATTATCTTTCACAATATATAAAAAAATTGGACTAACTTTACTGTTGTCTTATTTTTTTATTCAACAAATAGTGAAAAAAAGATTGGAGAAAAAAAACAATATATAATGCTTTAAAGTAAATTATTAATACTATTTACAAAGGGGATTGTGCCTCGGCCTGCCTTATGATCTCAAATTCCTTTAAATTGCGGAGTCTGACTTTTAGCAACATAGTAGATTCTGGTATTTTGTGCTCTGTTTATAGACCATTATTTTTTTTTTTTTAAATAGCAGGCTTACAATGTGATATAATGCAGCGTAGTTTGTCAGACACTTGAGACTCAGAAAAGGTCAGAACCATGGAGAGCTATGACATTGGAGGAGGGATCATTGAAAGAAACAGAAATAGGACCCAGGGGCAAAAAACGCTAAATTCTGCCCGCAATGTCACACGACACACACACACGCATGTAGCGGCAGCTATGTATGTGTCAGCTATAGTTAATGAATACGAGTCTCCGTTCTGACATATTCTGCTGAAATCAGCAGTAAATATTATCAGAATGCCTATAGAGGATGGTCTGCCTCCTCTATGTCTCTGGTATAGTTATAGCTCTTATAGTTATAGCTCTACAGATTTTTTAAATCTTAAAGTAAGAAATGACCAGTAAATGTAAATTAAAGTTAGTTATTTATCATTACTAAATATGTTCATTTACATTTTGGATCTGAGATATTTCCCTGCTAACAGTACAGTTAATTCCTATTAGCAGCACATAGGAAACACAATGGAGTCTTCCTTTTCTAGCCTGAAATGGCTGATTACTGCAAAGATCAAATGCATATAATGGCTAATGTATATACAATAAAGAATTAGGAGAGGTTGTAAGTCCTTACATATACCCAATGAAGAGAATCTTCTCAGGTGATACACAGAGATTAAACAAATTCTCCTACACAGGTTGTACTTGTTTATCTGCAGCTTCTCTTCTCTACATCTGTTCAAAGTCCATAATTTGTACAGCTTGTCTGAGCTGTCAGAAAAAAAGAAGGACGGAGAGCTGACGTTTGGCAGGCCATACATGGAGCAAATTTCTTTCCTTTAGAAATTCCCTTGATTCCCCCATCAACACAGACAGTGTTGACAGGGTAATCCCAACCGCCGAATCATTGTATTTTCCCAGCAAGGGGGGTGAGGGAAACCGCCCCCCCCGGGAGAAGACAGTGATAATTGCTAGCAGCCCTAGCAGTCGCTAGTGATAATCATATGTAAAATCTGCCAGGCTGGTTGTACCGAAGCTGATCGCAGACATACCAGCCTACAAAAACTAATTTCAGGGAGGTGGCGCGTCGCGCCCGCAACCCCCCCGAGGCAAAAGATTTCTTAAATCACTTTTTTTATATTTTTTCACAGTGCTTCTGGGGAAGGTAGTGGGGGGTATGTGGCGGTGGACGGTGTCAGTAGTTATTTTTTTTTTACAATTTGCAATTTTACAATTTGATTTGTTTTTTAAAAAAATTCACAATGCTTTTTTTTTGGGGGGGGCAGTGTTGGTAGGGCAGGGGAGAGTTGTGTCAGCAGTTTTTAATTTTTTTATACTTTTTCATTTTTTAGACAGACCCCTGACATTTCCCCTTTGAGACAGACAAAGGGACTTAGGACACAGATTCCTCAGTACTTTTCTCAGCACTAAAGATGAATGAACAGGAGATGGAGGCTCCTGTTCATTCGTAAACTGAGCAGAGTAAATACAGGTTACTCTGCTTAGTTATCACAGGACACAGGAGTGATTTCACTCACTGTGTCCAATTCCTGACAGCCCCCCGCAACTGGCGGGAGAGGAGAGGAAGGGAGCCGGCTGCGGGAGACAAGGGCGGGCGGAGAAGGAGGACAGCTGGGCCAGAGGAGAACAGGGGGGGGCCGAGGAGAACAGGGGGGGCGGAGGAGAACACAGGGGCCAGAGGAGAAAGGGGGGCGGAGAAGGACACGGAGGGGGCTGGGGGAGGAGCACACAGGAAACAGCTGGGAATGATCGGTGCGGCGGGAGGGACAGCTGTGATTACCGATCTTCCTGTATAGCTTTTTCGCTGACAGCCGTGGGAGGGAGAGAAGGAGAAGTGGCTGTCAGCTAAAAATCTATACAAAGTAGATCAGTGATCACAGCTGTGCCCCGCCGCACCGATCATTCCCAGGAGTTCGGGAGGCACTTCCGGGTGTGCGGGAGCCGGCGCAGAAATGTGGGAGACTTGGGATGTCTGTGATCGATCAGCTTGGTACATTTAGCCTGCCCATATATTGTTTAAATCTCAGCCGCTTCCTGATCCTGGCCAAGATTTGAACTGTCTATGGCTGACCTTACACTCTGCACACACAGCACACAGGAACACACAGGCTGTCAATCAGATGGAGGCCCCTCCCCTGTCACCATCTTTCTGTTGGTGTCAGGAAAACTTGTCAGGAGTGACTCATGCAGATAGCAGAGGAACGAAGCAGCAGACAGAAATTACACTTTGGGGTTGATTTACTAAAGGCAAATAGACTGTGCACTTTTGAAAGTGCAGTTGTTCTATGTAAGGGCTGTGCTCCAGAGCCTAGTAAATGAGGGAGAGCTCTGCTGACCTCCATTATCCAATCATGTGCAAGCAAAAAATGCTGTTTTGTTTTTTTTCCTTGCATGTGATTGGGTATTCTTTGTGAAGTGAAGCTTTACCTCATTTATTATTCTCTGAAGCAACAGCACTTGCAGAGTACAACTGCACTTTCAAAAGTGCACAGTCTATTTGCCTTTAGTAAATCAACCCCATAGTGCTCTGATTTGAGACAAGTACACACTTGTAGAGGGACATACTTTGTTCATATTTCATGTCTGAGTATTACAACCACCAGGCGGTGAGGAGGCATTGTATCTCCTTTTCACTGCTTGCTTTAACCCCTTGTTCCCCATACTAGCGAGCCACAACTATGTGCATTGCACGCAGTTGTAGGCCACTTGCAGAGCAACAGGAATATAATTCCTGGCTGAAGAAAAGTATCACAACATATGTAGTCGCCAGACCATTGCCTCTGTAGCTAAAGGGAGAGTGGTTGGGGGGCAGTAAAAACGCAACTCAACCACAGAGTTTTACTGCCCCTCAACATTAAGTGTGGATGAGTCCTTAGCATAGGCGTGCGCACAGGGTGTGCCAGGTGTGCCTGGGTACACCCCAATCACCCTGTGCAGCACAAATTCCCCCTGCTGCCTGAGCCAGTCCATACAGGTAGCTCACTGTGTTCCTTCATAACTGGGGCATAGTAAACAGTGTTTACTATGGTTCAGTTTGTGAATGAACAGGAAGCACAGAGCACTTCCCGTTCATTGTGCAGAGGCTGCAAAGAAAGAGACTGGGGGATCTCTGTCCTTAGTCGCTTTCTCTACCTCAAAGGGAGACATTAGGGGTCTGATATTTCACCAAAGCCCCTCAATGGGGCTCCTAAAAAAATGTAAAAAAAAATAAAAAAAATGTATAAAAAATAATACTGCAAAAAAAAATATTGTAAAAAAAAAAAATAATAAAATAATAAATATAAAACACTACTGACACCATCCACTGCTCTACTGACTGACCCCATCCAATGTTCTGCTGACACCAACCTCTGCCCTACCAACCGACACCATCCACTGTCCTATTGACACCATCCATATTTTAATACATTTTAAAATGTTTGTTTACATTTATTTATAAGTGTGTGTGAATGTGTGTGCGTGTGTGTGTGTGCGTGTATGCACACATACACACACACATGTGTGTTTGCTTCGGGGTGCACCCCATAATGCAATAGGCTGTGCACACCTATGGTCCTTACATACTCGTTTGTGAATGCTGTTATAAGCTTATAACTTACTTTAAAGTGACAGAACCCTTTCTGTGCATAAAAAGCATTGCAAAAAATATTCTCCAAATGTATTTTATTCAAGAAGCACTGGAACTTACACGAAAAGCCTCATTCTAAATCGGCTGTGGTGCAATAAGTATTTTGTAAAAAAAACTGCATCCAGGAGCCCAGGAAGCCAGTGACAGAATGACAGCTTTTTTTTTTTTTTTTTTTATGGAAAATACCACATTTGGCCACTAGATGGAGCTAAGTAACATAGGAATTTCCTAAAATTTGAAATGCCATCTAGTGGCCAAATTAGGTATTTTCTATTTCAAATCAACTATTTACAATCAAATAGCACAGGCTGTAGCCCAGGGGTGCCCAACCTTTTGTAGAGCGAGGGCCACTTAAGCAACTTGGTAGCTTAAGCGGAGCGGGTGGATGGCATGTCCGTGTCCACTCTGCAATTGCAGGGCGGACACGGACGCAGCCCACAATACTTTTTAGCACAAGTCGGTTTATGTCTGCCACTACTTAGAGGTGAATGGAGGGTTCAATTGGTCGGATTGTCGGACTGACCGTGTGAAAGGGGCCCAAGGCTGCTTTCACACTGATGCGCTGCAGTTTACCACGTGTGCAACGCAGTGTACCTTTGGCTTTCCTGCAGTTTGCAATAGACTTCTATTATATTCTTCAGGTTTGGTGCACTTTCAGAAAGCTCACCAAACTCGCAGGTAATAATAGAAGTCTATGGCTCAGTGCAGGTAACCCGCAGGTAAACTGCTCTGCACCTGCGGATCAGTTTGAAAGCAGCCCAGTAACCACTGCAGAAAAGATATGCCCATATATACACTGTGATTTTAGTAATAAACTGACCTTTAATAACAGTATTCTTTCTATTCTATCCCAGAGCAGGAGGTCACGGGCCACATCAGAGGGCTCTGCGGGCCACATGTGGCCCCCGAACCACTGGTTGGGCACCCCTGCTGTAGCCTATTTGAATCAATTGAAATGCCATCTAGTGCCCAAATTAGGTATTTTCTATTTCAAATAAACTTTTTACAATCAAATAGCACAGGCTGTAGCCTATTCGTATCAATTGAAATGTCATCTAGTGGCCAAATTAGGTATTTTTTATTTCAAATAAACTTTTTACAATAAAATAGCACAGGATGTAGCCTATTCGTATCAATTGAAATGCCATCTAGTGGCCAAATTAGGTATTTTCTATTTCAAATCAACTATTTACAATTAATTAGCACAGGCTGTAGCCTATTCGTATCAATTGAAATGTCATCTAGTGGCCAAATGAGGTATTTTCTATTTCAAATCAACTCTTTACAATCAAATAGCACAGGATGTAGCCTATTTGTATCAATTGAAATGCCATCTAGTGGCCAAATTAGGTATTTTCTATTTCAAATCAACTATTTACAATCAAATAGCACAGGCTGTGTAGCCTATTTGAATCAATTGAAATGCCATCTAGTGGCCAAATTAGGTATTTTCTATTTCAAATCAACTTTTTACAATCAAATAGCACAGGCTGTAGCCTATTCGAATCAATTGAAATGCCATCTAGTGGCCAAATTAGGTATTTTCTATTTCAAGTCAACTATTTACAATCAAATAGCACAGGATGTAGCCTATTCGTATCAATTGTTTGTCTCATTCACACAGAACAACGCAGTCATTTTCATTGGGTGAATGGCTAAGCAAATTCTTTTATAAATCCAGTAGCCTATGTCTTTGGGCACCTTTTGCCTTTTTCACATCAGCAGTTGTTTAGAGCCGTTATAAAACCTGTAATTGGTGTTTTTTTAATACAGTCTTCTTCCTCTCTGCATCTCGCACTGCAGACTAGACTCATTTGACATTATATCAGTACACAGATTATCACTGAAATCGCTCCATATCCCAGTGACCTTTAGTTTGATTACCCACCTAGGATATATCATCCCGCAAGGCACTGTTTGCATCCCGTGTATATAAAAAACGATAGATGAAATGATTCAGCATGAAAGGTTGTGACACCGAGATAAATCTGATGAGAAACCTCATATAAACAGAATCTTTTACAGCTTCTTGTCCTGGTTATCTAGCGTTTGCTTGTCGTCTATCTGCTTGTCTCTCCTCATCAATCTGGATCAGCACTATTCTGCACTGTCACCCACTCTCTCTTGTCTGTCATTCTTCTGATTCTTCTAGCTGACATACCTGCCTCCACCATGGGGAGACTGTAAATCAAGTGCTATGGACTCGGAATTTTTTGACACGTTCAGTATTTCTGCATGTCGGATAGACTGCGAGACCCGCTACTTGGTGGAGAACTGTAACTGTCGCATGGTGCATATGCCAGGTACTGTATGACCTCCAATACACTTCTGTACAACTGTGGCCTCCCAAAAGAGAGGAAAAAAAATAAGTATAAGTGCATTTGCAGTTACAGTTTTCTCTTAGTCCCACTGCAAAAGGTTGATCCGGTCAGTAAAATCCACCTAATCCTGTTTCCTGTGATGGGGGTGACAACGCTGCTGCACTGCTCCTGAATTCAGAGCAGTGTTGTCACTCTCATGTAGGTTGTGCCTGCTTCCACTAAAGTGAGAAGATGTTGCGGGGGGGGGGTGTGATTATCAGAATTGTCACTGCTAGTTCACAAGCCTATAGCTTGTCAATCAGCATTAGGCTACACCCAGTTCCGCCCACTGCTCTCTGGATTAGCCACACTGCCTCTTGTTAAGACACCTCCCACTTTAAGCTGCAGTGTCTGGGAGGGGGAGCATGTGATATAATTAAAGGAGGATTTGTCTCACTTAAAGTGATACTAAAGGATCGTTTTTTATTTTTTTTAAAATAACAAACATGTCATACTTACCTCCACTGTGCAGCTCGTTTTGCACAGAGTGGCCCGAACATCCATTTCTGGGGTCCCTCGGCGGCTCTTGCGGCTCCTCCTCTCATTAGATAACCCCCTTGCAGAAGCGTTCTCCCGAGGGGGTTACCTTGCGGGCGCGCTCCCGAGTCCAGCATTCGGCATCCATAGAGGCCTGATGCAGGACTCGGCCCAGCCCCCCTGCGCCCACGTCATTGGATTTGATTAATAGCAGCGGGAGCCAATGGCTGCGCTGCTATCAATCTATCCAATCAAGAGTCGGGAACCCGTGGAGAGAGGGACAGCGGGGACGCGCCAACGGAAATTCGGGGCTCAGGTAAGTAAAACGGGGGTGCTAGGGGGCCGGTGACTGCAAGGTGTTTTGCATTAAGGTGAAAAAACAGGAGGGTTTACAACCCCTTTAAGGAAGTTGTGTTTACTTTATGAGGCTTGCGTATCACATAGTTACTGAATGTGGGACTTGAAAATAGGAAAAAATATAAGCCACACTCCAGTTAGCTCTTCTTTTACTATTTTTAATAATCAGTGAATTGGCTGCATACAGTGATGTACTCAAACCCAAAACCAAATTTCCTTGATGTGTTTCACCACTCTTGGCTTCGCCGTCCTTGTGGAACACCTTAACCACTTAAGCCCCGGACTATTTGGCTGGCCAAAGACCAGAGCACATTTTGCGATTCGGCACTGCGTCAATTTAACTGACGTGCGACGTGGCTCCCAAACAAAATTGACGTCCTTTTTTTCACCAAAATAGAGCTTTCTTTTGGGGGTATTTGATCACCTCTACAGTTTTTATTTTTTGCGCTATAAACAAAAAACATAAACAAAACATATTTTTGGTAAACAAAGTAGCAATAAGTGTATATTGATTGGTTTGCGCAAAAGTTATAGCGTCTACAAAATAGGGGACAGTTTTAGGGCATTTTTATTATTATTATTTTTTTTTTATTGGTAATGGCCGCGATCTGCGATTTATATCGGGACTGCGACATTATAGTGGACACATCTGAAATGTTTTACACTATTTTGGGACCATTGTCATTTATACAGCGATCAGTGCTATAAAACTGTGTAAATGACACTGGCAGGGAAGGGGTTAACCACTAGGGGTCGATGAGGGGGTTAAGCGTGTCCTAGGGAGTGATTCTAACTGTGGGGGGGATGGGCTTCAAGGCACATGACAGCGATCACTGCTCTCGATGACAGAGAGCAGTGATCTCTGTCATGACACAAGCCAGAATGGGGAAACGCCTTGTTTACATAGGCACTTCCCCGTTCTGAGGCTCCGGCTCTTAAAGGGGATGTACAGGCACACCCATTTGCCCACCGCTGCCATTGTGTCAACATATATCGGCGTGCGGTGGTCGGCAACTGGTTAAGGAAGGTTGGTTTTGGGTTTTGAGTACATCACTGATTCACCAATTCACTGATTATTAAAAATACGTAAAAAAAAGAGCCAATTGGAGTGCGGCTGATATTTTTTCCTATTTTTAATGAAGAGTGGAGACAGACTGTCATGGCCGGTACCCAGGTTGTCTATGTGCCAGAGAGGCCAGTTTTGAGCACAGCTATGGTCTGTGTGGATTTGGGACTTTAGACTGCCACACAGGAGTGTAATAAACCCAAAATCAAACATTTATTATATTGCAGCTTATCATTTCCTAGATGTGATGGCTGTATTAGTTTTCTTTTTCAGGCTTTCTTTCTATTTTCATCTGGTGATCCAGTCAGTAAGTCTGTTTTTTCCCCCCAAAAGAACAAGCTCTCCAGCAGAATGTATCAGTTACAGAGATGAGACAAGCCCTTTAAAACTGGCAGGGGTGCTTACAACGATCAGCTTTTATTTATTTATATAAAACCTTCATCCCAAAAGGAAAAAAAGTAATTGCTTATAAAGTGGGAGCTGGAGATCAGGTTTAATTTGTTAGGGTATTTAAATCTGCAAATATACTCCCCTCTCCCCAGACTGACAATGCTGCTGTCCAAAAGTGCCCCCTGTGCTCATTCGCACATTTACGCATGTACAGGTGCATAAATGCGCATATGCATATACATATACACTTGTAAACTTCTTATTCATTCTCTTCTAGTGCAGTGCTGCAACTTATACACATATACTTGTATACGCTTGTGCATACAAATGTATGCATAGAAATGACTGCAGTCAAATGTAACATTTTCTTGTTTAATGGCTCTGAACACATCGCTGCATTACAGATCTTTAAAGAGGAAGTAAACCCTCTTGAAAAAATCGAAAAAAAAAAAAAAAAAAAAAAAACCTGCAACACAAAGGCATAATTAGCTAGTGTGCATAGCATACTAGCTAATTATGCATCACTTACCTGAAATCGAAGCCTCGGCATCGGTCCTCTTCTCCCCCTCCGATCGCCGACATCTTCTCCCGGAGTGACTTCCGGGTATCGCGGCTCCAGCGCTGTGATTTGCCGGAGCCGCGATGACGTCACGCGCATGCGCACGAGAGCGGCATATAACAACTGAAGCATCGGCATATAGCGCCGATGCTTTAGTTGTCGCTAGTGCGCAAGTGCCGCATGACGTCGGCACATGCAAATACAGGTATATCTCCTAAACCGTGCAGGTTTAGGAGATATCCCTGTTAGCTACAGGTAAGCCTTAATATAGGCTTACCTGTAAGCTAAAGTTGTAAAAGAGGGTTTATTTCCTCTTTAAGCAGCTGTGTGCATTGTCCCATCAACAACAATGTACCTGTGTTCAGATCCGTAAAAAAAAAAAAAAAAATTTAACTTTTTTTGTATGTGTGAAAAACACCTTATTGTTATTCCTGTTTTCCTTCAGGAGATGCCGCTTACTGTACACCAGAGTTATACAAGGAGTGTGCAGACCCAGCACTAGGTGAGTTCAGCTTCCATCTCATAATTCTTATCAGAACCAATGAGCAAATCTTTGTTATGTGATGTATATATCTGAGGAATGATCCATGGTAAGGCACTCTATTATGCAAAATTGAATGTCTTCAAAGTAAGCCATGATTCACACTGCCCTACTATGATTGGCTCCTTGATGTGATAGATTAAGTCATCGACCAATAGTGAGGTTCAGTAAATGGTGACAAAGGTATGGCTTACTCTGCAGAAGTTTAACAGTGTCCTAGGTTTT
Organism: Lithobates sylvaticus; assembly: GCA_028564925.1. Taxonomy (NCBI): domain Eukaryota; kingdom Metazoa; phylum Chordata; class Amphibia; order Anura; family Ranidae; genus Lithobates; species Lithobates sylvaticus. Next base: position 563,342,860 of record CM053027.1, on the reverse strand, counting down.
GGGAATCGCAGGGTGCTCGGAACACATCAGAATATCATAAATCTGGAGGAATGTGCTAACATCCCAAATATTGGAAATAACCAAAAAGATATGTGTGGCACGATATTTTTAGGCACAGTCATATGCAATGTCTCTAACACACAAATATATACTGTATATACTTGAGTATAAGCCGAGTTTTTCAGCACATTTTTTTGTGCTGAAAGTCAAGCACTTTTCTGCAGCAGAGAATTACATTTTCCGACCCGACTTTGGGGCCCCGTATCTCAGGACCACTTGGTGCTAGGAACCCCATATTTTGTGTGCAAACCCAGTGGTACCAACGCTCCAACATATCCAGGGTTCATAGGGTTCCTAGCACTAAGTGGCCCCGAGATACAGGGCCCCAAAGTCGGTCAACTGTGTCCATCTGCATCAATGTCATTTCGGGACCCTTTGGGTCCAGAGACCCCAAATATTGGCTGCAGCTTGGGGGGCATCTAGGAACCCATAACTACCAAGTTTGAAGTTCAGGGGACCTATAGCTGCAAATGGGCACAGTGAGGCTGCAAATGGGCACAGTGAGGCTGCAAATGGGCATTGTTGACCCTCTTTTCCACTTACAGTAGCTGCGCATTTCTCACCCTAGGCTTATACTCAAGTCAATAAGTTTTCCCAGTTTTTTGTGGTAAAATTAGGTGCCTCGGCTTATATTCGGGTCGGCTTATACTCGAGTATATACAGTAAGTAAAAACATCCAATAGACGCATAAATATACACATAAAATTCAAGCTGACAGAAGTACTTAAAGCGGAAGTAAACCCATCGATTTAACAGTTTAAAAAAAAAAGGCATGCCGGGAATGCTAACTGCACATTGGCTGTGCTCTCAACCAAACAGTCAAACCATCCAATGGCTGGTGTCATAACGGATCACATGTGCAGCACTGTGGCAGTTGAAGATTAAACAGAGGCAAAGATGGCAGCTTCCTTGGCTGAAAACGATAGGGGGTTTACTTCCACTTTAAATCTCATACAGTTTCCACACTCTATATTCCACTAAACATCATGAATACCAATAGATCTGGTACAGTACATGATGTTAATCTTGTGGATGGCCAATGCATTTCGACAAATTTGTATGCGGGGATAGAATGAATATCTAAAATGCATAGTTATATTATATTATATCTCTTATTCTTTGGAACGTTCAACTACTTTAAAAATATGCAATACCATATCACCTACAAGGAGAGTGTATGTTGCAAGCTTTTTCAGCCGTATACTAAAACCACCTACTGTCGGCTTCTCCTGTGGGGTCCACTGCCCTTCCTTCTTCCTGTCAGCGAAATCAGGCTGTATCTCCATATCTCCTGATCTCCTGATCTCCTGTGCTCGTAAGCACACATTCCATCTAATGATATAATGTACCTTTTCATAGTATGTCTCCCCTCTGATTCCCCATTCCCCAGTAAACAGACATTACCATATTCTTACGTCCTCATCTCAGCATCACTGCCCTTTCTGAGCCGTGCGTCTGCTTTTATTTACACATAAACAGGAAGTCCCAAACTTGAGGGTGTGCCTCCAACAGACAATCGCCTCCTACACAGTTTGTGACCTCACAGGAAATGACCATATAAGGATGTGACAATATGGGGAACCCTTCCAACAGGGTTCATTAATACAAACAACAACATAAGTAATAAAAGAAGGTGGTGTCTTCACAAACAGACAATCAGACATTTGTATTCTTTCAAAAGAACCAATCACAGACATGTATACATTCAAATAGACTAGCAGTGACGTGTGCAAACGATCTGGTGCTTTCTGCGAGACAAAGTAACACTAGAAAGATGGCTCTGCACAAGACCGCGTGCAAACCGACTAAATGCTTTCAATGACACGAACCATACAAAACCATGGCTCAGTGGGCCATAATTTTCGTATAGTTATGCTATAGTTCCCATGTACGCAGTCATGTCTGCTTGGAGTCATTAATGCAGTCGCCAAGAAAGGCCAGTCTCTTGGTGAGACATAAACAAACATCCCTAAAAGAGCAACCATATCTGCAGTGTCCACAGGAAGGTTTTCGCGGCCAATGGTCTTCCGCCAATGTCTGTATGTGCGAATACGCTCACAGGAGCGCATTACAGCAAAACCGACACTGGGGGACATTTGACAACATATATTTATAAGAATTTCCACAACATTCCACGCCAGGAAAGCTATTTTGCAACACTAGAAAAGCCCTACAACCTACAACACAATGGAGTTAATTTACTAAAACTGGAGAGTGAGAAATCTAATGCAGCTCTAAATGGAAACCAATCAGCTCAATTTATTTTTTTGTCAAACCTTAACCGCTTCAGCCCCGGAAGATTTTACCCCCTTCCTGACCAGAGCACTTTTTGCAATTCGGGACTGCGCCGCTTTAACTGACAGTTGTGCGGTCGTGCGACATTGCACCCAAACAAAACTGACGTCCTTTTTTTTCCACAAATAGAGCTTTCTTTTGGTGGTATTTGATCACTGCTAACGTTTTTATTTTTTGCGCTATATAAATCATATAAATCATACAGCACGCTGTACGTGGCGTGCGGTTGCCTGCTAACCCTGCCAATTAAAGGGGTCGTACAGTTATGACCATTTGCCCACCTCTTCCATTGTGCCGACGTATATCGGTGTGCAACGGTCGGCAAGTGGTTAAAGGAACAAGCCAAAGTTAGAAGCTGATTGGCTACCATGCACAGCTGCACCAGAGTTTGCACTCTCTAGTTATAGTAAATCATTCCCAATATGTCTGTCATCTGGTAAACTCAGCTTTACCTAAATCTAAGACCACTTATACAGGCCTGGCTTGCTCAGAGAAAATACATATCAGCCTCTCAGATGGCTGACTTTTCCACCTCGCAATCATCCATTTGATGTCTTGGTTCAGCAGTTCTAAATATCCTATGGGGTTGATTTACTAAAACTGGAGAGTGTAAAATCTGGTGCAGCTCTGCATGGTAGCCAATCAGTTCTAACTTCAGCTTGTTCAATTAGGGTTTTTTAAAAAAAATAACAAACTTGTTATACTTACCTGCTCTGTGCATTGGACAGCCATCTTCTTTGCTCGCTCTTCTGGGTTCTTTTAGAGGGCCATCTGATGAAAGTGAAAAAGTATATGCAATTAGGTGAAAGGGAGGGAAGAAGCACTATTAAAGTGGCTTTCCACCCAAAAGTGGAACTTTCGCTCGTTGTACTCCCCCCCCCCCTCCAGTGCCACATTTGGCACCTTTAGGGGGGGGGGCAGGATACCTGTCTTTCACAGGTATCCTGTTCCCACTTCTGGGAGCCTCAGCAATACCCGCGTATTGACGTCACCGCCGGCCTCCCTCCTCCTTCCCTGGCCACTGGGCCAGTAGGAGAGAGTAGCAGAGCCTCGCGCATGCGCAGTAGGGTTGGAAACATCAGCTATGGTGCCGACATCACTGGACTCCAGGATAGGTAAGTGTCCGATTATTAAAAGTCAGCAGCTGCAGTATGTGCAGCTGCTGGCTTTACATTTTTGCAGCGGCGGGCAGACCTCCACTTTATAGACAGTACAAAAGAACAGTGATGTCCGTTTTACTGAATGTGATTAATTGGATTGAGGAATTGGTGCCTGCCTATTGAATATATATAGAGAGCATATGCCAACTTTCTCTGTTTGGATTGAGGGGTTGGAGCAATTTCCTGGTGTCAGGATGAATGATCTTGTTGGTTTTGTCTTTAGTTGTAATTCATGCATCTGTTTTTTTTAATCAACCCGTACAAAACAGATGGCAGTAGTCTGCCTTTGTATGCCTTGTTGGCTGAGTGTCCACTGAAAACATAGCAACTCACACCACTGGCTTTAGTCTTACATTTACGGTAATTTATATATATTTATATAGTTAGGTTGAAAAAACGACAAAGGTTAATCAAAATCCAAAAATCGAAAAATAAATAAATATTTAAATTAAAATCCTGCATATACAGAAGAACCCTATACCCACAGGTGATCCACGGGAATGCAAAAAAACATTATGAATAATTGGCCAATTTGCTGCAACAGGGGAAAAAAATCTCTTCTGTATCCCTAAGCCAATCAGAAGTTCCCTGGATAAAAAATCCACATTATTAATTATAAATATTAGTAGCCATGATTAACCACTTCAGCCCCGGAAGATTTTACCCCCTTCCTGACCAGAGCACTTTTTACAATTTGGCACTGTCGTTTTAAAGGGGTGTTCCGGGAAAAAAAGAAAAATTAAAAGTCAGCAGCTACACATACTGCAGCTGCTGGCTTTTAATAAATGGACACTTACCTCTCCTGCAGTCCCTCGATGTCGGCACCGCAGCTGATGTCTCCATCAGCTGTCGGGTGCTGCCTCCGCCATTGCGGGTAAGGTAACCCAGCAGTGTAGCCTTTTCGGCTTCACGCCAGGAACCCTACTGCACATGCGCGAGGCCCCGCTCCCATCTCCTATTAACCGGGCGGCCGAGGGAGGAGGAGGAGGGAGCCCCGCAGTGACGTCACGGCCGCATCGCGCCGCGGTGTACTTCCAGAAGTGGGAAAGGATACCTGTCAAAGACAGGTATCCTGTCCCCCCTCCCCCCGAAAGGTGCCAATTGTGACACCGGAAGGGGGGAGGAATCCGATGAGCGGAAGTTCCACTTTAGGGTGGAGCTCTGCTTTAACTGACAATTGCGTGGTCGTGCGGCACTGTACCCTATCCCCCCTATACCAAATTATTTGGACCAGTGCACAAAGCAAGGTCCATAAAGACATGGATGAGTGAGTTTGGGGTGGAGGAACTTGACTGACCTGCAGAGTCCTGACCTGACTTAAGCCCTTCGGAGTACTGAACCGAGTCACAAAGCTTCAAGCTATGGGCCATTAGAGGGCTGAGTGAGGGGGGACACAATTTAGGAGGAAGCCGTAAGAGGGCAGAGATGAGGACCGGTGCACAGTTGGGGATTTCCAAAAGAACTCAGAGTGGAATGTCAGAGGTAGCTTGGAGCATAGTGAGCTGGGAAATTTGTGCAGCCTGATAATATTTTGCAATGTTTGGGACTCCAAGCCCACCTCTCAGCCTGTGGGCATAAAGGGTAAGGCGGGAGACCCTGGGATGCTCGTAAGCCCAAATAAAGGAGAGAAGTCTTTTCTGGAGAAGACGCAAAAAAAACGCAGGGACCCAAACTGGTAAGGTCCAGAAGAAGTATAAGATCTTCAGAAGGAACGTCATCTTGACAGCATGAATGCAGCCAATCCAAGATGAGGTGGGAAACCACCAAGATGTCATGAGTGCTGTGATGGAGCGTAGCAGAGGATAGAAGTTGGCGGAAAAGAGAGAGGAGTAAGAGAGAGTTGACTTAAAGCCCAAGTATTCCAAAGTGGGGATGGCCCAGCAGTATGGGAAGGTAGATTGGAGGTGCATAACTAGAGATTCTGGAAGGGAAATATTCAGCGCAGTGGTTTTGTGCGGGTTAATGTGGAGCCCTGAGATGGTAGCAGGTCAAGAGAGAATGTAGGTTGGGCAATGAGACAATCGGGTTAGTAAGGGTTAAATCGCGTCATCTGCAAACATATTTACCTTGTAACATACGCCTGTGTATGGAATTCCGTTAATGTTTGGGTCAGTTCTAATGCCACGTACACACGATCGGAATTCTCGTCTAAAAAAGTTCTGAATTCTTGAACTGTCTTGCCTACACACGGTCACACCAAATTCTGACCGTCAAGAACGCGGTGACGTACAACACTACGACGAGCCGAGAAAAAAATGAAATTTAATGCTTCCGAGCAGGCATCAAATTATTTCTGAGCATGCGTAGGAATTTTGCGCGTCGGAATTGCAACAGACGATCGGAATTTCCGATAGAAACCTTTTCCGTCTGAAAAATTGAGAACATGCTCTCAAATTTTTGTTGGTGGGAATTCGGCCAGCAAAATTCTGATGGAGCATACACACGGTCGCATTTTCTGATGAAAAGCTCTCATCAGTCTTTTGCTGGCCGAAATTCTGATCGTGTGTACGTGGCATAAGAGCTATGGCCAGAGTCTCAAAGGCAAGGATAAAGAGAACCGGAGACAGGGGGAGTAGAGTGTGACCAGCTAAGTGAGAAATGAGTCCCCAAAGCGCCACGCTGTAGCACATACCGCAATTAGTCCCACAAGAGGGAGTGAAAAGCTTTGTATATGTAAAGCGAGAGGAGAAATCCTGGGATTTTGCATTGGTGACAGCCAGGGCCAGGCACAAAGCCCACCTGGTCTCTGTGGATCAGGGAATGTAGGTATTTATTATTGCGAGAACACAAGATCTTGCCCAATAGTTTTATGTCCTCATTCAGCAGGGAGATGTGGCGAAAGGCTTGGGGTTCGTGGGCTTCCTCAGTGGTTTTAGGAATCATCTAAACATGCGCTCCCAAGGAGTCAGAAGAAGGCTGGGGTCCCTACTTCATTGTATTGAAGTAGGCCGTCAAGTGGGGGAGAAGGAGGGGAGAGAATTTCCGGTAGTATAGGCAGGAGAAGCTGTCTGGGCCCGGGGCCTTTGAAAGCCGAATGCCTTTGATGGCCTGGGCCACGTCAGGTTCAGAAATGTCTGTATTGAGGGCTGTGTGGGCCACAGAGGAGAGGGGGAGATGAAGGCAAATCCATATTGTTCTAATATTCTACTGAGCTGGCTAGATATGGCTCTTGAGATAGAAATATTTTAGAATAGTTTTATGATTGCCATGCAGTTGTCTATTTTATAGGTCCAGCTTGATATTAATATATATTTTTTAGTTTGAGTATATTAATTGAATACCAATTTACTCTCAGTTCTTTTGTCTTGCTTTCCCTTCAACTTTCCCAGATTTCTTAGTGGAAAAGGATAACGACTACTGTGTGTGTGAAACTCCGTGTAACATGACACGGTATGGGAAGGAGCTGTCTATGGTGAAAATCCCCAGTAAGGCCTCGGCACGCTACCTAGCCAAGAAGTACAACAAAAGCGAACAGTACATAGCGTAAGTTTATAGCTCTGGCTACATGCTAATACAAACTGTATCATGATGAAACCTGTATCCATGCAACTTACCGTATATACTCGAGTATAAGCCGAGTTTTTCAACATTTTTTTGTGCTGGGCACAGTGAGGCATGCAAATGGGCACAGTGAGGCTGCAAATGGCCATTGTTGACCCTCTTTTCCACTTCCAGTAGCTGTGCATTTCTCACCCTAGGCTTATACTCGAGTCAATACGTTTTCCCATTTTTTTGTGGTAAAATTAGGTGCCTCGGCTTATATTCGGGTTGGCTTATACTCAAGTATATACAGTATGTGTCTTGTTCTGGATTCTTGAAAGGATGTTTGTCAAATGCATTGTTTACTGTTAATGTGTATGTCCAGCCAAAACTGGGGGGAAGGATTAGAGTCCTTGCCAGGTTCTTATTACCATTCAGAGGTTCATTAAATAGACTGTTCTAAGTGTCCCTCTTTCCCAAGTTCTGACGTTGAGAGGTATGCAGTCAGCACTCCCATTACCATCTGTGTTTTACCTTCTCAAACTGGAGCTTAAAGGTTAACTCCACTTTGGAGAAAACAATTTGCAAAAAAAAAATAATATAGCATATACAATTGAAAATCAAGTCATATTGTAATTGAATGTTATTAAAAATTACCTTTCCTTTTCAATCTGCAGCTCTGTAATATTCTGTAAAATGCAATATGGCTACCTGAAGGTGTTCTGTACACAGATGATGTACAGAACGCCCCCTGAAAATGTAATTTCCTGCTAGCGTGATTGGCTCACTGATTTTCCCAGAATTCTGCACTAAGATTTTGAGCATCCCCTGCAACAAAAATGCCCTTTTTGTTGAGATACTCCTGAAGGAGAATCATGTCTAAAGGGAGGCAGACCCTACAATTTTCTTCATTAGAGCCAAGCAGGAGCAGCAGCTGATTCATAATTATAAAACCACTCCCATACAGATTTACTCAGCACACGGACACAGACCAACAAACAGCTATTTCTTCAGAATAACAAAAGGTAGGAATGTAGAAAAACTTTATTTGCAATCCATGGATGGGGATTATTAAAACATATTACAGTCTGAGAAAGAATACAGTTTACTGTTTCTTTGATCCAGGGTGTGCGGGTCCTGGTATAAGATGTCAAGGATAAGGCCTACGTGTTTCACGGGAAACCCCGCTTCATCGGGGCCTTTAAAGCAGCACAGAAAACATGTAAATATTAGAAATGTCTTATGCCCCGTACACATGGTCGGATATTCCGATGGAAAAAGTCCGATCGGATTATGTTGTCGGAAAATCCGATCGTGTGTGGGCCCTAGCTGGCTTTTTCCGTCGTAATTTCCGACGGAAAAACGCACAAAGTGCCACGCATGCTTAAAAGAAATTTGGAGACAAAAGCTATTGGCTACTGGGCTCTACGTAGTCCCGTCGTACGTTTTATATGTCACCTCGTTCGGAATGATCGCATTTTCCGACAACTTTGTCCGACCGTGTGTATACAACACAAGTTTCGGACAAAATCCGTCTGAAAAAATCAGACGGATTTTGTGATAGGAATGTCCGACCATGTGTATGGGGTATTAAAGATACAGAATTATGCCCCGAAATTCCGACCTTGTGTGGGCTCCATCTGACTTTTTCCGTCTGAATTTGAGATCCTGCTCTCAAATTTTCCGACAACAAAATCCGATCAGACTTTTTCCGATCGTGTGTAGAGAATTCCGACAGACAAAGTGCCACGCATGCTCAGATCAAATTAGGAGACCAAACCTATTGGCTAATAGCCTCTACGTAGTTCCGTCGTACGCAACGAACGTCACCACGTTCAGAATGATCGGATTTTGTGATCGGAATTTCCGACCGTGTGTACGGGGCATTAGTTATGTAGCGGGGTCGTACCCCTTTTAGGGGAAAAGACTACATTCCCCATAATTCCCCAGGCTCCCGGGCTGTTGGTTTCCGCCCGAGAGGCTGCTGGGGGAGGTGATAAAAGGGAAGAGGAGAGACCGCCTCTTCCGACTGTGCTGGTGACGCAGAGACTTGTTCCTGAGGAGACACCTGTGCGGACCGGGACTGCTGAAGGCCTGAAGCCTGGGCCTTGCAGCAGGTGGAGAGAGACTCTCACCCCTCAGAGTCAGCAGCAGCGGAGCGGAGACTTTTCCCTACAGTCGGTCGGTCGGAGAGAGGACCGGAACGCAGGGGCTGTGACGGAGGAGGCCGGGCGCCGCCATTGGAGGGACCGGAGCTGAGGACGGTACCACAGGATTGGTGAGCGAGCTGAAAAGGCTCATCCTGCATTGCTACACACACTTCCATGCCTATTGAACTGCCAAGGCACAATTTACCTCAGAGCAGCAAATGTTACTTTCTGTGGATTACAAATACACCATTTAAAGCTACATGTGCACCACCTCTACAGTTCTCTTGCCGGTGAAGAACGCTGTACTTATTCAAGGACTGAGCTCTATTGCTAGGGATCAGGCCTGGTCCGTTAGGTAGGCTCAGATAGATTTATTGCACCTCAGGGGTGCATAGCAGACGGTCGCTACACTTGGCGCTCCGTTCCCCATTGCTAGTTTGATACATATATGTGTACATGTTAAAGTGCATATTGCAGAGACCTGCCAATGTGTTGTAAGTCAAATGTTTGATGCATGTTACTATTTCTTTTCTTACTGCCAAAGTAAAGCCAGTTATTCTTATCTCAGCAGTCTGCTTGTGAGTTTGACTCCATTACACTTAGAGTATAAGTGATATTTATATGTGCATAGATACATACCCCTTTACTAACTGTGCCAGGGCGGGTAGAGCAAATTGCCGGGGGTTGGTGGAGCTGTACTCAGGGACCCAAAACAAACCAGCGGCCCTCTTAACTGGGGGTATCGCTACACGTGGGGGCTCGTAATCCGGGATCCTGAGACAGCGGGAAAAAGCCGCCAGAAGGTACCGGCATGGACCCGATAGAAGTGGGACGGTGGTCCGCAACATGGGCCACTGATCCAGCCGCAGCAGCAGTCATTGAACTGCCAGGGATATGGCAGAGAGAGGCAGTCAAGCAGCTCATAATGTCCCTATCCCCATGCCACAAGTCATGGATAATGGACATGAGAAATGATGCTGGGTATACATACGCCCTAATAGAATGGCAGAAAGAGACTCCAGAGCAGTTCAGGAGCCAAAGCATACGAGCACCGGATGGTCAGACCTATCAATTGCTGCATACGCTGCCGCGCAAGGGAGACTGTTCTCCTATGAAAACGATGCTATCCCCAAAGCAGGAAGAGCAGAAGGGCGCGGAAAGTCCCGCACAAACTACTCTTAGTGCAGAACTGTGTGCTGTCCTAGGGGAGATTGTGACTCAGTGCAGAAGAGACCCCGGGGACTACCCGATGTCGGGATACAGGAAACTCCGGATGTTTTCAGGGAGGACACCGGTACCCTCGGGAGAAGAGAGATTTGAAGAGTGGTTAGATGGTGCCACGCAGGCCCTAGAAGAATGGGAGGTCCCAGAAGGTAGAAAGAAGCAAAGGATTGTTGAGAGCCTAAAAGGGCCTGCCTTAGAGGCCATACGCAATCTGAAGACAAGCAAAAAGGATTGCACTGCCCAGGACTACATAGACATCCTGGAAAGTGTGTTTGGTGGGACAGAAAAAGTCACAGAACTTACCTATCAACTGGAACACTGTTACCAGAAGACAGGGGAGAAGCTGTCGGAGTACATGGGACGCATAGACAAGATCCTGCATAGGATTATCCTGAAGAAGGGGATAGATCCGGGGAAGGTAGATGAAGCCCGTGCCCAGCAGGTGATGAGGGGAGCCCAACCCCTGGACCCTGTCGCACTAGTACTACGTACCCGGCAGGATGGGAAGAGCCTGGACTACCCTGATCTCATTCGAATGGTCAGAGAAGAAGAGGCCATGTTGGAAGAGAAAAGGGAAAAGCAAGTGATGGGGTCTACAAAACTTCCAGTGGCCACGGTCAGGTCGGCCTTAACCCCTGAAAGAGAGACAGAAGTAGATGCCCTGAAGTTGCAGATGTCCCAGATGATGGAGATACTGACATCTCTAGTGGCGAAAGAGACGCCCAGTCCCAAGAAAGAAGCAAGCAGGAGGGAATTGTTTCCAGCTGTTTCAGCACCAGCATCCCCGCCTGACTACGGTGAGATGATCTGTTTTAATTGTGGAGGGATTGGCCATATTGCAGCTGTATGTGCCAGTCCCAGGAAGAAGAAAACAGAAAGCCGCCAGCCGGCGGGAAACGCCAAAGGGCCCCGGTGAAGGAGTCAACCGGGTGCCCATCGCCTTCAGTGAGCTCCAAGAAGAATAACAGGAAAAGAAAGCGAGGAGATCAAACCCCTCGGAAGGAACCCAGGGATCCTCAACCAAGGTACACTCCAGAGAAAGGGGGCAAGACCCCTCCGAAGAGACACAGCACTCCCAAGCGAGAACCCTTAAAAGTGAGTGATAATAATGTCCCTCAACGGGTTCACACTCCCACTAAGAGGGGGAAAATCAATGCATACCAGGCTCAGGAAAGAATCAAGCGCAAATCCAGTGCTTGTAAAGAGAAGAGCCCAAAGAAGAGGACAGCATCAACTCGGCCCTACCCAGAAAAGCTGGTTGGTCCATCCCCTACTGTACCCATCCAAGTGGAAGGAGTATACACAAAGGCCCTCCTAGACACTGGAGCACAAGTGACCCTATTGTACAGGGACTTCTATGACAGATACCTGAGTCATCTGCCCATACAGAAGATAGAGGAGTGGAAATAAGGGGATTGGTAACTCAGAGTTTCCCCTATGATGGATACCTACCCATACGGCTGACCTTTGACCCATCCGTAGCTGGGAAGACTGAAGTGTTCGACACCTTAGCAGTGGTGTGCCCTCGCCCGCCTGGAACCAGCAAGACCTCCCTGATCATAGGGACAAACACGGATCTAGTCAGAAGGCTTCTGACCCCCCTGGTGAAGGAAGAGAATCTTTCAGCTCCCAAGATCCATCCCATTCTTCAGGCAGCCTACCAGCGGTTGGTCCTAGAGCAGAAGACCCCAAGTGAGGGGATAGGAAGGGTATGGAGGCTTGGAAAAGAAGGAGCAGTGTTACAGCCTGGAGAGGTGACCTGCATGAGAGCCACGGTGAAACTTAGTTGGGAGCAGCCTGGCCCCTTTGTAATGTTGGAACCCGACCCAATGGAGGGTCACTCAGGCCTGGAAGTGATACCAGAAGTGATCTCATTGAAGGACCTGAAGAAGGCCAGAGGAAGAGTCCCTGTCAGTGTGAGGAACTCCACGGAGCGGCCCGTGGAGATCCCTGCCAGGATGCTTCTGGGACAGGTGAGTCCTGCTGTCCCAGTTGGCTGGTCAGAAGTGAAGGGGACGGGTAAAGGAGAAGATGTTTGGAAGAAACTCTCCATGGAAAACCCAAACCTACCTGGAGCTTGGAAAGAGAGAGCCAAGGCCCAGCTGACCAGATGGGAGAAGATTTTCTCAAAAGATGAGTTTGATGTGGGGTGTGCGAGGAGTGCCACCCATCGAATCCGCATGCAAGAGGACAAGCCATTCAGAGAGAGAGTCAGGCGAGTCCCGCTAGCAGATCTGGAGGATCTGAGGGAGCAGCTTGCGGAACTGAAGAAGACGGGAGTGATTCGGGAGTCCAGAAGCCCCTATGCCTCCCCAATTGTGGTAGTCAGGAAGAAGAATGGGTCATTGAGGCTCTGCATTGACTACAGAACTCTCAACAGGAGGACCATTCCTGACCAGTACACCACGCCAAGGATAGAGGATGCCTTACAGAGTTTATCTGGAGCTAAGTGGTTCAGTGTGATGGACCTCAAGAGTGGGTACTATCAAATCCCCATGCATCCAGAAGATAGAGAAAAGACTGCCTTCATAACCCCAGTAGGATTCTTTGAGTTCAACAGGATGCCTCAGGGCCTATCTGGAGCTCCTGCTACGTTTCAACGCCTAATGGAAAGGACGGTTGGAGACATGAACCTCATAGAAGTCCTTGTGTACCTGGACAATGTCATTGTCTTTCGAAAGACTTTGGAAGAACATGAAGCCAGATTGGAGAAAGTACTGAAGAGGCTCAGTGAAGAGGGACTCAAACTTTCTCCCGAGAAGTGTCGGTTCTATCAGTCTTCTGTGAACTATCTGGGACACATAGTGTCTGAAAAAGGAGTGGCTACAGACCCTGAGAAGTTGGAGGCAGTTACTTCGTGGCCAAGACCCACAACAGTTACAGAACTTCGGTCTTTCTTGGGGTTCTGCTCCTACTACCGCAGGTTTGTGGATGGGTTTGCCCGCATTGCTAAACCCCTAAACGAACTGCTCAAGACAGAAGGAGAGGAAGATGGATTGGGGCCTAGGAGGCCCGGTGAGTCGGTTCAAGACCAATGGAACTCAAGGTGTGAAGAGGCTTTCAGAACCTTGAAGAGAAGTCTCACCACCGCCCCAGTTTTGGCCTACGCTGATCCCACTAGACCATATGAGCTACATGTTGATGCCAGCCATGAGGGCCTAGGTGGAGTACTCTACCAGGAGTATGAAGACCAGCTACGACCAGTGGCCTATGTGAGCCGGAGCTTGACCCCCTCCGAGAAGAACTACCCCACCCACAAGTTGGAGTTCTTAGCCCTCAAATGGGCAGTAGTTGACAAACTGAAAGACTATCTGTATGGGGCCGAGTTTACTGTGAAAACAGATAACAACCCCTTGACCTATCTATTCACCACCGCCAAGCTGGATGCAACTGGACACAGATGGTTGGCGACGTTGTCAGGATTCAATTTCAGCCTCAAGTACAGGCCAGGGGCTGGAAATAGGGACGCAGATGCCCTGTCCCGAAGATCCCATGTCATGGTCGATGATTGGGAAGACTGGACCCAAGTGGCACCAGAAGGAGTGCGAGCCCTTTGTCAAGGGGCTGAACTCCAAGCCAGAGGAGGATCCAGAGCTGAAGAGATAGGAGTTACCACAGTGGGAGTCCCAAAGTGTTACTGTGGGGTAACTCAACTAGAAGAAGAGTGCCTACCGAAGCTGTCCAAGAAGGAGTTAAGGTGTGACCAATTGGAAGACCCCATGGGGAAATTGGTCTTGGAAGCCTTGGAAGACAAGAGTCCAGAGGGACTTCGCCTTCACCCTTCCAAAGAAGCTCGCCTACTGAGGAGAGAGTTGGACAAATTACAGGTGCATCAGGGGGTAGTCTACCGAAGGGGCCCCTCTGATAGCTCAGAAGATAAGTGGCAGTTGTTTCTCCCCGAAAAGCATCGAGAGACTGTGCTGATTGCCTTACATGACCAGCATGGTCACTTGGGAGCAGAGAGAACCTTCCAACTTGTCAGAGATCGGTTTTATTGGCCCTGCATGAGGGCCGAAGTGGAGGAGTATTGCCATTCCTGTGCAAGATGCATTCAGAGGAAGACTTTACCCCATCAAGCTGCCCCAATGGGCCATCTACAAAGTCAAGGCCCAATGGATCTGGTATGCATTGATTTTCTCTGCCTCGAACCCGATTTGAGTGGATTGGGAAATGTTCTGGTGGTAACCGACCATTTCACCCGTTATGCTCAGGCTTTCTCAACCAAGGACCAGAAGGCCTCTACAGTGGCTAAGGTACTTTTGGAAAAATACTTTGTTCATTATGGACTACCACAGAGAATCCATTCAGACCAAGGAAGGGACTTTGAGAGTCGCCTGATCAGGAAGCTACTAGATTCTCTGGGAGTAGAGAAGACTAGAACTACACCATATCACCCTCAAGGTGATGCCCAGCCTGAAAGGTTCAACAGGACCCTATTGAACATGTTGGGAACTTTAGAAACAGAGAAGAAGCAACATTGGAGTCAACACATTTCAGCTCTAGTGCATGGTTACAACTGTACAACCAGTGATGTGACAGGTTTCTCCCCTTACCGACTTATATTTGGGAGAGAAGCAAGATTGCCAGTGGATTTGGCCTTTGGCATTTCCTTAGACCATGCCTCTGCTGCCTCCCACAAAGGATATGTGGACAGACTGAGGCACAGTTTGAAGATAGCTTATGAAAAAGCTCAGGCGGCCTCTGACCAGAGGGGGGCCCGAAATAAGAGGAACTTTGATTTGAAGGTTCGAGTACAGGACCTACAGCCTGGGGACCGTGTACTGTTACGCAATCTAGGGATCCCTGGAAAACACAAGATTGCTGATAGATGGAGATCAGAGCCATATATCATCTGTAGAAAGCTACCTGGATTGCCTGTTTACAAGTTAAAGCCAGAAGGAAGAGTGGGGCCTTTGAAGACCTGGCATAGGAATCACTTGCTCCCACTCACTGAAGCAGTCAGAATACCTCCAGCGAGAGACTTACCTGAATCTGTTTCCATTCTGGATACCCCCAGGCCTAATACTCGGTCTCAAACATCCCAAACTAGGGGTGGACAGGACCCACAATCAGCAGAAGAAGAAAGAGGAGAACTTGAATGGCTATGGCCTTCCTCAACTCCAGGAAATTCCGCCATAGATCTTCCACCTACTGAAGATGTGGAAGATGGAACATTGAACCCAGAAGCTACAGAGTTTGTTCCATTCAGTGTTGTGCCCGAGTGCTGGGAAGATATCCCTGGTCTCTACTCAGAAGAAGAAGAAGTAGATGTTCCAGAACCAGAGATGTTGCCAGAATGTGTTCCCGAAGAAGTCCCAAGAGAACAGAGAGCTCGCAGAGTTGTGAGGCCTCCCAAGAAGTTAACTTACCCCAAGATGGGAAAAAGTTCAGAGGACTCTGTCACCACAGCAAGGAGAAGTGCTGAACGCCCTGACCCATCCACTGTTCATTTGGTGGAGGGCAACCCCAGCTCACTCTCTGGCACAGTTAAACAGGTCGCCCACACTGAAGTGACCTGTAGACAGGACAGCTCCCCATCTTATGCTAATTGGTGGGAAGCTCCCCTGTCTAAATTATGTGAACGTGTTGTTCCCAAGAAAGATTGTAATTTGAACCATGTCTTTGGGGACCAAAGATTCAAAGTGGGGGGAGTGTGTAGCGGGGTCGTACCCCTTTTAGGGGAAAAGACTACATTCCCCATAATTCCCCAGGCTCCCGGGCTGTTGGTTTCCGCCCGAGAGGCTGCTGGGGGAGGTGATAAAAGGGAAGAGGAGAGACCGCCTCTTCCTCTTCTGACTGTGCTGGTGACGCGGAGACTTGTTCCTGAGGAGACACCTGTGCGGACCGGGACTGCTGAAGGCCTGAAGCCTGGGCCTTGCAGCAGGTGGAGAGAGACTCTCACCCCTCAGAGTCAGCAGCAGCGGAGCGGAGACTTTTCCCTACAGTCGGTCGGTCGGAGAGAGGACCGAAACGCAGGGGCTGTGACGGAGGAGGCCGGGCGCCATCATTGGAGGGACCGGAGCTGAGAACGGTACCACAGGATTGGTGAGCGAGCTGAAAAGGCTCATCCTGCATTGCTACACACACTTCCATGCCTATTGAACTGCCAAGGCACAATTTACCTCAGAGCAGCAAATGTTACTTTCTGTGGATTACAAATACACCATTTAAAGCTACATGTGCACCACCTCTACAGTTCTCTTGCTGGTGAAGAACGCTGTACTTATTCAAGGACTGAGCTCTATTGCTAGGGATCAGGCCTGCACCCTCAGGGGTGCATAGCAGACGGTCGCTACACTTGGCGCTCCGTTCCCCATTGCTAGTTTGATACATATATGTGTACATGTTTAAAGTGCATATTGCAGGGACCTGCCAATGTGTTGTAAGTCAAATGTTTGATGCATGTTACTATTTCTTTTCTTACTGCCAAAGTAAAGCCAGTTATTCTTATCTCAGCAGTCTGCTTGTGAGTTTGACTCCATTACACTTAGAGTATAAGTGATATTTATATGTGCATAGATACATACCCCTTTACTAACTGTGCCAGGGCGGGTAGAGCAAATTGCCGGGGGTTGGTGGAGCTGTACTCAGGGACCCAAAACAAACCAGCGGCCCTCTTAACTGGGGGTATCGCTACAGTTACATTGTGAAATAATGTTAAGAAAAAAAAACGATATTACATATGCAACATGTGGATAAACTTCTGCACAACCCCTACATCGTTGTGGGGCATTTATGTTAAACTCCCTGCAATGTACATAGATCTCCCAGGGGAGAATGTTTTTTCTCAACAAAAGTGAAGCAAAGCTTTTCTTCTTACATTAAAGAAAAGCTTCAGTCCCCTAACCTTGTTGCCTTTCCACCACCACATCACCATCTTTTAAGTGTCTGATGCATGGACAGATTTACCAGAAGGCTCCGTCAGGTCTTCAGGACCCAGGAGAGACCTGCAGCACACATGCATGTGCACAAATGTGCCACGTGTCTCTGCCAGTTCCGGAAAACCTAGGGCATGTCTGTGCGGATCCCACAGTTCACATGCTTCCGAAATTGGGCGTTCGACTGATGTGAACATCTCAGGAGGCAGCGGGGGCTCAATGTCTCTCTCGCCTAGAGAGAAAAAAGTGCTGCAGTGAAGCGCTAAAAAGGTAAAAAAATGTTATCCAATTGTTGGAGAGGGAGGTGGTGGGAGGAGCTGGAAGAAAGAAAGTTGTTTTGTTGGCTAAGTTTTTGCTTTACCCTGTTTCCCCGAAAATAAGACCTAGCATGATTGTCGGTGATGGCTGCAATACAAGCCCTACCCCCCAAATAAGCCCTACCCTGTTTCCCCGAAAATAAGCCCTACCCTGAAAATAAGACCTACAAGGACTTTAACTAGGGCTTATTTGGGGGGTAGGGCTTATATTGCAGCCATCACCGACAATCACGCTAGGTCTTATTTTCGGGGAAACAGGGTAGGAGGTTGTCAGGTGTTAAAGCAGAACTTCAGTCATTTTTTTCAACTTTCCATCTATTAAATCTTCTGCCCTTGTTGTTTTAACTTTGGATAGTAAAAAAAATTCTGCCAGTAAATACCTTATACAGCCCACTTCCTGTTTTTTGTCTGGTAAAAAAGCCTAGGCTTATGACGTCATGCACAGCTCCCTCTCTCTCACTCTCGTAAGAGTTTGCCAGGAAGGGAGGGGGGGTGAGTCATAAGAGGGCCAATGAGAGCTGCAGAGCTGGAGGTGTGCCTCTGTGTGTCTGTGTAAATCCAGGAAGTGAACAGGCAGCAGCTTCAGTTGCCCACAGTTAAAATGGCTGCAGCCAGACTTAGTGGAGGGAGATTTCTGGAGCATATTTGGCAAGTACAGAATTACAGTATATATAAAATAATATGCAAAGTGGTTGGAGGGAAGCTTCAGAATGTCAAAGATGTTTTTATTACAAATTATGTGAGCAGACTGCAGTTCCTCTTTAATTATGAAGACAAACCTGTACTGCTACAAAATTATTTTTGGAAGGGAGGTGAAACAGCGGTTTTCTCAGGACAAAGAAACCTATGAATGCACAAAAAAAATTGAATCCTTGCCATATATAGGTTGCCTAGAGGAGATAGTACATTTAAAATTAAACTGGAGTTATTTTTTAAAGAATATGCAAACTCAACACATCATTGTCCTGATATGTGCCTGCTGTACCATGTACTTGTATAAAAAAAAGTGTCCTGTTCTCTTTGCTTCCTTTTGTGTGAAATCCCTGGTGTTCCTGCCATTTCCTCTGCTTTCCTATTAAAATCTGACCACACCAGGCATAAGAGCACAGTGTGGTCAGTTTTCTAGCCTGCTCTTTTCCAGTGATCAAACTTGTCTTGCCACGCCCCACCCCTGCGCAGCCACTAACTAAGAAAATCAGTGTGCTGCTGTTTCTCCTCCCCCAGCTCTCTGAGCTCCTTTTGCTGCAGAGAACAGAGATCATGTCATCACTTTTTTTTAAAAAAGGGAAAGAAAGATATATGTAATGATTTTTATATCTATACACATATATTTTTACACAATGATTTTTACCTTTTTAAAAAAGTGATGACATGATCTCTGTTCTTTGCAGCATAAGGAGCTCAGAGAGCTGGGGGAGGAGAAACAGCAGCACACTGATTTTCTCAGTTAGTGGCTGCGCATGGGTGGGGCGTGACAAGACAAGTTTGATCATTGGAAAAGAGCAGGCTAGAAGTAAAGGCAGGCGTACCAATATTTTTGGTAACATAGTGTACTTTAAGGCTTTATCCTATACATGGTACAATAATACTTTAACTGAAATGTATAAAATATAGGAGTTTTGCTGTTTTCCACCACATTCCTTCTAAATTGATGCTTGTATTGCTTCCATAGGCGTGCGCACAGGGTGTGCCAGATGTGCCTGGGCACACCCTAATCCCCCCATGTGGTGCCAATTCCCCCTGCTTCCTCTCTCCCCCTGCAGTGCTACCACTTCCCTCCTCTTCCCTCAGGAGTGGGAAAGGGCCTGTTAAATATTTCATTAACCGGCCCCTTCCTTTTGAATGAACACAATAAGTGATCTGTACCGATCGGTCCTGTCTTCATTCTTAACTGAAGCATACTAAATTATGTTTATTGCAGGCTGCAGAGAAATGGACTGGGGGATCTCTGTCCTCAGTTTCTTTCTCTGGCTCAAAAGTGACACATCAAGGGTCTGTTTAGACCTTTGATATTTCACCAAAGACCCATAACGGGGTCCTAAAAAAAATTGTTCAAAAATAATAATACTGCTCTGCTCATATACATGTGTGTATATATATATATATATATATATATATATATATATATATATATATATATTGTGACGGGAGGGCACATGGAACCAAGAATCCCTTGGAAAGGTTGGGAAACCCATGTATCAGCTCCCCATACAACTCTTATGTCTAAGTCACCCTGTGCCATCCTGGTACAGGGTGAGTGAGAAAAAATATCTTGCATTACTTAAAAGTAAGTAATATTTATCCACATTGCTATATTAATCTCTTTTGTTACATTTTTGAGAGACTGTTTCTTGGATGTTAATTTTGAACAATACACAAACCTTGAAAGAGCTGATCTGGAGACGGACTGTCTGGTCACCTAGGCTGCTGGGTTAATTAACATGTTAATTATGTGATTGTCTTTTAAGTTGTTGCTATAGGGGAGGGGGGAGTATCCATGAGCAGCCCTACCTCATTATCAACCCCTTGTGTTAAATATGAATAAGGGCTCTTTCACACGGACGGACCGTATGTCCGTTTTTCATCCATCCGTTTTCAGATGAAAAACGGACATACATGTATCCCTATGGGATAGCGGGTGTCAGCGGATGAACATCCGCTGACACTCGATCTCGTCCGTGTCCGCTATGGTCCGTTTCTGCAGACGGAGGAAAGCTCTATTTTTTTTATCCGTCTGCAGAGCGGATCGGATGACGAAGGGTTTAGCTAAAACTGGTGCACACAAAATCTGGTGCAGCTGTGCATAGCAACCAATCAGCTTCTAGTTATTATTGTCAAAGCTTAAGGGCTCTTTCACACGGACGGACCGTATGTCCGTTTTTCATCCTTCCGTTTTCGGATGAAAAACAGACATACATGTATCCCAATGGGATAGCGGGTGTCAGCGGATGAGCATCCGCTGACACCCGATCTCGTCCGTGCCCGCTATGGTCCGTTTCTGCAGACGGAGGAAAACCCTATTTTTTTTATCCGTCTGCAGAGCGGATCGGATGACGAAGGGCTCTACGGTCTGTCGTAACCCGATCCCCCATAGGGGAGAGCGGCGCTGTGACAGGTCCGTCCCTGCGCTGTGTGCAGAGACGGACCTGTCATCTTCCTGCTCAGCGGAGATCGCCTAGGCGATCCCCGCTGAGTAAGCGAATATCCACGGGGCGGATCTGCACTGATCCGCCCCGTGTGAAAGGACCCTAAAAAGGCTGTATTCTGCCCAATAAATCAGTTCAAGATTCTACAAGCTATTTTCGGCTAGACTTGTATTCAATGCAGCTATAATAATATATCTCCCTGAGGGTCAGATTGGAGGAAGCAGTATGTACTGACGGAATCACTCAGCGGAGTGAGGAAAAGGATCCGTCACACATATATATATATATATATATATATACATGTATGTGTGTTTGTGCTCTGGGGTGCACACCCTAATCCAATAGGCTGCGCACACCAATGATTGCTTCTTATCTCATTCATCTCTAATTAAAACTCCACTTTCATCTGAGCGCGGCTGGGGTTACAAGCGGTTGGTTCTAACACAGGTAGAAGCCCTCGTTGATGGTTTTCTGATTGCGCGGCTCCTATAAAATGCGTCTAGAAATATTCATAAACACGGGGCATTGCATGGTGACAGCATACCACACTTTTCTTGTATTATGTAAAAAAAAAAAAATGGGGAAGACTTCTTCTTTCTACTGGAAGGGGCCCCAAGAAAGACCCAAGAAATATAAGAAGCCAAAAGCATTGTGGTGCGATTGTTTGGTGCGTTGCGGTTCTTTTCTTTTCGTTTTTTTTTTTGTACAAACGTCTAGCAGAAGGATTCATCTCTACAGTGTTCATCATAAACTTGATTGGCATGCTATAATTAATAGGCTTTGAGCCTGGTGTTGGGATTGACACTCTTGATGTCCAGCTGGCACTCTATAAACCTTTTGTATGTCTAAGGCTGGAAAAGGCAGCCAATTATTAACCCAACACTAAGCGATCGTATTATAGGAGGATTCCAGCGTCTTTCAACAATGTGCTATTCAAAGCACATAGATATACCTTACGTACCTGGTGCTGAATATTAATTCTCATTGAATAACGCATTGTGAATTAATAAACCGTGGCACATAAAAAGGATACAGGCATTGCTTTTGGGGGTAGATCTAGTCTTTTAATCAGCAGGTCTCTTATACTCTGTCATATAGAGATTGCATTGTTCTTGGTCTTTTATTTTTCAGATGCACTGAGCTAGCGGAGGAGGGGAGGAAAAGGCAGCGGAGATCTGTAAAGTGCTTTTATAAGCACAAATCACTCATTTGTTAGACAGCTAGCAATGGAACGGACAAGTGAAACACTTTATGTAGAAGGCCTCATTATGTGTTTTAATGCCAGTACACAAAGGAAGAACGAGTAAAGCTATCTACAGGCAAGTCACAGACATATACTCTTCCATAATAACAAACGCTCAATTTTCGCAAAAATATCAATTTTGCTTAACCGCTTCACGGCAGCCTCATGCATATATACTGCAGCAGAAGGGCACGTACAGACAGATTAACGTACCTTGCCCTTTAAGAGGTGGCTCGCGGGCACGCGCGCCCACTGGGAGCTCCATGACCATGATCGCATGTCCCCGGACTCAATGTCCGCGGGGATACCTGCGATCATCTCGCGGTGAGGAAGAACGGGGAGATGCTAATGTAAACAAGCATCTCCCCGTTCTGCCTAATGACACTGATACTGATCACAGCTCCCTGTAATCGGGAGCAGTGATCAGTGACGTGTCAGACACAGCCCCTCCCCCCCACAGTTAGAATCACTCCCTAGGACACACTTAACCCCTACAGCGCCACCTGGTGGTTAACCCCTTCACTGCCAGTGACATTTTTACAGTAATCAATGCAATTTTTTAGCATTGATCGCTGTATTAATGCCAATGGTCCCAAAAATGTGTCAAAATTGCCTGATGTGTCCACCATAATGTCGTAATCATGATAAAAAACGATGATCGCCGCCATTACTAGTAAAAAAAAAATGATCACTAAAAATGCCATAAAACTATCCCCTATTTTGTAGACGCTATAATTTTTGCGCAAACCAATCAATAAGCGCTTATTGCGATTTATTTTTTTACCAAAAATATGTAGAAGAATACATATCGGTCTAAACTGAGGAAAAAATATGTTTTTTTATATATTTTTTGGGGATAATTATTATAGCAAAAAGTTAAAAAATAATGTGTTTTTTTTTTCAAAATTTTCGCTATTTTTTTGTTTATAGCGCAAAAAATAAAAACTGCAGAGGTGATCAAATACCACCAAAAGAAAACTCTATTTGTGGAAAAAAAGGACGTCAATTTTGTTTGGGAGCCACATCGCACGACCGCGCAATTTTCAGTTAAAGCGACGCAGTGCCGAATCGCAAAAAGTGCTCTGGTCAGGAAGGGGGTAAATTCTTCCGGGGCTGAAGTGGTTAAGCGAGGTTTTTCACTGTGACTAAGCTTAACTGGTAGATTATTATGTTACTTGAAGCACCAGCTTTGTTTAAAGTGGTTGTAAACCCACTTTGAAAAATAAAATAAAAAATTAACACCTGCAAGTCAAAGGCATAATGAGCTAGTATGCAAACTATACTCACCTGAGATCGAAGCCCTCGCTGCGGTGCCTGTACACAGCACCGGACGGCGACATCACTCCCGGGGTTACTTCCGGGTATCCCGGCTCCGGTGCTGTGGTGGATATACATACGTGCCGTTGCTTCACTTTGCTTCAGTACGCATGTGCCGATGACGTCGGCACATGCAAACACGGGGGATATCTCCTAAACTGTGCAGGTTTACGAGATATCCGGGGTAGCTACAGGTAAGCCGCCCTTTTTATAGGCTTACCTGTAGCAAAAAGTGGTCTGTAAGGGTTTACAACCACTTTAACCAAGCCTTTCTCAACATTTTTAAGGTGGATGAACCCTTGAATTAACATTCTGGTCTCAAGGGACCCCTGCTAATAAATACTATATCTACAGATCGCTGTACAAGTGTGATGGTCACTGGGGAGAATGCATCTTATATTTGTGGTCATTGGGAGTGCCCCCCCTTACAGATAGATAAAAAGATCATTGGTGTCAGTGGTTAATTATCTGGGAGGCAGAAATTGCTCCTTGCTTAACCACTTGCCTACTTTTACCCCCTTCCTGCCCAAGCCAATATTTAGCTTTCAGCGCTGTCACACTTTGAATGACAATTGCGCCTACATGCAACACTGTACCCATATGACATTATTATAATTTATTTTTTATTTAATCGCCACTTGGTTTTTTATTTTTTGTTAAACAAACCAAAAATGTTGTGAAAAAATTATTTTTTTCATAGTTTGTTTTTGCAAACAGGTACTTTTTCTCCTTCACTGATGTGCGCTGATAATGCTGCACTGATGGGCACTGATAGGCGCTGATGAGGCTGCACTGATGAGGCGGCACTGTTGGGTACTGATAGGTGGCACTGATGGGCTCTGATAGGTAGCACTGAAGTGCACTAATAGATGGCACCGATAGGCAGTACAAATAGGTAGCACTGATAGGCGACACTGATAGGCAGCACTGATAGGTGACACTGATGATGAGGCACTGTAGGACACTGATTGGCAGCACTGATGGGCACTGATAGGGGGCACTGATTAGCAGCACTGGTGGGCACTCTTGGGACCGATTTTCCTTTAACAGAAGACAGTTATCGGCTTTCTTATTCTCTCCTCGCGCTGTTAGCGTGAGGAAAGAAAAGCCGATAACCAGCTTGTGTTTAAATTCTGTGATCAGCTGATCACATGGTAAAGGACCGCTGTGATTGGCCCTTTACCCCGATCTGTGATCAGTCAAGTCCGAAGAACTCTGCGATCACAGAGTGTGCTGCCTGCACACCGCAGGGGTGTGCACGGGCAGCACGAGCATGGGAGGACATCCATGTACACACTCCCAGCAAAGTAAGCCTGCGCTGTAGCCATCTTTCGGCTATAGCGCAGGCAGGAACTGGTTAAGAAACCCCTAGTAACATCTGGAGGAACCCTAGGGTTCCATGGAGCCCTGGTTAAGAAAGTCTTATTTAACCTCTTCTCTAGACATTTGCAATTTGTTTTGTTATAAATTAAAATTTGGACGAAATTTGCTTTATTCAGAGATTCAGATGTATCAGAATCTCCGAATCACAATAGTAACGAATTTCAACTAATCCAAAATACATTTTTACCAAAACAAATTCATTTGTATTCATTAGTTTTATTCGGATGACATTATGCGATTTTTTGTGCCTTTTTGTTATCCTTTAAAGCATCTGAAATAACGTGATGACATGATCCAAATTGATTCGGATCCATTTGTTTTTTTTTATTCCAGTAAGCATACTCTACTAAGATTCTTTTTGTATTGGGGTTGAGAGACCATTCGTTTTGTATGTGCATGGCCCAACAAAGAAAATCAGTTGGGAATGGGGAAATTCATTTAACTTAATAGCATGGTGAATGAAAACAGAGCATCTGAAGATAGGAACCGAAACAACAAATATATAGTAATAACGAATATATTTACGAAAACGCATCATTCTAACATAACGATTATGACAAACTGAAATGATTCACTTGGCAAATGAAACCAAAACGAAACAAAACAAATTTTTCTGTTGAGCACATCTCTACGTATTCTTCTCCCCATGGTACATTAGGTAATCCTTAATTCTTCTGTTATGGAGACAATGAAGACACCATTTTCCTAGGGACTGCTGAACTTTTTACAAAAATAAGAACCCAACTGGAGGTGTTGCTGGAAGGGAGGAAGAACAATGGTGCAGCTGTACATGGTAGCCAATCAGCTTCTAACTTCAGCTTGTTCAATTAAGCTTTGACAATAAAACTGGAAGCTGATTGGTTTCTATGCAGAGCTGCATTGGATTTTGCATGCTTCGGTTTTGTAAATCTTCCCCCATTGTGTAATTCAGGTTAGCCAGCCAAGCACACCTAATTTCCAGCTAGTAAATGAGCAAATTATTTTGCAGCACATGCAGAGCATAGAGTATATATAGAGCAATAGTTGAAAGCTGCTACTCAGATAACTTTACATATGGCATAGAGCAGCATAGAAACACTTCAAATAAGGTATATAGTACTGTATATTATAAGTTATATACAGTACCAGTATTATAAAGGAATATAAGTATATTTTATGTTTCATTCATATACCAAGTATAACTTTAGGGTGTTGATTCTTCACAAGATGAAAATGTACTGAAACGGGTCGGGTATCCAGGCTTTCAAAAATAATAATTTTTTGGAGGCAACTTATTCTACTGTATTTAAAGTGTATAACAGTGTATTTAAAGCTTATATACACAGTACTATGCAAAAGATTTATGCACTTGTGAAAAAATGCTGTCAAGTGAGCATGCTTTCACAAAAATATAATTTTTATCAATATAATTTTATATATATTTTATATAATATTTATCAATTAGCAACTCACAAAGTGCCTAAATTATGAAAAAATGCAAAATACCATCATTTATGGTATGACCACCCTTAGTTTTTCAAGGAACTTGGCAGGTAGGTTGTTCCAAACATTTATAAGATTTGAATACATCTCTATAGATTTATGCGGTCACATTTGCTTCTGTCTCTTCATGTGATCTTTCGCCCCCTACACACGAGCGGAATTTCTGTTGGCAAAATCTTGAATGTTTTTTCAGACGGAATTCCGCTCAAGCTTGGCTTGCATACACACAGTCACACAAAAGTTTGTTGAACTTTCCACAGTCAAGAACGCAGTGACGTACAACACTACGACAAGCCGAGAAAATTAAGTTCAATGCTTCCGATCATGCGTCAAATTGTTTCCGAGCATGCAAATTTTGCACGTCGGAATTGGTACAGACGAACGGAATTTTTTTCGGGAAACTTTTTCCGACCGAAAAATTGAGAACCTGCTCGCAATCTTTTGCAGGCGGGAATTCCAACAGCAAAAGTCCGATGGAGCATACCCATGGTCAGAATTTCCGACCAAAAGCTCACATCAGACTTTTGCTGGTGGAATTTCCGATCATGTGTACGGGGCATAAGACAAATTGTTGAAATCACAGCTAGGTGAGGGCCATATCATGTCTTCCTTTCTTATTGTTCCCTTCATGTTGTTCCTCTAAAGATAGTTCATTATTACTTTGGCGGTATGTTTGGGGACTTGGCTCCAAACTTGCAAAGAACATCCAGCATACCTGTTGCCTATATCAAGTCTTCGATGAACAAACTGCCTTCTGTTACATAAAATATTTCAAGTTTAGACTCATTAGTCCAGAACACTTAATGCCATTTTCTGCACATCAGTTCTTGTGTTTTGTGCATAATCAAGTTGCTTGACTCCAGGTTTCCTAGTTTTTTAGCCTCAAGTCTTCCATAAAGACCATTTCTGACTAGACTTCTCTGGATGGTAGATGGGTGTACCAGGGTCCAACTGGTTTCTTCCAAGTCAGAGCTAATGTTACAACTTGATATCTTCTAATTGTAAAGGAAAGTCAGTATGATCTGTCTTTCACCACTGTGTTTTTGGTCATCAAACTTGCCTATTTCTTTGTGCTTCTGCAAAAGACCTTGTTGATGCAGTAGGACCACCTCAAGTCTTGTTGCTGTGCTCTTGCTGTTGTGTAAGGGCTCTTTCACACGGGGCGCCCCGTGGATATCCGCTTGCTCAGCGGGGATCGCCGGAGCGATCTCCGCTGAGCAGGAAGATGACAGGTCCGTCTCTGCACACTGTGCAGGGATCGACCTGTCACAGCTCCGCTCTCCCCTATGGGGGATCGGGTGACGACGGACCGTAGAGTCCGTCGTCATCCGATCCGCTCTGCAGACGGATGGAAAAATAGGATTTTCCTCCGTCTGCAGAAACGGACCACAGCGGGCACGGACGAGATCGGGTGTCAGCGGATGCTCATCCGCTGACACCCGCTATCCCATAGGGATACATGTATGTCAGTTTTTCATCCGAAAACGGATGGATGAAAAACGGACATACGGACCGTCCATGTGCCCTTAGACATTTTTACATTGAACAGCAAACTTAAATTGTTAGTAGACCATGGCTTTTCCTCACCTAGTTTCATTCCTACTACACAGCTGATTCTGTTTGATATAATGTCTGTATTTTAACCTACATATTATTTTAATGAGCTGCCTGGTATACGTGTTATTCATGCATTGGACCATATTCCTACAAAATCTTTAACTGTATGTAAATGTATCTGGTGGAATTGATACTATTTTAAATGTAAAGGGTGGCCATACCAAATGTTGTTCATGGTATTATAATTTGTAGGTTGTGACCAAATAAATAAAAACTATTTATCCAATATTTAAAACAAGACAACGGATTCCCAGAGCACTATGATCTTTGTAAAGATTAAATGTCTCTTTTTAAGCGTGGTGTCTTATATTGAAACTTTGGAAATAGCCACTCAGAGGGAGGGGAATGAGGGGGGCGTTATCACTGCCCTGGCTTGTTCTGCTTTAGCTATTGAGCTCTCTAAACAATAGGCTTTTTCAGCGGAAGAAACTGGAAGGTAAGTAAGGGGGAACCTAAAGCTCCACCTGCTGGTAGACATTGAGAATGATCATTACTGATCTTCATTTATTTGCACCTGTCATCTTACAAATAGAGCTTAGGGGACAAATAGACAATCTGAATATTGGTGAATGCTACATGACCCAGTAAATGTGCAAACTAACCAGAGCTGACGGTCAATTTATTGCCCAGTAAATCTGTGGTGAATGACACGTTTGCCAGTGTCTGAATATGTCGTTAACTGGAGGCTAAGGTGATTAATAGAGGTCTACATTCTACAATCTCACATGAAATTGAAATCATTTGAGTAAGCAAAGCCTACCATGCAGCATGTACCTCTAAAAAAATGTACATTAATCATCTTCTTTATTTAATGAGATAGCACAGCCACTCATCACGTAACTTATCTAACTTAAATAAACAGAATTTTAATTTATTGTTAAAGTCAATGCACTTTACATTTAGACATTGCACTATGTACCACTTTATTATCTCTGATTATGGTATATAATATGTAAGTAGTTCTTGTTGAAGCAGATAACTTACAGCTCAAAATCCAGTAAATGCATGTTCATATTTACAAGCATCGTCCCAACAGACTGTCATACTGTGCTAAGCCAGTCACTAATAAAACATAAATGCGTTAATATGATTTAATACTGTCTATTCATTAGCAAGATTAATGTCTCTTGCCATGGGACATCAACAGTAATCAAAGGCTTATTAACACATCATTAAAAAAGAAAACTGTACTATATTCCTGCCACTGGTTAATGTTTGGTTAAAAATTAGAAAGACACCAACCTTCCAGATAATGCAGCATGATATCTCCCAGAATCCCCAGTAAACCTTCCATTCATGGTAGTTGTTTGTGTCATTGATCAGCAGCAGAGAGGTGCTCAGATTTCCGGACATAGATTGATATTCCAGAAATTGGGCAATATTTTTTACCCATTAGTTGAAAGTAAGTGTCATTAGCCATTGTCAGATATGCATGTCATTGTCGTATTAATCACAAACGCAGACAAGATATGAATGCATATGACCCATTGCTAATGAGGCCATTTGTTTCTTCAGCTATCAATCCTGCTTTATTACAAGAGAATTTATTTAGTATATTTTCCATGCCATCTGGTCACCGTGTTTTATGGCAGCCAGGCATAGCGTGACGTGATTAGACAACCAAGGTGTCCAGAATAAATTATTTACATTTGTGTTGCCTTTTCAGATCATTTTATCAAAGGGCAAGTTATGATGACTGGAGATCACCTGGCTTAAAGTGGAGCCATGGGCAAAATAAAAAAATACATATATATATACTACAGCCTAGTGTTAACAAAGCCATTTTTGGCTTCCCTGTGACATACCGTATTTTTCGCTCCATAAGACGCACCTGACCATAAGAAGCAAAAATAGTTTTTATAGATCAATAAGGCATACTATTAAAAAAAAAAAAAACAAGTTTGCTTTTATGTTTCAGAAGGAATAAATACAGACCATTGCCATTAAAGTGCACTTGTGACACCCACATGTACTGCCATTAGCAACTGCCAGTTTAAAACAGTTTGATGGAAAAAGAAAACAAAGAAATGAAATGGGTCGTGTGACCTTTCATCAATTAGTACATACAGCTCATAAATGTCATATTAATTAAATGAAATTCATTAAATCTCAAGCTTGCTTTTATCACATCTGTGACACATTTGCTGGCATTTCTAATTTAACTTAAATATAGCTGATCTGCTAAATTATGGAGCACACTGAATCAACCTAAAGCTCTGGTGCCAAACACACAGCCCTCCGGCTCTCTCTGTGCAGCTCACTATGTGCTGGGCACTTTTCCAGTGGCGTCACTAGGGTTGGTGTCACCTGGTGCTGTAAAACATGGTGTCACCCTCCCGTGTATCCTGCCCAGCGCCCTGCAGGCAGTGCATGGTCATGGGGCGCACGCCAAACCGGCCCCTGTAAATGATAGTAAAGGGTGGTATAGTGGCAGGTTAGGGTAGTATGAGGTGGTATAGTGGCAGGCTAAGGTGGTGTAGTGGCAGGTTAGGGTAGTATAGGGTGGTATAGGGCAGGTTAGGGTGGTATAGGGCAGTTTGGGGGGGTATAGGGCAGGTTAGGATGATATAGGGCAGTTTGGGGTGGTATAGGGGTAGGTTAGGGTGATATAGGGCAGTTTGGGGTGGTATAGGGCAGGTCAGGGTGGTATAGGGCAGGTTGGGGTGATATAGGGCAGTTTGGGGTGATATAGGGCAGGTTAGGGTGGTATAGGGCAGGTTAGGGTGGTATAGGGCAGGTTAGGGTGGTATAGGGCAGTTTGAGTTGATATAGGGCAGGTTAGGGTGGTATAAGGCAGTATGGAGTTATATAGGGCAGGTTAGGGTGGTATAGGGCAGTTTGGGGTAGTATAGGGCAGTTTGGGGTGGTACAGGGCAGGTTAGGGATCTATGCAGTGACAGTTTGAAGTACCCTATAACATAGCTGCGGATGAAGACACTTGCTGGCTGGTGTGGCCTCGCCTCTTTCTCCTCCTTCAGCCGCAGGATCAGCTAGAGTAAAGAAGTCTGTGGGAGGAGTGGAGGAGGCAGCCACACCCCCAGCTCCGCCCACCAACCCCGGCTGAAAGAGATATTGAAGATCCCCGAAGGGTTAGCATTACTGATGGGGGAGTGTTATAGGCAGCCTCCCTTGCACGGCTACGTGTCCTGCTCACACCGCTCCGCTGCAGTTCTGCAAGTGCGTGCAATATAGTGCCCTGTGTACCGGCAGCCCCTCTGGCGGGTGTCACCCAGTGCAGGCCGCACCCCCGCCCCCCCTCATAGTGACGCCACTACACTTTGCATGGTAGCAGCAGGATGCCAGGTGTTGGGACAGTTCCTGCTTTCCCAAACCCGGCACTCAAATGAATTCACCACCATCAGGCATGATCTCTGCCTACCATTGGAAGTCCAGTTCCAGCCTGATGTTATCAGAGAGAGAATGGTACAAGCGTAAGTAATCACTGAGGGGGGGGTTAGGGAGAGGAGGTAAACAGCATAGCCACTGCCCACCATTGCAGGAGGGGGTTAAAAGTATTGCCACTAATCACCAATGCAGAAGGGAGGTTAACAGCAATACCAGTGCAGGGACAGAGTTAACAGACTGCCACTGACCATCAATGCAGTGTGAGGTTTAACAAACTGACATTTACCATTGCGGGGAGGGGGCGGGGGGTTAATAGCACTGCCACTAACCATCGATGTGGATATTACTGCAGTTATTGAAACCAATGATGGGGGTTATTATTGTGGTCATTGACACCAATACTGGGGGTTATTATTGCATTCACTGCACCAATCCTGGGGGTTATTATTGCAGTCACTTGCACCCATGCTGGGGGTTGTTTTTCAGTCACTGACACCAGTGTTGGGGGTAGTTTTGCAGTCACTGACACCAGTGCTGGTGGTTTTTATGCAGTCACCAACACAAATGCTAGGGGTTGTTTAGCATGCACTGACACCAATGCAAGGAGTCACCAAGCCAGCCCAATGTAAGTGCGTAAAATGTATCAACCCTGGAGTTTAGCTTTAAATCTTACTAAAAAATATGAACAGCAATGGCAACTTAGAGTCGTGAGTCAGATTATCCTGATAATGGATGTAATTTCTGTCCTGGGCTCATTATTGAGACCAGTGACAAATAATGCTTTGGGGTTTATTATTAGGACAACTGACACCGGTACTAAGGGGTTTTATTGCAGTTACTGACACCAATGCTGGGGGTTGTTTTACAGTCACTGACACTAGTGCTGGGGGTTGTTATGCAATCAATAATACCAATGCTGGGAGTTGTTTTGCAATCACTGATGCCAATGCTGGGGGTTGTTTTGCAGTCACTGACACCAGTGCTGGGGGTTGTTTAATGCCTTGTACACACGACCAGACTTTGACGGACTGAATTCCGTCTGACTTTTCAACGGAGTTTCGACGGACTTCCGTCGAATCGGACTTGTCTACACACAATCACACCAAAGTCTGACGGATTTGACCGTGATGACGTGCGACCAGACTAGAATAAGGAAATTCATAGCCAGTAGCCAATAGCTGCCCTAGCGTCGGTTGTCGTCCGTCGGACTAGCATACAGACGAACTGATTTTTTGACCGGACTTGAGTCCGTCGGAAAGATTTGAAACATGTTCGTCTGATTTTCGACAGAAAAGGTCCGCTGAAGGTCTGATGAAGTCCACATACGGTTGAATTGTCCGACGGATTTGTTCCATCGGACCAGTTCGGTCGGAAAGTCTGGTCATGTGTACGCGTCATTACAGTCACTGACACTAGTGCTGGGGGTCGTTTTGCAATCAATGATACAAATGCTGGGGGTTGTTTTGCAATCAATGATACCAATGCTGGGAGTTGTTTTGCAGTCACTGATGCCAATGCTGGGGGTTGTTTTGCAATCAATGATACCAATACTGGGAGTTGTTTTGCAGTCACTGATGCCAATGCTGGGGGTTGTTTTGCAGTCACTGACACCAGTGCTGGGGGTTATTTTGCAGTCCCTAACACCAGTTCTGTTTTTTTGTTTTTTTTGCAGTCACTGACACCAGTGCTGGGGGTTGTTTTGCAGTCACTAACACCAGTTCTGTTTTTTTGTTTTTTTTGCAGTCACTGATGCCAATGTTGGGGGTTGTTTTGCAGTCACTGACACCAGTGCTGGGGGTTGTTTTGCAGTCACTGTCATCAATGCTGGGGGTTGTTTTGCAGTAACTGACACCAATGCTGGGGGTTGTTTTGCAGTCATTGACACCAATACAAATAGTCACCAAGCAGACCCAATATGAGTATGCAAAATATATCATCCCTTGAGTTTAGCTTTAAGTCTTACTAAAAAATATTACCAGCAATGGCATCCGAAAAAACATGAGCCCAATTATCGTGATAATGGGTGTGATTTTTGTCTTCCTTGTTTCTACTCAATTGCTTTGAAAAGACCAAAGCAACGAAAAAGCATTGCAAGCACCAATCTTTTATAAGGGGAACAACATCCGCCCTACTGGGTACAAAGCTAGCTAATACAGTGTAGATTGCTTTATGATAATAAAAAACCCACATGTAATTTATTCTACAAAAAACATAAATAAAACTTGTGTCTCTTAGATCTAGATGTAAAATGTTAAATCAGCCTCCCTGTTGAGGTTTCGCTATAATGTAATCACACACACACTGAAGAAAAAGGTCAGCTATTTATTTATGCGTAAATCGCTTTTCCATGTATTCAATCTCAGCACACACTTCAGCGGTTATTGAAACAGAGAAGAAAAGAAAACAGAGTGTAAGGGTAAATATTAGCTGCAAATAAAATATAGGAATTATTTATTACCTGTAACTTGTATGACTCAATACTCTGCAGGCAGGGAATTTCATCTGAATGTTCTTAGAGGTTTCAAAACAAGCTAAATTGTATATTTTGGAGAAAAGTGACTACAACTTATTGAGAATATTAGAAGAAGATGTCACTCATTGGTTGCCTGGAAGGACAACCCCAGTTCAAAGGAAACAGTCACAATTGAATTGACACAAGGATTTAAATATTCTGTTTTAAAGTAGACCTGAACTCAAAAAGAAGGGTTTCCTATCTTGTAGGTACCATCTAGAAATGTTAATTATGCCTAAAAATAAATAAACCTTTTATAAAGGAATTTCTCCAGAAAAATGGCAGTACGCTTCCTTCAGCCTCATAGCTGTATATCTACAGTGTGAGATCATCTAAGTCACCTACTGTATGTCAAACGCAAGGCCCACGGGCTGAATCCGACCCACCAGCCCTTGCACCCAGTTATGCAGCCGGAATGTGGTGGAACTCCATTCCCCCACCTCCAGCTCTCACCCTCTGCTCCCGATCCCCGCTGTTACTTGTAAACACAGGAGCCTTATGTGTTTACAAGGGACAGTTTGGATCTCAGTGGTTAAGGGAACTAACAGATCCCTGAATTCACTCATGGAGGGGCACGGTGCGGACAGATCTCCAGAATCTGAGAGAGAGAGAGAGAGGTTGCACACTGTGCATAGCCGCCCCACTAAAGCCCGCACTCTGTACACAGCAAACCCCTGAACTCCGCACTCCGTTCATAATGTACCCCTAAACCCTGCACTCTGTACATAGCGCACCCCTGAACTCTGCACTCCATACATAATGCACCCCTAAACCCTGCACTCTGTACATAGCGCACTCCTCAACGCTGCACTCTGTGAATAGGGTACCCCTGGAACTGTACTCTGTACATAGCGCACCCCTGAACCCTGTACTCTGTACATAACGCACTCCTGAAATCTGCACTCCATCCGTAACACATTCCTGTACCCTGCATGTATGTAGCGCACCACAGATACAAAAGGCCCTTTGAGAACAACCATACTGCTAATGCAGCCCTGCAGATGAAATTGAGTTTGACACTAGTCCTCTCTCTTGGAGTGAGATTTGGTGATGTCACTACTGTGCTGCTCACTATTGTGTTGCTTTCTCTTCTCCTGGCTGGAGAAGAAGCTGTACCTGAGAACGTGCAGTGCAAGGAACTACCTGTTTTTGTTATATTCATTCTGGTGTTTTGTGCTTTCCTGCTGCTTGTTGAATATTACTCTATCAGTCATCAGTAGGACATCTCTGACATGAGGAAGAAAAGCCCTCTACCCAAATGGCTGCCTCCACAAAAAGAAAGGGTGCAGAACAGGGCATGATTAGTAAATTGGGAAGATATCAGCTTGCGGGAGCCTACAAGCCATACTGATGATGTGACCCCCATTGGCAAACGTTATATACTTTGTATTTGATTTATTTTATGATTCAGAGGTCAACTGAAGTCTGACAGTAAGTGCACTTAAAGCGGAGCTGCACCTTAAAAAAAAATATTAAAAGTCAGCAGCTACAAATACTACTTTTAATAAATGGACATTTACCTGTTCCAGGGTTCAGCGATGTCAGCAGCAGATGACGAGCAATCGCTCGTCTCTCGGCTGCCCCCGCCACCATCCTCTGTCAGAGAATCAGGAAGTGAAGTGTTGCGGCTTCACTGCCCGGTTCCCTACTGCGCATGTGTGAGTCGCACTGCGCGTCTTCACTGGTCCCCGTTGTGTCCTGGGAACTGTGTGGGGCATCTGCGGCTAGCTTGTCCCGGAAGTGGGTGCATATACCTGGATTATTCAAGTATCTGCACCCCCTTCCCCCCTGAAAGGTGCCAATTGTGGCAACGGAGGGGGGGGAGGGTTCCGATGAGCGGAACTTCCACTTTAGGGTGGAGGTCCGCTTTAACTGCTTGACCTCAAATTAAGGCAGCCACCCTGAGTAGGTAAAATTTCCCATTGTGTTTGATCATTTGCAAGATGACTACTTTTTAAATACTACACCGTATTGTGCTCAATACAGTTGTTTATGCTGCTTTTTTATGCCCGGCTATTTTTGAAGAGGTCATCTTGCTTTGCTAAATTACTTTACACACACTATCTACAACTTAAAGTGGTTTTAAAGCCTAAACATGTTTTACATTAATACATTCCTTGGATTAAGGTAAAAAATGTTTAGGCATCAGCATCCCCCCATGCCGCTTGCTATGGGGTCACTCATGCAGGATCACACTAGGGTTCGGCCCCGCCCCCAAATCTCTTCTCACTGTCTGTGATTGACAGTAGCAGGAGCCAATGACTCCCAATGCTGCCTCTATGTTCAGTGAGGATGGAGAGAGCCTCTGCTCTCATGCACATCACTGGATCTAGATTGGGCTTAGGTAAGTATTGTGGGGGGGGAGCTGAACACAAAAGGTTTTTTAATGCAGAGAATGCAATAAGGTAAAAAAAAAAAACTCCTTCTGTCTTTAAAGCTACTAATAATAATAATAATAATAAGTGTGGTTTACTATTCACCGTATACACTCCGGCATCCAGCTAAGTGGTATGCCTAAAATAAAAATGTGATTCAATCTAAGTTTTGGGATCTGTCTAACCACAGTTCACTATGTATATTTTGTAAACTGTGGATCTAGCTATGTCTCTTGAGTTCCTGGAATAGATCTTAGATGGAGATCCACTAAGGCAAATGGAATGGGTTATACTCTGTATATACATTTACTATTGGCACCAGTATATAAGTTTAAAGTCCCTCACTGACCCTTTCCAAGTCTCTTCTGTCTGTGGTTCTATTATATTTGTGATACCCTCAGAGGTCTACAGATAACAGAGGCAAATTCCAACTTATTTGTAGGATGGGGCATAGAGATAGATTTATTTAAGTATTTTTATAGTGGCAACAATTTATGCAGTGCTTTATATATCTATTGTACAATCACATCAGTCCCTGCCCTCAAGGAGCTTACAGTCTAAAGCCTCATACAGACGATCGGACTTTGTACAAACTTTCCCGTGGATTTTTGTACAAAGGGCATTGGCCGCAAGTTTGTATTGCATACACACGATCTGACTTTTTAGGCAACTGACGACACTTTAAAAGAGGACGTTCAAATACTCCAGCGCCACCTTTGGTCAACTTCTGTATTGTTGTCTGATCTTTTGCATTGGTTCTGAGCATGCGTGTTTGTACTTTGTACAAATGTCCTATGGTTTTCTGTACACACGATCAGACTTTGCTCCATCGGACTTTTGTTGCCAGAAAGTTTGTCCATTCGCACAGCCAACAAAAGTGCGATGAAAACCGAAAAAGTTTGTCCGATGGAGCGTACACGCGGTCGGATGTTGCCACAAAACAGCTAATTTGCATGTTTGTTGTCAAAAAGTCTGATCGTGTGTACGGGCCTTAAGACCCGCCATACACGGTTCGAATCTTGGCCGGTTCAGCAGGAACTGGCTGAGATTCGAACCGTTACTGGGCAGGCTGAATGTACCAAGTTGATCAATCGATCACCTTATGTACAGCCAGCCTGCCGGATTCTCTTTTGCGATTCTGATTCCCCTGTCAGCACTGTCTGTGTTGATGGGGGGATTGTGCAAATTTCTTTCCTGCAACCCATGGTATATAAATGTATAGCTGGCCTAAGTTCCCTAACTCACATTCTTACATACACATACTAGGGCCAATTTAGACAGGAGCCAATTAACCTACCAGCATGTCTTTGGCGTGTGGGAGGAAACCCACGCAGGCACAGTGAGAACATGCAGACACCATGCAGGTAGTGTAGGTCGTTTGGGATTCGAACCGACAACTGTAGGGCTGCCAGGCGGAAGTGCTAACCACTTAGAGGGATGACGTTTTTATAGTGGTGCATTTTTCCTGTAAAATTTTACTTTCAACAATAAAAAGCAAATACCGGAACGATAAAGACAAGTGTAATTTTTATTTTATTTATATCACAAATACAATGTTGCAAATGTTCTCATATACTGCACATATTGCAGTACTGTTAGTTTACTATAATACTAATACAGTATATGTTTATGAAATCATTGAATGTAACAACAAAGAGTCTTAAAAGAAAACTTTTTTTTAATCTCTGAATATTTTGACTTAATATGGTGACTTTTCTGTTCTTGGAATTTGTTCTCCGCAATCATATTGATTTCCGCAAAGTAGGGCATCAACAGAGGTAATTTTCCCATAGGACGTGCTGGGAAAATGCTTTGTTTTCCAGAGCATTCTTTTTTAATCACTATAAATATTTAATTTGGGTTACTGTTAATCCAGGCATTAATATTAAGAGAAACTGTAATTTTTTGCTATTTTTAGCACTATAAATTAATATTTAACAATGACTGTTAATGTAAAACTGTGAGCAAAATCAACACTTATATAGAGGACGCAGTCTGTCTGTCAATAGCATTAACACAGCAGTTTGTATTTGTATTACCTGTTGATCCTGCTGGTACATCAATTAATTTTTCACTGTCAGTAATAGGGTGACAATGTGGCTCCTTCTGTAGTGAGATTGGAGAGTAGCATTGTCATGCTGTGGGATAGTCTTACATGGACGGGTAGTTTTAAACAGACTTTAACCACTTAAGCCGCAGATCATTTTGCTGGCCAAAGACCAGAGCACTTTTTGCGATTCGGCTTTGCGTCGCTTTAACTGACAATTGCGCGGCCGTGCGACGTGGCTCCCAAACGAAATTGACGTCCTTTTTTTCCCACAAATAGAGCTTTCTTTTGGTGGTATTTGATCACCTCTGCGTTTTTTCATTTTTTGAGCTATAAACAAAAATAGAGCGACAATTTTGAAAAAAAAACACATTTTTTACTTTTTGCTATAATAAATATCCTCCAAAAATATATTAAAAAAAACGATTTTTTCCCTCAGTTTAGGCCGATACGTATACTTATACATAAAAATGACATTGGCAGTGAAGGGGTTAACCACTAGGGGGCTAGGGAGGGGTTAAGTGTGTCCTGGGGAGTGATTCTAACTGTTAGGGGGCGTGGCGGCGAATGACACTTCACTGATCATAGCTCGCGATCACAGGGAGCTATGATCAGTGACACTGTCACTAGGCAGAACGGAGGTGTTCGTTTACATTAGCATCTCTCCGTTTTTCAGCTCTGTGAGACGATCACGGGTATCCCTGCGTCAATCGAGTCCGCGGGACCAGCGATCCTACTCACGGAGCTCCCGGCAGGGTCGTGCGCCGCCGGCGGCACGCACTTGACCACACTGCGGCAAATTCAAAGGGACGTACCTGTACGCCCATTTGCCCATATTTACATGCGGCGGTCGGCCAGTGTTTAAGTAAGAGACAAATTAAAGCCTAATTGCAGCTAACATGTTTTAAGCAGTTACACCAATATAAATAATGCTGTATTCACACTAGTGTAGTGGCTAAACACGTAAAAAATGCTTGTTGCGCTATCTGTGCCATTGTTAATGGCACCCCATTAGGGTTTCCACTTTTTCTTCAAGCCAAACCCAAACACTTTAACTTTTTTTTTTTGTAAACGCTATAGGATAACAGACCTAGGACACCTTTGTGCACTCCAAAGAGAATAGTAATGTGGCATGCATAGGGATTGGGTTTTACCCATTCATGGTTCTGTACTGAGCCATATTTTTATCTGAATAATGTGTCCGGGTTTCAGGTGGACTGAAACCTGGACATATGATTCAAAACCCGGACTGTCCGGGTGAATCCCGGACAGGTGGCAACCCTACACCCCATACGCGGTAAACATGATGCACGTTTTTACGCAAAAATGTATGGCAAAAAGCTTGTAGCTCAATAAGGTGCAGGAGCTTATTTGCCAAGTGAAGGGCACCCGGGTGAAATTAATTGACTACCCCATGTGTAGCATGCAAAAATGTGCTGCTCTATGCCTTGTATGACATGTTGTGAATGGGGACTAATTTCTGGCTGTTGTAAACACCCCATCAGTGGTATTAAGTTTGTTCCAGCCCCTGTAAATGCCTCTTTTGTTGGACTTATTGGCCTAATAAAGGCAGAGGAAAAATAATGTATCTTCTAGCAGGATTAACAGGTAATAAAACTATCCTATGGCGGTTCAGTAAAAAAAATT